>JAGFNQ010001802.1:253079-418548 GCA_024364735.1 Boesenbergia rotunda | reverse complement strand
AAACCTATTCGCCAGTAGCTATGCTTAAATCCATTCGGATGCTCCTAGCCATAGCAGCTCATTATGATTATGAGATATGGCAAATGGATGTGAAAACAGCTTTCCTTAACGGAAACCTGCTTGAGGATGTATACATGATACAGCCTGAAGGTTTCACATCGGTTGATAAAACCAAGGTATGTAAGCTTCGACGATTCATATATGGACTGAAGCAAGCATCTAGGAGCTGGAACATCCGTTTTGATGAGACAATCAAAAAGTTTGATTTCTCACAAAATCCTGACGAACCTTGTGTGTACAAGAAGGTTAGTGGGAGTGCAGTCGTATTCCTAGTATTATATGTCGATGACATCTTACTTATAGGAAACGATGTATCAGTTTTACAGACAGTTAAAATTTGGTTGTCCAAAACTTTCTCCATGAAAGACCTGGGAGAAGCAACCTATATCCTTGGGATTAGAATCTATAGAGATAGATCAAAACGGTTGATTGGTCTTTCGCAGTCTACATATATAGACCGAGTGCTAAAAAGGTCTAGCATGTCGGAATCCAAGAAAGGTTACCTTCCCATCAAGCATGGGATCAACCTTTCAAAGTCGTCCGCGCACAGAAGACGAGAGGATTTGCATGAATAAGATTCCTTATGCATCCGCGATAGGATCTATCACGTATGCTATGTTATGTACAAGGCCCGATGTATCGTATGGTTTGAGCATCACAAGCAGATACCAGTCGGATCCAGGAATGGATCATTGGGCGGCTGTTAAGACAATCCTTAAGTACTTAAGAAGAACTAAGGATGTGTTCCTAATATATGGAGAAGGAGATATGGTAATACGTGGGTATACAGATGCCAGTTTCTAGACAGATAAGGATGACTCCAAATCGCAGTCTGGATACGTATTTACTTTGAATGGAGGCGCAATAAGTTGGAAAAGTTCCAAACAAGACACCGTAGCGGATTCTACCACGGAAGCAGAGTATATCGCAGCTTCGGAAGCAGCAAAGGAAGCAGTCTGGATCAAGAAGTTCGTCTCCGAACTTGGTATGGTTCCAACCATTGATGAAGCAGTGCCGGTTTCCTGCGACAACAATGGAGCTATTGCAAAAGCAAAGGAACCAAGGTCTCATCAGCGATCCAAACACGTGCTTCGCCGCTATCATCTGATCAGAGAGATTATAAGTAGGAATGATATACAAATTGAGAAAATTCCCACTGAAAGGAATTTAGCGGATCCTTTAACAAAGGCCTTGCCTCAGAGCAAGTTTGAGGGTCATGTTAGAGCTTATGGTATTGGATACCGTAGCGATTGACATTAGGCCAAGTGGGAGTTTGATAGTGATATGAGAGAAGTGTCCTAAAGCAATCGCCTTATGATTATAAAACATTTATTTTAATAAATGATAATTCACTATTTGAGTATACATGCTTGTGTATTTGATTGGGATCTTAAACTCATCTACTGAATGTCCGCAATACAACTCACAGCATAAGAGAATTTGTGATGGGATCACAACTAGTGATTATCTCTGAATGCGCAAATGTAAAGTATTGAAAATATCCCTTGTCGATGAATTGATAAATATGGACACTATCAATTCTATTGAGACTAGCATGGGTTATTCTCTAATCAGCTGATTCTCACTGGCTGGTGACATTGGGATGTCCGGAGATAAACATGGATGCTAGTTAAGGGAACTAGTTCATTGGAGTGACTAGCTGTAAGACTTCATATGGTAATCTATATAGATATGTCAATGAAGTTCTTACAGCGGCTTAAGTCCGATGTTCCTTTGACTTGTGGTGTTCAAGTCATCTTGGTCATGGAGACTTATACTTTAACATCTTAAGCAAGCATCTCCAAGGAGGTGTGGACCCAGGATGATTGGGTATAAGCCGAAGTGCCCGAAGATGTTTGAACAGCCTACAAAGGATTCACCACTCCTTGCGAGGAGATGTATACCCAGGCCTATCGTCGGATTGTTACTCAAAATCTCTGGCCAGAGTATATCATGTTAAGAGTGCAAGTCTCTTAAATACATGAGAGTAATTAGAAATCCAAAGGACGAGAAAGACATTACTTGGGCTAGGTGTGACGTAGTCAGCCTAGTGGGGACTGACACAAATAGACCGTGTCCTGAACCAAGTGGGTATAAGATGGTGAAGGGAATGGGGCACGATTCATTAGAGCTGCTGAAGGGTTTCAGAATAATTTCTTCTGAGGTCAAACCGTTGATCTTTCGATTAATTGGGGGTCATGATGTACTACTAGGTGCCACTCATGATCGTTCTATAATTGGTTAATTATAGACGGCCAACATAAATCGAAAGCCTATTTAGTCACACGCACTACGAGTAATCCGAGGGATTTAAAACGAGTTGAAAATTGGATTTTCCGATCAAGAGAAATAAGTCGAATCTGAGTTAATCAGAGGCGCAATGGAAGCTAAAAATGGCTAAGTCTTTTGAAGGCTTTTTGGGCGAATTAAATGAGTTTAATTCGCGTTGGTTCGGCTCGGTTTGGGCCGGCCAAAGAGGGTGCCAACCTCCTTGGTTGGCCGGCCACTTATTGGGGAGAAAACCAATTAATTTTGGTTTAATTAATAAAGTAAATCTAGCGCGATTTATTTTATAAATTATGGATAAATAAATTTGTATAAAGAAATTTATATAAATAAATTTATAGAAATTTATTCTTTTTATGGAAGTTAAAATAATCCATGAATTGGTTTATTTTAATTTTATAAAATCAATTATGAATTGATTTTTCCATAATAAGAAAGTTTATAAATTTCTTATAAAATTAATTCCATAATAAAAGGAGAGATTAATTAGTTTTATTATAAAGTTAGTTATAATAAAACTTGGTTTAAACGGAATAATTCATAAGAGAATTTATAGGATAAATTTCTTATGATAATTAATTAGTTTTATTATAAAGTTAGTTATAATAAAATTCATAAGAGAATTTATAGTATAAATTTCTTATGATAACTAATTCGTTTTATTATAAAGTTAGTTATAATAAAACTTGGTTTAAACGGAATAATTCATAAGAGAATTTATAGGATAAATTTCTTATGATAATTAATTAGTTTTATTATAAAGTTAGTTATAATAAAATTCATAAGAGAATTTATAGGATAAATTTCTTATGATAACTAATTAGTTTTATTATAAATTTAGTTATAATAAAACTTGGTTTAAACGGAATAATTCATAAGAGAATTTATAGGATAAATTTCTTATGATAACTAATTCCGTTAATTCCGTTAATTTGGTTAAGAGGAGACTTGGCAAGGGAGAAGCAACTATATAAGGAACCATAGGCATGCCTTGGATTCCTAAGATTTGGATAATCGATATAGAGCTCCCTCTCTCTCTCTTAATTCTCTTCTCTCTTTCCCTTTCCCCACCTAGGGCCGGCGCCCTCTTGGCCAATTAGGGTCGGCGCCCTCTTGAGGACCTAGGGCCGAAGCATCTCCCTCCCAAGGGTGAGTTGCCGTGAGCTTCAACAAGAAGGAGAAACCAAACAAGAAGAAGAAGAAGCGGATAGCGACTCCTCTCTTCTCGGAATTCGATTCCGTTTCTTTATTGGTTAGTTTCCACTCTTTCCTATTTCTTCTCTTGTTTTTCTAATTGTGCCTTCGGAGAATCTAGTAGTTCTCGTCGGCACAAAACTCGTGACTTTGCGAAGTCATCCTGAAGAGAACTCGGCGTGGACGCGAATAGAGGCGGAGCTTCCAAGGGACGCTACGGTTGGATCTCGTCCCTTACTTCGAGTTACGCGAGGTACTTGGTAAATTAGTTTACTTTTCCGTAAAGTTTTATTTTATGATTATGTCAACACACCATAAGATTGCATGCTAGATACGAAGTTAAAATAATTTAGGAAATTATTTTATGCAAATTCTTCCGCTGCACGTAAAAATTTAAAATTTTACGAACTCGTATCCTTGTCGACATGCAGCCGGTCCCAACACTTTATTAACGAAGGAACAAAATAACAATTATCCAATTCTAAGACAAGTCCAGTAGGATGCTTTAGCAAATATGTTCCGATGGCAACAGCAGCAATCTTTGCTCCATTTCCAACTTGCAAATTCACTTCTCCCTTGACGAGTCTTCTTCTATTCCTTAGCCCCTGTATGTCATTACATATATGTAAGCTACACCCAGTATCACGTACCCAGGTCGTTGAGGAAATAGAGTGACATTCAATAACGAAGATACCTGAAGAGGATGGGGCATCAGATGCCTTCTTCTTCAAGGACTCAAGATAAACCTTGCAGTTTCTTCGCTAGTGACCCTCCTTGCCACAGTGATGGCAAGTACCTTTTGGGGTCTTTTAAGTATTTTTGGTCTTTTTCTTCCTTCCCTTATTTTGTTCTTTGGCCTTCCTCTTAGAACCTTTCTTCGAGGAACCAACTAACAGTACCGTCTTCTTATCCTGCTTCGCAGAAGGCTCTACAGTCTTCAACAGGTTGAGCAACTCAGGAAATTGGTCTGGAGTTGCATCTTCAGGAGGACGGTTAGGAAGTTGTTCTTCAAGGACATAAGCAAGCTTTTCTGCCTTGAGGACTATCCTCAGGTTTCTAAGCCAGTCCATGAAGTTTGGACCAGTCAGTTTATTGGTGTCCAAAATGGAACGCAAATTAAGAGAAGACATGATCGATTGATTATCCTAGAAATACAAATTGAGCTTATGTGAGAAGAATGATAAAGAATGTATCAACATACATTAATTAAATCCTATTTATTTTTTGAATTGAATAACCCTTTTTATCAATTCGGGAGATCGTAGGAGCATCTCCAAATAGGTTGATATCCAACTATAGATAAGAACAACCACGGCTATGGCCATCAAGTTATTCTTAGCTATGAAGGTAGGTAATTATACCGATTACATATCACATATATGTAACTATCACTTTATGCTATCAACTAATTGAATGTTTGCATAAATCATTGGGTTGTTAACTCATTAACAAGTATGCAACATTATACATAGCACCCAACTGCACCTCTCTTTACATCGACCTTGGCTGTGGCACAACAAATCGATGCTCCAAGCTTAAGGCTGACCCATTAATCAAGAAATAGTTTTAATATGGTTGGAGCTCATTCAACCGTTTAGTCAAGCTTGGATGTGTCCAACAACCAAAACTAAGGATTGACCTCTGACTCCAACTATATTAATCATAAACTAATTCCATGGTTTGAACATGTTGAGGTTCAAGCTGGGCATGGATGTGTCCATCAACCAAAACGAGAAACAAAACTCCGGTTCTAACCATATTAATGGAAGGTGTTGGCCTTAATATTTTGTAAGGGGTTTTCGGTCTCATCCTTTCTTTTCTAAGCACATTCATGACATATAATTATGTCATGTACTAACGATTTTCTTAATAAAGTATATATGTGACTTAATTTATCAAGTCTCATTAATTGAATTAGGAACCGGATTTCCTAATTCAAATTTCATACTTTATTCAAGGAATTGTTTTGGGAAACAATTTTCTTAATTGTCATAATCAATTTCGGAAATAATATGTTTAAGACTTTGATTTCTCTAAATCAAATATTATTAAATTAAGAGACAAATTCCCTTAATTCAACCACATATTATTTTCATGAAAATCTCATTTAAGAAAACTCTATAGGAAACCATTTTCCTAATTAATTTTGGAGACAACCATATGTAAGAGCATCACCTCTTAAATCAAATTAGGAAATTATCCTAAATTTCCAAGATTTGATCACATATTTTATTTATGGATTAATTAATTACAACAAATTATTTTCTAAGGGTGGCTCCCCGAGGCTCAGATACCCAAAGTAAAGAAATTTATCGTAAATCCAATTTGGTCCGCTCCCCGAGGCGTAACCAAATTAAACATGATAATTTTATTCAAAATGAGAAATTAAATTACAACAGCTCACTTTAAATTGGATGGCTCCCCGAGGCTCAATCCAAAATAAAGAATTTTGTTAATAATTTAAAACCAATTCAAATTTAATTGTCAATTAATGATTCATAAATTTGTCTAGACTTTCTTGAAAGAAAGTGCCCAAAATTGCGAGATTTCATAATAGGTTTTCAGAATAATTGTAAGTTTCTGGTACAAAGAAAACTTACATATTTCTAAAATTGGAAAATTTCCAAAATAGGAAATTTCCAAAATTGGAAAGTTTCCAAAAGATGGGAAGTTTTCACAATTATCATAAAATTTCAGAAACTAGGATATTTCAAAAGTTTGCGAAATTTCATGAGGATTTCCAAACTTTGAAATTCCTAAATCTAAAATTTATCATAATTGGAAAGTTTCCATAATTGGAAAATTTTCCAAAATTGAGATCATGACAAAGTTTTTCGCAAAATAATTATATGATTATGTTGAACACTAACCGGCTCTGAAACCACTGTTGGGACTGGGTGCATGTTGACATGGATACGGGTTCGTAATTTTAAAAAATAATTACGTGTAGCGGAAGAATTAGCATAAATAATTTCTCAAATTAGTTTAACCACGTATCTAGCATGCAACCTTATGATGTATGGACATGATCATAAATTAAAATTTTACAGAAAGTAAACTAATTTACTCAATACCTTGCGTAACTCGAAGTAAGGGACGAGATCCAACCGTAGCGTCCCTTGAAAGCTCCGCCTCTATTCGCGTCCACGCCGAATTCTCTTCGGGACAACTTCGCAAAGCCACGAGTTTCGTGCCGACAAGAACTACTAGATTCTCCAAAGGCACGACAAGAATATCAAGAGAGAGATGGAAAACTAACCACCAAAAGAAAAACGGAATCAAGATTCCGGGAGGAAGGAAGGAGTCGCGCCCCGCTTCTTCTTCTTCTTCGGCCTCTTCTTGGTGGTGGCTCACGGCAAGGAAAGGGAGGGCAGCCGGCCCTAAGTGAGGGAGAGGGTAGCCGGCCCTAGAGGGAGAGGGAGAAAAGGAGAGGAAGAGAGGCTAGACAAGAATCCTTGATCTCTTGGATTGGAATTCAAGCCTTGCCTTGGTTCCATTATATAGTAGCCTCTCCATTGCCACGTCTCCCCTTTAACGGAATAAATTTTCATAAGAAATTTATCTTATAAATTTTCCTATGAATTATTCCGTTATGCAAAATTTTATTATAACTAACTTTATAATAAAAGCAAACACATCTTCCCTTTTATTATAGAATAAATTTTCACAAAAAAATTTATTATATAAATTTTTCTTATCATGGAAAAATCAATTCATAATTGATTTTATAAAATAAAATAAACCAATCCAAGGTTTATTTTAATTTCCATGAAAATAAATCTCTTTATATAAATTTCTTTATATAAATTTCATTATATAAATTTATTTATCCATAATTTTATAAAACAAATCGTGCTTGATTTATTTTATAATTTAAACCAAATAAATTGGTTTCCCACCTTGTTGTGGCCGGCCAAACCAAAGAGGGTGGGGACCCACTTTGGCCGGCCAAACCAAGCTGCCTCCTCGCCAATTAAACTCATTTAATTCGTCCAATAAGCCTTCAAAAGACTTAGCCATTTTAAGCTTCCGATGCGCCTCTGATAAATTTAAATTCGACTTATTTCTCTTGATCGGAAAATCCAATTTTCAACTCGTTTTAAATCCCTCGGATTACTCGTTGTGCATGTGACTAAATAGGATTTCGATTTATGTTGGCCGTCTATAATCAACCAATTATAGAACGATCATGAGTGGCACCTAGTAGTACATCATGACCCCCAATTAATCGAAAGATCAACGGTTGACCTCAGAAATAATTCTGAAACCCTTCAGCAGCTATAATGAGTCGTGCCTCATTCCCTTCATCATCTTATACCCACTTGGTTTAGGACACGGTCTATGTGTGTCAGTCCCCACTAGGCTGACTACGTCACACCTAGCCCAAGTAATGTCTTTCTCGTCCATCGGATTCTAGTTACTCTCATGTTTCTGAGAGATTCATACTCGGAACATGTGATGCTCTAGCCAGAGGCTTCGAGTAACAATCCGACGATAGGCCTTGGGTATACATCTCCTCGCAAGGAGTGGTGAATCCTTTGTAAGCTGTTCAAACATCTTCGGGCACTTCGGCTTATACCCAATCATCCTGGGTCCACACCTCCTTGGAGATGCTTGCTTAAGATGTCAAAGTATAAGTCTTTATGACCAAGATGACTTGAATACCGCAAGTCAAAGGAACATCACACTTAAGCTGCAGTAAGAACTTCATTGACATGTCTATATGTAGATTACCATATGAAGTTTTACAGCTAGTCACTCCAATGAACTAGTTCCCTTAACTAGCATTCATGTTTATCTCCGGACATCCCAATGTCACCAACCAGTGAGAATCAGCTGATTAGAGAATAACCCATGCTAGTCTCAACAGAATTGATAGTGTCCGTATTTATCAATTCATCGACTAGGGACAATTTCGATACTTCACAATTGCACATGTAGAGATAATCACTAGTTGTGAATTCATCACAAATTCTCTCATGCTGTGAATTGTATTGCGGACATTCATTAAATGAGTTTAAGATCTCAATCAAATACATGAACATGTATACTCAAATAGTGAATATTCATTTATTAAAGTAAATGATTACAATCATAAGGTGATTGCCTTAGGACATTTCTCTCATATTACTAACACCCGGCTTGTACCACATACATACATCATAAGCACGCATCCCTAAGTAAATACGAGGTAGCAAGCCCCGACCTACTAGGGTAGGAACAGCTATGGTAGTTCCAAACACCGGGGCGTTCTTAAGGTACCCATCCTTGTTGGACAGCTACGGTAGTCCCAGAACCGTGGACAGCTATGGTAGTCCAAATCCGAGGCGTTCTTAAGGTGCCCATCCCTTGGACCCTTACTTCGGTCCGGTACAAGCCCATTCATAAAATAAAATAACTATGCATGCTTCATCATTCATACTTATTTCATAACATCATTATGCCTTCATCATTCATACTTATCATTCATACTTATCATTCGTACTTAAGGCATAATCATCATCTTTATCCATATTCATTCATTCATAAAAACATGACATCCATACATAATCATACTTCCAGGCATAAATATTATCTTGGTTCATAAAGCCTGCATGATCATGGTACATAAATAAACATGCAATTCATACATGATACATTTCATCTAGCATACATAATCCTAGTATCCATCGTAAAACATGCATGGGTAAGCTACATATACACATGGTGTATACTACCTAGGTTCATGGCATTCATCATAAAACATGCATAGACCTTCATACACATACATTTATTATAAGCATTTAACCTTCTACATGCATCATTCTATTTATCATAACATACCCCTACGTTACTTACTTATGTTCATGGTGTGTGATCTAAATATTCATGAGTAAAGCATAACATAGAACCTAACATACAAGGTCATGTCACATAACACATAAGCTAAGATTTTTTGGTAATATAAAGATCCGTACATCGTGCTTAACTATGTACTTACATTATGGTAACTTATAAACATGTATCCTTGAGACCTTAGCCCAATTCAAACCCTAAATTTGGGTCTTGGCCGAAACCCTAAGGGGCCATGAATCCATGGAAAATTCACCTAGGTCATGATTAACATCCCATACCTTACATATCATGCCATGGAACACCATTTGAACTCTTGATTGGACTTAACCCTAAGTCCTAGGCCTAAACCCATGTGTTGGCCGAAACCCTAGAAGGGTAATAAGCCCATAGGAAAATTCATATAAATCACCATTATTACCCATAAGATATCATAGGAAACATACTAATCATGCTTGGAAAGGTTGGAGTTTACCCTAGCCTTTTAACCTTGATGTGGCCGAAACCCTAGGGGGGGTTTTAGGGTGCTACACAAACTTCCAAAAACATACTTTTATGCTTAGCCTATTATGTGTAAACATTTGAAAACATAAGAGAGGTCTTTAACATGATTTTTAGCCCAAAACCTTGCTTGGCCGAAACCTTCACAAGCCCTAACCATGGATTTTTCAACATAGCATGACAATAAGAACTTAGATCATGACAAATAACTTGGAAGCTATCATACCACAGGTGAGGGGGGTCTTACCTTCCCTTATCTTCAATTTAATCCTTGAATAGAGAAATGGAAAGAACCTTCTTGACTCCAAACTTCTCCTTAGCCCTTGTAGCCTAGTAGAGAACCTTGAGTCTTCAAGATGGAATCCTTGGTGGAATTTTTTCCTAAGGGGAGAACCCTTGTGGGTTTTGGCTAGAGCAAGGAGGAAGAGGAAGAAAATGACTTTGGTGGAAGAAGAGAAAGGAAAATGTAACTCCCATGCCACTTCTCTCATTGCCTTTATACCACATTAAGGAGGGCAAGTGAAGAGTCATGGTGTCTCTTCCCTTAATGACTCTTCATTTTCCCTAAGCCTTAACCTAAATCCACTTCATTCCCTAATAGCACTCCCTTGCTAGGTGAATTGGTTAGTACATGCATGGTGGTACCATAGTTCTAAGGTTCAATCCTTGGTGCATTTACTTTGTTTTTATTTTACTTTTATTTTTAATTCTCCTTATTTCCGAAAATTCCCCAAAAACTCACCCATGATCATGCTAATATCCTTAATTAAAACCCATTTATATTTATATTAAGTTTCACCTAAAATCCACTAATAATCATGGTCTTAGAAAAGCCCATTAGTACTTAGCTTCTCAATTTAAATGAGAAATTATGGATAACTAGGCTAAGGTTCATACTAGTATCTCTAATCTCCTTCAAAAACTATTTAGACATGATCAATACTTTAAAGAAAATATTGAGGAGATTTTCCGGGTCGTTACATCTTATATGTTAGGTTCTATGCAGCAGAATATTTATAATAAAGCAAACGTTGCTCTTAAATCATGGATCTATTCGTGGTACATATGGTTCTAAACAAAATGATATGAAATCTGGCATAAACACATACCTTGTAATCCTTTGGATATTTGTGATCGATGTCACGAAAAGATGAGAGCCCCACGTGTGACTCCTCTAGCAGTATCCACGAGCACTATATCACGAACTGGATGATCTGTTAGGTTCTAGCCACTTGGATTGATAGAATGCTTTTGGAAGTACTACGGATCTGAAGATGTGTCTCCGATAAGAAGAAGTTGTCGAAGGCTTCCAGAGAGAGATCGTGAGAACTCGCACAAGAGAGAGAAAAAGGAGAAGCACCACCTCCTCTTCTTCCAAGGGTGGATATATATATATATAGCCTCCAAGGAAAATGGAGAGACATGACTCTTCATTAATTTATCATGATTGTGACTTTTGAAATTCTCAATTAATAATCATTAATAGAGACTCTTCATCTTCTCCATTATTGTCACAATAATTTTGACCCTTCAAATTCTCCAAAGAGAATAAGAGATAAATCTACTATCTCTTTTCTTCATCAAATAAATCCATATTTGATCTTGATCCATTCTCACTTCTGATATTTCAGAAATAATTAATAATCTAATTAATTCTTATTCAGAAATAATAAATAAATTAATTTTAGTATTCACTAAAATAATCAATTACAAATATTGATCATGTTTATGTGCTATGCGTGCGACCCTCTTGGTTCTATACACGAAGGCAGTGTAAATCCATACACAGACTAAGGTAATCGTCTAGCAATAGTTTTTAGCCATCCAATGTGATAGAATATTAGTTATAAACCAATACCTCCATGAACTGATTACTGTGTAATTCAATCTCTTCATCTTTACCCTACATCCCAATTAATTCGATGCACTATGCATCATCACCAAAATAATTATTTTACTTGATTTCCAAGATATAATAGACTCATCTTGAATAATAATCATTTCTCCCATGGCCATGGATTTTGAGTTACTAATATCTCTATCAAGTGGCCAGGATGTTAACTCTCTAATCCAAGAGAGCGATGAATCCTCTATTTACTCAGCATTATTCTCTCGACATTTTGTCATACACCCAACTACCGTATTAATCACAATCCGATTAAAGACTGCTTTTAACAGTGTCAAAGTATATAACTCCACGCATAGAATATATGAAGGTCTCAAGTCAAAAGATCAGTTATACTCGATTATTAAGACGAACGACCAATGATGCATAATATGTGTTGTTCTCTTAAGCGGATCGCGTTCAGTGTACCTCTATACAAAAGGCACCCCCATGTAACGCCCGCCCTTTTTTTTTTTCTTTTTCATAAGCGGCGTTACGTTAACATGCTTAGGGCATGTAGACATCATAAGGCAGCGGAATAACTTAACTTATACATGCCCTGTTGCCATTCTTAACTTATTGATATGGGAACCTTAGCATATTAACTTTGAACTTAAGCATCATATCATGTCTCACATAACATCTTATCATAAGGTTCCACAAGTCATTATTCAGACATATAAGTAAACATATAGTTTCCTGGGCCAAGTCACTACGACACACGTGCATTCTTGCCCTCCTGCTGCTTCCTTCATTGTCCCCTTGAATGATCTGCGGTATAAGGAAATAAGACTATAAGCACACAGGCTTAGTAAGACTCTTTCCTACTCACAAAATCATTCATCATTCATCATCTCATAATGAGCACATAAAACATTAACATACTTGGTGCTCTACTTAGAACATAACATCTTTCGTCACTTGTCGTATACATAGCATGGCATGAACATAATCATAGTAACATTCTAAGCATGGCATGATACATGGCATAAACATAAACATCATAAACATTCTAAGCATGGCATAATTCATGGCATAAACATAAACATCATAAACATTCTAAGCATGGCATAATTCATGGCATAAACATAAACATCATAGACATTCTAAGCATGGCATAATTCAAGGCATAATTCATAAACATAGTGAACATAATTCATGGCATAGATCATAAACATAGTGAACATTCTAAGCATGGCATAATTCATGGCATAAACATAAACATCATAGACATTCTAAGCATGGCATAATTCATGGCATAATTCATAAACGTAGTGAACATTCTAAGCATGGCATAATTCATGGTATAAAACCTATCATAGCATATGAACCTCTTCCTAACATAATCATGGCATAGATCATTCATTCTCATGCATACTTCTTAACATGAAACGTAAGCATAAAATCTTATCATTATAGCATAATGCATAATATGAATGGATGCATGAGTGGAATGCATATACATAAGGGATGCTTAAATTTTAAAACATACTTTTAAATGCTTAAACATAATCATCATACATCATTTGGGGTCCCCGGCTTGTACCACATACATACATCATAGCGCGCATCCCTAGCAAGTCCGAGGTCGCGAGCCCCAACCTACTAGGGTAAGGACAGCATAGTCGGTAGTCCCCGAACCGAGGCGTTCTTAAGGTGCCCATCCCTGTTGCCCAGCTCCGGTAGGGCCAGAACCGTGGACAGCTACGGTAGTCCAAAACCGGGGCGTTCTTAAGGTGCCCATCCCTTGGACCCATACTTCGGTCCGGTACAAGCCCATACATAAAGTAAAATACTTTTCATGTGTCATCATTCATCATTCATTCATAGCATACTTAACATAGCATAACTTGTTACGGCTCGGCCCGTCTACCGGCCCATTTACCGGTCCTCTCGACCGTCGTACCGTCAACCATCGACCGTGCCGTTTAGCATATTTATGCCTTAAAGACATAAGCATCATCTTTCATTCATCATACTTGTCGTTCATCATCATTCATTCATCATACTTGTCATTCATCATACTTAACATCATAGCTGTGCCT
This sequence comes from Boesenbergia rotunda, assembly GCA_024364735.1. Lineage (NCBI taxonomy): Eukaryota > Viridiplantae > Streptophyta > Magnoliopsida > Zingiberales > Zingiberaceae > Boesenbergia > Boesenbergia rotunda. The sequence continues at coordinate 404,745 of JAGFNQ010001802.1, read as the reverse complement.
TAAAGGCATGTACTTAACTTCATTCATAAGACATGGCATACATACATCTTATTCATAAATCATGGCATACATATGTATCATTCATAAGACATGGCATGTATCATTCTTATCATGAACATAAACATAACATACTTAACATGGCATCATTTTCATTCTTAAACATGGCATCATCCTCATTCTTAAACATAAACATAACATACTTAACATGGCATCATTCATATCATGAACCTAACATATCATAGCATCATTTTTATCATGATCATAACCCTATCATTCTTATCATGGCATCATTCATATCCTGAACATAAACTTATCATACTTATCATGGCAACACATAAACATATACTTGAAGTTAAAGGCTCAACCCTAACCCTTGGGTCCTTGAGGTTGGCCGAAACATATGGGGTCTCTAGGGTACCCCAAAAATTGTATTAAACCTCTAGACATCATGAGAGTACATTAAACATCATGATTGGGATTTTTATCATCATTTTAGACCCTTAAACATGGCGGCCGAAACCCTAGGGTGTCCTAGGGTGCTTGCTTAGGTTCCTTCATGTTGGCCGAAACCCTAGGGTATCCTAGGGTAGTCCAAAAATTCCCAAAAATTATACTTAACCTCTACACATCATAAGGGAACATTAAATAACATTATCAAGATTTTTGGCATAATTATAGACCTGTAAATCCTGGTGGCCGAAACCCTTAAACTTAGGGTTCCTAGTTTTGTTTCTTTCATGTTGGCCGAAACCCTAGGGTGTCCTAGGATACTCCAAAAATTCCCAAAAATTATACTTAACCTCTACACATCATATGGGAACATTAAATAACATTATCATGATTTTTAGCATAATTATAGACCTGTAAAACATGGTGGCCGAAACCCTTAAACTTAAGTTCTTAGTTTGGTTTCTTTCATGTTGGCCGAAACCCTAGGGTGTCCTAGGGTGCTCCAAAAATTCCCAAAAATTGTACATAACCTCTACACATCATAAGGGAACATTAAATAACATTATCATGATTTTTAGCATAATTATAGACCTGTAAAACATGGTGGCCGAAACCCTTAAGCATGAGGGTCTTGGTTTTCTTTCCTTTCAACATCAAATTCGAAAACTAACCAATATATCATGCTAAAAATCATGGAAATCATAGGGAACTATTATACCACAGGTGAGGGAGTCTTACCTTGGGGTTTCTTGATTTTTAGACCTTAGATGGGAAGAAGAAGGAAGACTTGTTGTCTCTTGATCACCCCTAGCCTTGGAACCTTAGGAAACCTTTAGATCTTGGTGGTAGGGCCTTCTTGTGGAGTTTTCCCAAGGGAAAATCTCCCTTGTAGATTTCGTCTAGGATGAGAAAGAAGGAGGAAGAGAATGCAATTGATGGAGAGAAGAGAATAACTCCCAAAACCCCCCTCTTTATAACCCATTAAGGTGGTGAATGAAGAGTCTCTCCATGACTCTTCATCTTCTTCTTAATCTCAACTTATATCCACTTCATTTCCTCATAGAAATCCCTTGCTAGGTGAGTTGGTTAAGGCTTACATGGTTGTACAAGAGGTCCAAGGTTCAATCCTTGGCTCATGCACCTTTATTTTTATTTTATTTTCATTTCATTTATTTTATTATTTTTATTTCTTAAATTCCGAAAATCCCCCTAAAATCACCCATAATTATGCCAATATTCCTAAATAAAATTCTTTTATATTTATATTAATTTTACCTAATTTATATTAATTTTACCTAATTAATACCCATTTTTGGAGCCTATTTAAAGCTCATTAGTACCTAGTTTTTCTCAATTTAAATGAGAAAACATGGATTTCTAGGCCCAATTTTACATAATTATTTCTGGGCCCCTCGGAAAATTATCTAGACATGCTCAATATTTTAAGAAAATATTAAGAGAATTTTCCGGGTCGTTACAATCCCCCATACCTCGTGAAAGTTCGTCCTCGAACTTAGAATAACTCCGGGTACTTGCGCCTCATCTCGTCCTCGCGTTCCCAGGTAGCTTCTTCGAACCGTTGACTTTGCCATAGGACCTTGACTAAGGGTACCTCCTTACTCCTCAGCTTCTTGACTTCCCTGTCCAAAATCTTGATAGGTCTGCTCTCATAACTTAGGTCCTCTTGTACTTGCACTGTCTGCGGCTCGATCACTCGGTCCATATTTGGGATACAGTTTTTAAGCAGGGACACATGGAATACGTTATGGATAGCTGACATCTCTGAAGGTAGCTCCAGCTCGTATGCCACCTTACCAACTCTTTTCAGAAATAGGTACGGCCCCACATAACGCGGACTTAGCTTTCCTTTCCTCCCGAATCTTGTCACCCCTTTCATAGGAGCCACTTTCAGAAACACCCAATCTCCAACATTAAACTCCAGTGGTCTGCACCGAACATCGGCATAACTCTTCTGCTGGCTCTGAGCAGTTTCTATCCGTTGTCGGATATTCTGTATAGCTCGGGTGGTGCTGTCCATGACATCCGTTGTGAGCTCCATTTCCTTCTTTGGAATTGCAAGTGGCTGCAGAACTCCTCCGGGTCACTGGTGTTCTGCCTTTACTTGCTGGCAAGTCATGCAAGTACTAACATGCTGAGCCACATCCCTCTTCATACCTGACCACCAAAACTTCTCTTTCAGATCCTGATACATCTTGGTGGATCCTGGATGCATCGAATAAGGGGTTCCGTGAGCTTCTGCCAGTATCTCCTTCCGAAGCTCCGGATCCTTAGGGATACATAGACGATCCCTGAGGTAAAGTACTCCCCTTTGGCGATATGAAAACATCGCCCTTTCTTTCTAGGATCTCTTGTTTTATTTTCTGAAGACTCAGATCACCATCTTGTCTTTCCACTATGTTCTCAAACAGCATGGGTGATATTGTCATGGTGGAAAGCCGCCCGGAGATGACTTCGACCCCAAAATTCATCATTTCTCTTTCGAGTGGTCGGGATAATTTAGATATGGACATCAAGGTGGCACTTGGATTTCCAGGCTGAGTGCGTCGGCCACCTTGTTCGCCTTCCCTAGTGATAGAAGATCTTGCAGTCATAGTCTTTTACCAACTCAAGCCATCGGCGTTGTCTCATATTCAGGTCTTTCTGAGTGAAGAAATATCGCAGACTCTGGTGGTCTGTATAAATTCGACACTGCGCTCTATATAGATAATGCCTCCATATCTTAAGAGCGAAACCCACCGCAGCCAATTCCTGATCGTGAGTGGGGTAGTTCTGCTCATGTCCCTTGAGTTGCCTAGAGGCATAAGCAATGACCTTACGACTCTGCCTAAGTACAGCTCCAAGTCCTAGCTTGGAAGCATCGCTGTATATATCGAAGTTCTGATTATCTCTTTGACATATAATTGGCTAATGTCATTATTAACTCCATGATATATTATATGCATATATTCATAGTTAATATACTTATTTTAATTATGGGGTAAACCTAATAATAGTATTGCTTCCGAATATTAGTTCTCAACCCGAGTACGAATTATATTAGTTGTATGATTATTATAGAATAGGTGAGATCCTACTTATTATATTACCATAAAATAACTTAAGGTAGTCTTATATATTATATATAAGATATCAGTGACCCATAACCTATAATAAGTGTTAACATAATTNAGGAAATTATTTTATGCAAACTCTTCCGCTGCACGTAAAAATTTTAAATTTTACGAACTCGTATCCTTGTCGACATGCACCCGGTCCCAACAGTTCTAAGGCTGCTCTAAGGTCCTTGACTTGAGTTTTCAAGGAGGAGTTCTCTTTCTCAAGTTTTTCAACTTGAGTAGAGGTTCCTTCTCGAACCTTCTGAGTTAAGGATCTAGAGTCAGCTCCCTCTTTCAGGAGTTTTACTTCCTCTCGGAGAGATTCGACTCGGAGTTTAGCTTTCGCCAAGTCTCGAGAAAGATACGCAATTAATTCATTTAACTGATTTCTGGAAAAATCACTTACAGTTATTTCTCCATCCTCTGAAAATGTAAGTTTGCCATCGTCCGGCTCCGATTCTGACTCGGTCTCGATTTCTTCTGAGGCGGTTAGTGCGAGCAGGTTCGACTGTGGGACCTCTTCTTCTTCTTCGGATGAGGACTCGTCCCACGTTGCCTGAAGTGCCTTCTTTTTTCTCGTCTTCTTTGTTTCCTTCAGATTTGGGCATTCAGTCTTGTAGTGACCCTTCTTCTTGCACTCGTAACAGGTCACGTTTGGTTTGTTCTTTTCATTTGAGGGTTCAGCTGGTTCTTCCTTTCTTCGGCTGGCTTTCCTTCTGTTGGTCTGGTTCTTTAGTTCTTTGTAGTAGTCCCGGGCTAGCCGAACCAGCTTCGGTCAATTTCCCTCGCTGTCTTCTGAGTCTGAGTCTGAATCAGACTCGGGTGCAGGTTGAGGCTTCTTCTTGGTTGTCTTTCCAGCTTTACCTGCAACAAAAGCGATGCCTTTCTCGGCCAGATTGCAGTTAGTCTGCTCATGCAATTCTAATTCAGAAAATAGTTCATCTAACTTAATTTTAGAAAGATCCCTTGAAACTTTGTACGCATCTACCATAGATGCACACAAAGTGTTTCTTGGGAATGCGTTAAGAGCATACCTTATCAGGTCACGGTTTTCTACCTTGTGACCGATGGTGTGTAGACCGTTCATCAGCTCCTGAATTTTGACGTGGAGCTGAGCTGCAGATTCGCTGTCATTCATCTTGATGGTGTACAACTTATTCAGCAGAAGATCCCTTTTGCTGATTCGGGTGTCGGAGGTTCCTTCGTGTAATTCAATCAGCTTACCCCAGAGTTCATTTGCGCTGTTGAATGGACCCACCCGGTTCAGCTCCTCTTTAGTTAGGCCACATTGGAGTGTTTGGGTCGCTTTGGCATCTGCTTCGATTTTCTTTTTGAGTGAAGCGTCTCATTCAGTGTAAGATTGTTGTATTCCATCAGCATTCTTCAGAATTTCCAGTCCGGACTGGATTATTATCCACATGTCCACCTGAGTTTTCAGGTAGACCTCCATCCTTCTCTTCCAGTAGGAGAAGTCGTCTCCACTGAAGAGCGGTGGTCTTGCGGTACTGAAGCCTTCTTGCATGGCCATTAAGTATTTACTGAAAAAGACAGAGAAAAGGAAAAAAATATCCCAAGACTTGGTCTTGGATTAGCAGTGCGGGAAAAAATAATTATCGAGTGGTGTTGCACCGGTCTCGATTAACGATAAAATTTCGAAGAAAAATTAAAACAATTCGAAGAAAATCTGAAAAATTCTCAAATTGGTGGTTGCACCAAATTTAAGCTTCCCCGCTCTGATACCACTTGTTGGATCGAGAGAATACGATAGAGGGGGGTGAATATCGTAAAATGTTTTCAGATTCGTAAAGAGAATAAGCAGCGGAAAATAGAGAAACACACACGCGAACTCAAGCGATTTTACTTGGTTCGGAGTCACGGTCGGCTCCTACTCCAAGGCCTAAGGTCGTTGACCGTTTACTGCGGGCAATTTTATATGTGGGCAAATGTTTACAGAGAAATTTTATAGATGTAGTACAGTAAACAGAAAATTAAGCTCTTTCGTTATCGACGCCCGGTGTGGATTGTACTTCGGAGCAGAGGGTTGTCGTTGACGCTTCAATCTCGAGATGGGAGGTTTCTGGAGCAGAGCGCTTGAGTAGAAGAGTGTATTGGCGTTGGAAAGTTGTGTTGAGAAGCCTTGGGGGTCGAGCCCCTTTTATAGTGAACCTGGGGGCACCCGGGACGTTGGGGGCGTCGACGTGTCACACGATCTGGCAAACTCTCGGTCAGCCTTTATCCCTCAAGGATCGGGCTCGAGGTTTGACGGGGGCGCCCGGGAAGCAGGGGGCGCCCGGGTTGACTCAATCAGCTGGCTTCTCGGCTGGATAAACTCTATCCGCTTCGTTGGCTTGAGCCCAGGGTGCCCGGAGCATCCGGGGTGCCCGGGAGCACAAGGGTGCCCGGGAGCATGGGGGTGCCCCGCCCAGTGAGCTTCCGAAGCGTTCTCTTGCTCAACTCTTGTTGGCTTTTACCTAGGGCGCCCGGGACCTCCCGGGCACCCAACCCAGCTGCTGCCTCTCTCCTTTGAGGCGTTCTGAGCTGTAGAAACTCGTTCCTTCGGTCCTGCATACAGGGTTAGTACCAAACATGATAAAGCAAGTATGTTAGTGAGTCTTACAGCCGTAGCTGTCTTGGTTCTGACTTTGAGTGTCCTAAATGGAGCCCTAGGTCGAACCGACGCCTACTGTTCCCTCGACGGGGAACGCGTCCTCACCTACTCCTCTCAGGAGAATTTACCTGTTGCCAACCGGCTCCTCCGGTTGGACTTTTTGCCCAGCAGTCCTTCGTCAGGTGCCTAGCAGTCCTTCACCAGGTCTTCGTTACCAAGTAGTCCTTCGCCTGGTGCCTAGCAGTCCTTCGCTAGGTCTTCGTCTCCTAGCAGTCCTTCGCTAGGTGTCCAGCTGTCCTTCGCCAGGTCTTCGGTTCCAAGCAGTCCTTCGCATGGTGCCTAGCAGTCCTTCGCTAGGTCTTCGACTCCTAGCAGCCCTTCGCTAGGTGCCCAGCAGCCCGTTGCCAGGACCTAGGGTTTCAGTGCCTAGCAGTCCTTCGCTAGGTGCCTAGCAGTCCTTTGCTAGGACTTCAATCTGCACACTCAAGTAGCATGTTAGATAAACATAACATCTTAACTTTTGAACTCTTTGCCATTATCAAAACACAGATTCAACTTGGGTGTTGTCTGCACCAACATGGGATTCTCCACAGATGAAGGGCTAAATCACAAAGTGATTAGCCCTTATAGATTTCCTCTGTGGCGAAGCGTGATCCCGATCCCAAATCTCATGATTTCTCCCGAGTTCATCGAACCTTCTTCTTCCACTTCTTCAAGCCTTTCGCGAGTTCATCCGGGGTTCGTCGAAGCCTCTTCCCATGAGTTCGTCATGGGATCAGAGGGCGGATTGAGTTGTTGTGATTTTTCCTTGGTCCTCTGTTTTGGGGTGCAACCCTAGTTGTGAGCTGGTGATTGGTGAAACACTTTGTTAGGTTTAGATTTGGGATGTGTAGTTGTATTGGGAGTTGGTTTAAGTAAAGATAGGGTTTGATTACCAATTACACTTAGCATAAAACTTAGCTAATAATTTAAATTGTATAATTAGCTAAGTTGTATTTATTTTGATGCAAGGCATTGAGTTGATTCACACGACGTGAATATTATTTTGAACGAGGTTCTCGTCGCCTGCGGACTTCTATAGTGGAGGCGAGTACCTTTGACTTATCTTTATTAGATATAGTCACCTCTTGTGCATAGTTAGATATATAAAGCAGTAGGGATATCTGTTAGTTTCGTTTCTGTACTATTTCTTTTGGTAGTTGTATCTATTTAGTTTTACTGCTTACTGTTCTTTATTACTGCGTGGATTGGATATATGTACTACTTACCTTATACCTTGCGTTAGGGTTTGTTGGGGCAATCTATGGTCCGGTGTAACCATGTGTTTTGATGTTTGGGCAAAGGGTTTAAGTTAGGTTCACCCTTGTGTTTGATATGTGTATTTGAGTGTGCAGGTCTTGCAGGATACACATGGACTCGGTTGGACGACTTCGGGTATGATGGTGGCATAGAGGCAAGCTGTGGGCTTGTGTGCGCATCCGAGAGACCATGGACAAAGCAAGGACAAAGCAGGGACGAGAAAGTTTATGACACTCATATAACGGTCCTTAAATTTTTTTCATGACGAGTCCATTCAATACATATTTTCTAATATATACTCATGTGTCAACTTGATATCTCATATCTATGACTTGTGAGATCAAGTCATCAATTGACCTACATGTTAGTCTCAATGCATTAATATTGCCCTTGTATATTAAAGCTTGACTAGGAATATTTAAGAGTAATGTTCTTGATAGTCTCTCAAAACCAATTCAACCAATTTATATGTTGTAACTACTATTCTAGCGCATTATTATTTATTCCCTCGCACAAGAATAAAGCAAATAAAATAACCAAAGCATTGACTTTTATTTATAAATATTATACTTTATGACCTAAGTCAATCAACTTATGATTGACTCTGAGGGCTTACACCAACATAATCCTGGGAAGAGAATTGGTACTCTCACTAGGCAATCATGACAGTGAGAGTACCAGTTCGTTTGCCTAACAGTGGATTACATCATTGTTGGTGCTAGGAGCGTCAGATAATCGAACCTGATTTTGATGTTGGCAAAAGTTCAAAGTTAAGATTCACTATGATCTAACAAGTTATTCTAAGTGTGCAAGAAAGTCCTAGTTAACCTAAACACTTAGTCCTGATCTGCAGAATTGGGCACTAAGTTTTACCAGAGGGCTGGACAACTAAGACCTGACCGAGAGTTGGACACTAAGACCTGGCCGAGGCTTGGGCAACTAAGACTTGATCGAGGGTTGTGCACTAAGTCCTGGACGAGGGTTGGGCAACAAAAACCTAATGTGAACAACTGGGCACTAAGACCTGATTGAGGGATGAGCACTAAGTCATGGCTGAGGGTTGGGCATCGAAGTCCTGATCTGGAGGATATGAATAGGAGTCATGATGGGTCGAGAATCAGACTTTCCGAGTTCCGGAGTTATCGGAGGTTAAGAAAATGTCCAACTAGGGGTTGACAATAGGTAATCTCTCATGATAGGAGTAGGTGAGGATGTATTCCTTGAAAGAGGGAACAATGAGCGTCGATTCGACCTAGGATTTTAGTTGAAACCTAAAAGTCAGGACCAGACAGTGTGACTGTCAAAGTGTAATTTCATATACATTTACCTGGTTTTTCCTAACTCTGTTTTGTAGAAAAAGAAATGTAAAGGAACCTGGAATTCTGTATTCAGGCCCCTAAGAGGAGCTCAGGCGCCTGAGACAGACTCAAGCGTCTGAAGCTCTAAGTGCTCGGGTGGTCCCAAACGTCCGGGACACCCTCGACTTAGCCGGGGCTTGGTTGAGCTGGCGTACGCATAATGGTTGGTCCACGTCACTAATCAGGCGCTTGGGTTGATTCAGGCTCCTCAGATTGGATGAAATTTCAGGATGAAGTTTTGACAATTAGCGACCACGACAACAACTTGGGTGATTCAGGCGCCCGAGAGACCTTATATGAGGGCTCTTCGACCATTGCATCAAGGACAACATTCTCTACATCTTTCTCTCTTGTATGCTGCACCAAAACTGGCTCAAAGACGTTGAAACGTTGCTCCAACGACAACGCTTCAACCTTCAATACTTTGGTCGTTGGTATAATTATTTTTGTGCTTGTACTTTGATATTTATATTTGTAAACATTCCAGATTATTAGTGATTTCCCAAAGTAAACGATCAAGGATAACATTCTCTACATCTTTTGCTCTTGTTTGTTGTGCCAAAACTCACTCAAAGGCGTCGAAACGTTATTCCAATGACAACCCTTCAACCTTCAATACTTTGGTCGTTGGTATAATTATTTTTATGCTTGTACTTTGATATCATATTTGTAACCATTTTGGATTATTAGTGATTGCTCAAAGTAAATGATCAAGGATCGTGAGTCTTGGATTAAGAGTCATCACAGACTCCAAACCTAGTAAAATCAACTCGTGTTAATGATTGTATTTTTCTATTCTTGTTTCTGCTGCTACAAACTCTATTTTGTCCAAATTTTGAAAAAATCAAGAGCGCTATTCACATACCCCCTCTCCTATCACTCTACTTGGTCCTACAATCACCATTAAAGTGATAAAACCTCGGAGGGAATAAATATATCTCAAATTCGACAATCAAGGTAGACGAATCATATCGTTATTAAACAGGCATGTCCAACATTTAAAACACAAATTTGCTAGTGGATCTCAGACAAAGAGTGAGCCACTGCCATGTGGACATGAGGAAAAAAATCCCATTATGACTCATTTAGTCCAGTCAGTTAGACTCCTTAAGCCTCTTTCAACTAGACTTAAGAGGGAGATTAGTGATACTTGGAGATTCATAGAGAAGCCTCAGGGATGTCAAAGCAAGACATGAGGTCAGCTCCTAGTCATCATTTAGTCCATGTGGCGACTGACTCAACCAATGAGTCAAATCTGCCAGCTTGGACGCCATCCTTAATCTCCTAACTCGAAATCAAGAACTCTAAGTCGGAGCCAACCAAGCGGGATAACTAGGCTCCAAGACAAGGCTCCCACCTCAACCCAGAGACATCCGGCCTCGACTCAGGCCATAATAACTTATAGGGAGAAAAGGCGTCACCAAAGTGATACGTCACCAAAAATGTGACTGAAACGGCAGAAGGACACGTTCTTTTTAGGAAAAAGCTCCTCGTTATCCACTATTAAGACTATTAAAAGTATAATAAAGAGTCAGTCCTACCAGTACATGGGTAACAATGGTAAAAATCTCAGACAAATGAAGAATGTGGGTCTTACTTCTCTTCCCCATCCCCTATAAAAGGTACTTCGACAGCAACATTTGAGGTATGAAAGAAAACCCTGATTAACTCCTGAGTCTCTTCCACTTTCTAACAAGATTCTGATTTAAGCGTCGAAGTGGTTATGCTAGAAATCCTCCGACCGTTCTCCTAACTCGCCTCTTTCTTCTCAGATCCCCTCAAAAGGTCCTTGTCAGTGAACACAAGGTGACCAACCCATTCCTCCACCTTCGAACTATTGGTGAGTTGGTCATCGGTGATCTCGTGCAGCATCAAATATCAATGAAGTACAAGATGCAACCTCGGTCATATTAGCTCATGCTATAAACTCCACTAACAATGAACGTATGATAGGTGATTCATATGAAGATCTAAATTTTGATATGATAATTCATTCTATCATGATCATTACAACACGTATTGAAGTCGCTACATTTACACCAATATCTATTTTGTTATTTTAGAGAACAAAGCAACAATACCTAGTCATTTTTAACCTATCAGGCATGACATGAACGATTCTTTTATAGGATTCAACGTCAGGTTAAACAAAGGAAGACTCAATGCAAACAATGTTCTTACAACTGAAAGTATTAGCATGCTTATAGGTCATAAACGTATCTAAAAAAAACTCAACACAACGCACCTCGTCATAAAGAAATTTTTTAGACCCAGAAAAGATTGTTATTTCTGTATCATAATCATATTTCGTATGATCATGATCTACACAGACGAGTGAATAATTTTTTACCATTATGATCTACATAAGATTGATTTGGAATAAGAATCTATCACTCAAGATCAGATTACAAAATACTCAGTTTAAATGTCAACAAATCGACCTCAATACAAAATATTTAGAATCATTATAATGTATGATTGCATTGATTGTATTGATCTTATACGATCCGATTGATTCGATTCCGATTTCATCATAAAAAAGATGATTTCAAATAATTTCGAATTGATTTGGTAGTCCCATGTTGTACATATTGTGATTTTGTAAATTATGAAAACAACCTTATCATAAGAAGATCAAATTTCAATTGGTTCACGATAAAATAAATATTTTATAAAAAGAAACTTTAAGTACACGATTATTTTACAGTTTACACTACAATGGAATATATAATTTCCAAATAAATATATTCACATAACGAGTTAGAAATATTATTTTTAGAATAAACCATTAAATTTATTATTAATATTTACTTTAAAATATTTTTATTTAGAATGAGATATTAGATTTATTATTAGTAGTAGCATTTTTTTTTTAAAATATCAGAATAAGTAATTATTTTTATGTTAAAAGAGGTTATTAATTTATTATTAGTTTTTTTTTGTTTTAAAAAAAGTATTTACACATTTTAAATAATACAATTGATTAATCAAGTTAGTTTATTAGAGACTTAGGGTTCGATCTGCCTCTTTCTTAAATTCCCAATTTCCTTCGGGACGCGGGTTAGGGCAGCACTTCGGTCCCAGCAGAGAGACAAACGTCGCCCGCTGTATTCACCTCCGCCGCGCGGCTGCCGAGTCCCGACCCTCCTTCGATCCATGGCTTCTATCGACACGGACGTCGACATGGTTCCAGTCGGTGAAGGTTCAAGCCTCGGCGTCGCGGGATCGTCATCCGCCGCCGCTTCCTCCTCTTCAAGAAAGCCGAAGAGGTTCGAGATCAAGAAGTGGAACGCTGTCTCCCTCTGGGCCTGGGGTATGCCTCCACAAGTTTTTGATGGATTCTATTTTGGATTCTCCTCTTCACTGTTTGATTTCTTTGATTTTCGGTCATTGAGTCCTCCGAGTATAAAGAATAGTTTTATGGTATTTTGCAGATATTGTGGTGGACAACTGCGCTATTTGTAGGAATCACATCATGGATCTATGTGAGTTCTCTCACTTCCCATGATTTCTGGGTTTTCAGCAGCCTTTATTTTGCACATTTTAGTGTTTCTTCAGTTTAAATTAGTAGGGTTTTTGCTTGATACTCAATTATTTAACGATGTTAGCTCTGTGGTCTGTTTGCAGGCATCGAGTGCCAAGCTAACCAGGCTAGTGCGACTAGTGAGGAGTGCACAGTGGCTTGGGGTATGCTTCGCGTTTACTTATTTTTAACAACAAATTGAAAGGACTTCTGAGAACATGGGACAACCAATTCTTTTAGAGTTCTACGATTGTTTTCAAAATTTCAGTTTAATTTTATGCTTCTATTGCATGAAAAAAAAATCAGCCAATAACTAATCCTACACTAACGAGGAAACTTTTTTTTTCTCTTTCATTTTATCACAAAAATTGAATAGTTATCCCAGAGTACGTTTTGAAGAGTACTTGATGCTGATTTTAGGGCGTATGGTTTGCACTTGCATACGGAATGTTAGATATGTATAGTTTGCACTTCAATATGAAAAGAGTTAGAAAACTTTTAGTAATATGAGATATTGTGTACGAAGTGTGTTGTAGGGATGATTTTGAGATTCAACCAATCATAAATGTGTACTGTAAAATATCAGATACGACAGCGCTAGACTGTCTTGATGCTTGAATAAGTTATAACTAGCAGTATAATGCCATGATAAAATTTCCTAGGGTACAGGAAGAAACATAAATATAATTATATCTTCCCTTTATTACTACATTTAGGGCATGCAATTTGATAATTTTACATGTTAAAAATGGCTGCATTCTGGATCTAAGTCCTAAGGCTATGTTAGTAGAGTAGAGGGCGCTTTCTGTCATATTTATTCCCAACATGACTTTCTGTCTTATTTGTTCCCAACATATGTTATTATGTTTTCTCCTGATTGGCATGAACAAACATCTGATAGGAGCATTGTTTCCAACTGTATTTGTGCTTGGCACAAGAGTATAAAGGGTCTTCTCTCTGTCATTCCTAATTTTGTATGAGTGGAGTTTAAAAACAGATTGATGTTTGATATGGTTGAGATGTTTCAGACTAGTAGGATTTGTTCTCTCAGGACCATATCCTTTTTATTAACAGACAAAAGGCATTATATTTACAGGAAAATCACGTAACTACAATGATGTTGGTCTATTGATGAAAAATATTGAAACCTTTTTTTTTGTATATAAATATTCTCACTATGTCAAGCTAACAATTACATAAATTTACATTTGTTAACAACTTAGACTTTTGGTTTTGTGAAGAAAGATAGCCTTGGTAATTTTGTAGGCACACATCTGCAACGCCTTACAGACACCACTTGTTTCCTTTGATCATCCCTTAGTTCTGTCATTTTTTTTTATATTTACCGTGTTCAATATTATCTTGTTCGGACAGGGGTCTGCAATCATGCCTTCCATTTCCACTGTATTAGCCGTTGGCTTAAAACTCGTCAAGTCTGTCCCTTGGGTAAACAATCTTATCTCCGGCTACATAATCGCAGATTTTTCTGCTGCATTTCTCACGTACTTTTACCTGATAATACCTATTCTTCATTACAGACAACAGTGAATGGGAGTTCCAGAAATATGGTCACTAGAATAGTCACTGCTGCAGAAGGTGCTTCCGATGCAGTTTGGATCCTGCCGTAGTGATCATCCAGAAGATACTAAAACTCATATTTACTCGACTTGCACTTTGTTTACAATTATGTCAACTTGCTGCAAATTTCTTCAATACAAATTGGTTTTAATGCTGAGGAAAGTACTTGTTATGCTGTATGTGTGGTTTCATACTCGTCTATTAGTCTTTGTTTAGTAGGAATAATATAATCAAGTGCTTGTTCTGTGTGATCAATTTAATGTGTTTCCCTACTTTCAGTATGTTTTATTCATCATGTGCTATTCTGGGTTGTGCCCACCTTGTTGATGTTTCTAGGCTGAGACAGAAGTTCTAGAGGATAGAGCGAGAGGAAGGAAAATGGTTGGTCAATATAACAATAGTGATTTATAATCGATTTGAATGTTCCTGACGACAATTTCGCAGTGTGTTTGAAAAGATGAAGGTTCGTCACTTTTTTTTTTTTTCCTTTCCAAAGCGAGACTTTAGTATTCAATGGTTTAGTTATTCTTCGAGAAAAGTGCAGAAGTGAGTGATTTTTTTTCCAACGGGAAATTCAGCTGCCACCTTCCTCGGCAATTTGGAATTAGTCTTGATTCATCTTAATATAGTGAAAGTCAGCAGGTTTTAGTTAGTTTATCAATTCTTTTTCCTATTTTGACTTGCTCTCTTATTGTGATTAAACGAGGAATCTTAGAAGGTCTCAAGAAATTCCCATGATAAGGTAGAATATTGTTATATCAAAAATATTATTTTATTAATTTGATTAAAATTATTAAAATTAAATTAAGCTAGTCGAAATTATTTTAAAATTACTATAGTAATCATGTATGTAGTTATTATATTAGAGAAAAAAGTAATATAATTTGTCAAAAGTGATTTAGTATCGTTGGTCTCTCATTAAGATATAGATAGGTAAATTATGAGAATATTTATTTTAGCGTAGTATTTTTTTTATGATGGAGATTAGACATCTAACGAGATATTTAATATCAATTAAGAATTAACTCTAATATCTATTGAAATAACCAATCACATAGGTATTAATTGTGTGAACCCATAAAAATTAAATAGTTGTTATATAATTGTAATTATTGCGACATTGTAGTAGTGATTTAGTTGAGCACAAATCAAAAAGGCGCTCATTAGTTTTGGAATGATTAAAATGTTGGATATATAATGTGAATGGGAAGAGAAGTGGTGGGACTTTAGTCCCGCATTAAAATTTTCTAGTGAATGAAAAGTGAGGAGGAGAATAAAGAGGCTTCATTGTGAATGAGACTTTAGTCCCACATTGGGAGTCTCTAGGCATAAATGTTGGTTTATATTGTTTCACAAGCATGATAGTTATGAACAAATGCTAGAGGAAAGACTCTCTCATGCATGGGTGCATAGAGGGGTGCAAATCCAGGGCTCGGATTTGTACTGAACCAAGTGAACTCGTGTGCGTGCGTCGAATGTCCGACTGATCGGGGCAAAATTTGTCTAAGCAGATGAACCAACGTTTGTGACCGAGAGCAAAAGACACAGACGATACAAAGAGATTCTCTTCCACTCCACCTCGTTCCGACCTTCTTTGATAGCGTTTGGGTACTTCCTCAGTTCGCCACGAGCAACGAGTGCTCTGTTGTGCCCGTGGTTCAGCTGTTGTATCCTGAGAGATAGACGTTCATCTGAGCCTCAAAGCACCGCCGGAGGGGGACAAATCTGCTGCGCAGCAGGGTTGGGAGCTTGGGAGACTTGGTCAGGAGTTCGGGAAACTCACCGCTCGGGAATTCCAGTTCAGGAATTCTGCTTGGGAGCTCACTCAGAAGCTCGGGAATTCTGCTCGGGAGACTGCATACTGCATAAAAGGCAGCTCGGGCCACTCAACAGATAAGTTGAAATTAATTTTTGTAATTACAATTTATTGTAAACTCTCCAAAAGGAGTCCATTTCCTCCAACATAAAATGGCGTCTGATCTAGCCGGGTATGTAATCCGACCAGACAGGAAGTCCTATCGGCTAGGTGGCCCGATCGGGAAAAGACGTTTGGGCGCACAAGGGTGTTGACCTAGCCAAATGAATGTGCTCGGGTCCAAAGGGGATACAATTCGGTCGGCGGTAGCCGGCCGAATGAGCCCGGTCGGTAATATCCGATCGGGAATGTTCAGTCGGGCAAACACGCACCTCAAACTCCCTTAAAACCTGGGTACCGAACTTGTATTTGGATTCCAAGTGGACGAGCCCGGTCGTTCGTGCCCGACCGAACGACTTGTTCGCCCTGCCACTGGAACTACCCGCCTCACTCTAGGGAGCTACTCGTGGCCTATGATCGGTTGTCCGGTCGGGCATACCTGGTCGAGCAGTTGGACGAGTGAACACCAAGAGCAGCTAGACCCACTCACAGGCGATTTGCCCACCTAAAAGCAGTTGATGGCCGAGCGACCGAGCCCCTTCGGGTGACTCCTTGCTACCGATAGGACAAGTCCGGATAGATTTGCCGAGCTGCATAATAGGACCAGGGTGATCACATGGTCAGAGTCGTTTAATTACGATTAGACTCCTTCAGATATAGAGAAATACTGTAAGAACGGCGAATGATCACATGAAAAAAAGACCTCTGTCATAATCAGGTTTGACTTGGATATCAAACATGATGGAGAAATGACAGTAAGAACGGGCGAATGACCTTTTGACGGCCATGTCAGACCCTTGGGGAAACTAAGGCTGCCAGAGGATCATGTCAGAAGATTGATTTTTATGAGACAAGACAGCCCAGACAAGACAGGAGTCCTCCCCCTCCTCTATATAAGGTCCGCCTAATGCTTCAAGGAAGGGATTCAGAAAAATTAGCTTCTGATCCTCATAGTTTCCTTTGTCTTCCTACTCTGAGCCTCGTTCCCCCAAGCTGTTGGTTCTTCTCGTCCGCCTCTAGTCCAACCCTAAACGTCACCGCAACTCGTTCGACTTATTGTGTCATCTGAGCGAGGGCCCTCTCCGCTTGTCGACAGGATCAACATCCATTTTGATTTTTTATCAAAATAACTCTATTATTAACCTTCACCTATATTTTCTATATAAATCCTCGACGTATTGTAGTAGTTACAAAATAGTAACATTTACAATTGGATAGCAATTATGATTTCATAGTTATTATAATCGAGCTACCACACAGTTATAATTTCATACTTACTATATAATTGTAACAGTTATTATTTCGTAGTTGTTATAATGTGAATATTAAATAAGATTTGAATGGTCAAAATTTTTAATTCTGATTAAATCATGCCTATTATATCAAATCTAAACTAGTTTAGATATATATATTTGTTACTATATGTAACCATAACGTCTTAGTCTTAGGTTAAAAAATATAGTTCAAAGTTTTTTTGAAATTTTTGAAAAAATTTAATTCTCTTTATTAAAAGTTATTTTTCATATTTTAACTATTATAGTTTTGTAGTTGATATAATATCTTTGACTTGTATAAAAAATAATTAATCAGATTGGATAATATCAAATTTGAGACTGATCAACCATCTTTGACCTATATAGAATTTAGATGAGACCTTTATAGAATTTAGATGGGAGATCTTGATGGAATAATGATGAAAATAATATTTGAAGATAATTATATCATTATGGGTGGGGATTCCTTGTAGCAAATTAAAGTGGAACGTTATTCTTATGGTACATTCAGTAAAAAAATTCAATAAAATGTCTAGTGAATGACGTGACATTTTACATATACACGTCCGATTATCGCTCGGACATCATCAGCGACCTCCGCCCGCCGTCCCGAATCAAACTATACCCTAGGGGTACGGTAAACCCGTCAAAAATCACTGCATACAATGTGTCACATAATTTATTGAATTTTTTTTAAAGATTTTTCACTTAGCATATCATTTTTTTTTAAGAAATAGAGGCACCCTTTTATATTTGTGTCCTACTTAATAGATGTTACAGCTCAGCAAATATTTATTAGTTATTATAATATTAAAACTATATTTTTTTAATTTTTTTAAAACGTCCTTTTAATGATTTATATAATTTAGATTGTATTTTAATTTTTACCCATTTAATTAACAAATTCAATACAGTGAGTTGTCCCCAGCTAGTGGTCTATCAATGCACGCATGATATCTCGATCCGAATAAATTATATATTCGAAGAATTTAATGCCAATTTGATCAATTTCGTGCTGTGCACCCAAAAAAACAAAGGCCGCTCATTACAGAATGGAACGGCATCATTTAATACATTTGAAATTCAAATATTATTCAAAAAAATAGTTACATCCGAAATTAAAAACAATGAGCTTTCTGGAAGACTAGTCACGTGATTCGGAGCACGCATCCGCGTACCGAAACTAAAACACGCACGTCGTGCGTCCGCACCAACCGAAATCATCGACGACTGCAACGGCGGTCCTCATCGTTTGTTTTAAACTTTCCCCGCATCCACTGTGAGCAGTTCGTTCATCCCATGGACGGCCCAGAGTCGGCCCCTTCCGACTTCTAGAATGGATAAATCGCATCCAACGGTTGAGAATACTAACTTACTCGTCACGCTTTCCTCCCTCTATAAAAGTCATCGTCTTCCGTTTTCTTCTCTCCCAAATCTTATCGGAAATCGAGATGGCGACTGACCGACTGACGCCGGCAACGTTTCCCTACTTCTCCTCGTTCCCCAGCTTCGGAAGAGCAACCGTCGAGTGCGAAAAGGCAGCGTACGACGGCTCCGACTCCCCCACTTTCGGTGTCGCTCACCGCTTGGAGCCGCTGCCTCCGCCGGTCAAACCCTCTGCCGACGGCGACGACGAAGAATACGACGCTTCCAGCGATGATTTCGAGTTTTCCGTCGAATCGAATGGAGCTTTTGGGTTTCCTTCCGCCGACGCGGACGAGATCTTCTCCGGCGGGCGGATGCTCCCTGTCTACCCGGTCTTCAATCGCGATCTCATCCGCCGCCCGGCGGAAGAGGAGGAACCGGCGGCCGACACGATACCCATCCGGAAGCTTCTAATCTCGGAGAAGGAGGTGGAGCGGGAGGAGCACCAGCCGGAGCGGTGCAAGAAAAGCGCCTCCACCGGAACGCTGCGGGGTCTGCTCCGCAGCTTTACGATCGGACGGAGCCAAAGCGACGGGAGGGATAAGTTCGTGTTCATCGAGGCGTCAGCGTCGGGGTCGGCGTCGGCGAAGAAGACGATATCCAACAAGGGCGCGAAGAAGGGGCCCCGGGCGGCGGAGGCAGATGCAGTCACCGGCCGCTCTTCCTTATACGGCAAGGGAACAAACAACAAGGCGGTGAAGGGTCCGCGGCGGTCATTCTTACCGTACAGGCATGAACTACTGGGACTGTTCGCTCCGGTCAACGCATTAACGCATAATCCCAATAAAAGAAACCCGTTTTATTATTAATAAATACCCATTATTATCTTTTCATCTGATTTTGTAGAGAAAACAATTCTTATTGAAATTTATTGTGTCCAAAAATAAGGAAATCTTTATAATCATCAATTTCAATCCGAAATTTTAAATTAATAAATGAATATGAAAATTTTCAACGCGTGTTGGATTGGATGTTTATATTCCTAGAATACCTATTCCTTTACCATTAAGTTATGTCTTATAGTGATTTCATTATTATTTCTTAAAGTCCAAGAGGTCTCTACCAAGAACTTGTCCAACTTGTTTTGGAAGCTAAAGAGAAATGAAAGAATTTCACAAGAGTTGACAAGGGAGATGAATAAGTCAACGGCTAAATATTTATTCATGCAAATTAATTGAGACCTCAAGATTGAGCAATACAGATGTGTGCACTGTTATCACAATAATACCATTTGACTCGTGGAATTGACCATAATTTAGCTAAGAGGCCAGTAGTCTACATAAAGGAAATGTGTCTCAAGCAGCCACAGGACTCAAGCCAGATGAGAGCTGTAAATTGGCAGCATAGTCCCGAGCCCACAGATCATAATGCACGATTTCGTCGAGCGAAGGGCTGGCGACGAGTTCGTTTCTGTGAGCATCGCATGTAAGTTCCACTACCTTGAATATGTCCAGATAGTTGATTCTGCAAAGTGGAATTTGTAAGGAATGGTATGTTTTGTGACTTCGATTGAACAGTAAGAATGAAGCATCAAAGGAATTGAAATAAGGGAGAAGTACTTCTCATTAATGAACATCTCCACCGCCTTTTCATTTGCAGCACTAAGGACTCCTGTCATTGTGCCCCCGGCTCGGCCAGCCGCATAGGCGAGATCCATTGAAGGGTACTTCACATTATCCGGAGCTTTGAAGGTCAATGAGCCTTGCCTGCATTGCAAATTTGTGATAAGTTTGCGATTTTGTTCACTCAATGCTAAATATAATGACAAAATCTTTGTAACAAGACAGTATGCATGTAGGATGTGAAGAAAACCATGCATGTTCATCTCAAATACGTAACAAATTAGATTAGAATCTCATACTTGCAAAGATCAAGTCGAGGCCATGTAATCTCTGAGCAATAGATTCTGTCTGGCCACGACAATGTGTAAAGGATTGGAAGGCGCATATCAGGCCACCCCAATTGAGCCAATACAGATGAGTCCTGTAAAGTAAACATAAATTAGTTCAGAACTATGGACTTAGTCGTTGATAAAAATCTATAAAGAAGATCAGCGATGTAAAAGATCAGAGATGATGGGTTTACGATAGAATTTACCTGAGTCTCAACCATGGAGTGGATTATCGATTGGGGATGAATCACAATCTCTATATTATCATATTCTGCTCCAAACAAATAGTGCGCTTCTATAACTTCTAGTCCCTGTACAACAAAGGATATTCTAATTGAATCTGAATATGTAGGGTATAGAATCAAGTCCTAACTAACAAATTTTATGATAATGCTGTCAACCTTGTTGAACAGGGTAGCAGAATCCACAGTGATCTTTTTTCCCATGTTCCAGTTTGGATGCTTCAAAGCATCAGCAACCTTCACGTCTTTTAGTTTTTCAACAGGCAAATCCCTATGTCAAACACCAAAGTAGATGTTTCCAGAACTTACTCGATGCTAAATCAAAGGTGGAAACAGAGAATTGCATAACTGATATCTGCAAACATAAACAGGCTCGCATTCTTTTTGAGAAAGAAGGAATCAATCTCAGTTACAATAGTCTAACACCCAACTATGAAACTAGAAAACACCGGGGCTGAGTCCTAGTCCAGTCCGGTTCTATGAGTGGATCAGACATGCAATTGAACAAATAAAAAACAGGTCCTAGCAGTCAATTTTTGACACACAAGCCAAACCAGTCAGATTGACAAAAACTGGCCACTTTTTTTTTCAGACCTTAAATTTTCCAATAATAACCCTCATCATCGTTTGATAATAAGAAGTAAAACCGTCTTTCAATTTATAGTTTGATTCAGATAAGTGTGGTCTAACTGACATGATGCATAAACAATGGACCGATCGTACAATTGCCACACGACTATATCCATACCCATAGGACTCCACTCTTGTGTGTCTAGAACATTGATTGTTAAAATGTATGCCCTAACCAGATAATTGTTACCATTTTAAAGTCATTTATAAAAGATGAAAAATGGAAGCTACTTTGCAAATTGCAGTTCTTGCAGTTATACCTGAAGGCTCCTCCTGATGCAGTCAAAATTATGCGTCGAAGTGCACCCTCTGACAAGCCTTGGATACACTGAGGAAAAAAATGATACTTTCTAATGATCAGGTATCTGGGAAACTAAATCCAGCCTTTAATGAAAAACAGAAGTTTGGAGCAAAAGGAGATGAAATCACTGACTGCTAATTGAATGAGCGATGGAAATGAATACCTGGAATATGGCAGAATGTTCTGAATCAGCAGGAAGAATTTTCACATTGTGTTTGTGCGCAAGCGGTAGTACAAAAGGACCACCAGCAATAAGAGTTTCTTTATTTGCCAAGGCTATGTCTTTCCCAGCCTTAATAGCAGCAACTGTAGGCTGATCATATAAAAATGGATTAATTTGAAGCATTAAACTGAATGTAGAGAGAATAATTATTAGATCCAGATGTGTTTTGCATCAGTATATGTATCTTTTTGAATAATTCTAATGCAAAAATAAAAGCACAATCTAAAATTTCAAATAACCAAAATATTAGGAAATTGTATTAAAAAAAACTAGAATACTTCAAAACTATCAATCAAGATATTCTTCTTCTCCTGAATGTAGAACACTTATAAAACTAGAGCTCTTAAATTTCAGCCATTACAGGTATCACAAGCACCATTGAAAAATGAACGCAATGATGATAAACATGTTGGTATGCTGAATCACATTGAACTAGCTCGTTGCATAAATGAGTATTCAAAGTGCATGCATGCACATCCATTTAATATCCAACACATATTCTTTGTGTTTCTCTGGTGATGAAATCTGAAGAAGCATTTGCAACCTAATGCAAGGTCAAAGGAACATAGTTATGAAAAAGGTCAATATCAGTATTCTCTCAGCCAGTCATGGTGTTCACAATCTTCTAAGTTATGAAATGGTACTCAACGACAAGGAAAAGATACTTAGTTGTTTTAGAGTTGATCTACAATAAGGTAAATTTCAAAATATACAGTTTGACAGATCAAATATTAGTCTATCCTGTCGAGAAGAGCAGCATCAAGTCAACCAAAAAGGTTCAAAATCTAATTGTTTATTTTCAATGTCAAAAGAAATTTTGATGTTTTAAGTGGCACCACGATCATTCAAAACATAAACTATTATGAAATATGCATCAAGGTAATCTAAATTACAAGATAACAGTATCGAGAAAGAATTAAGGAGATAATGCAGTACCTTTAGTCCTGCACATCCTACTATTCCTGTAACTACTGTCACGGCATCAGGATGGCGAGCAACCTAAAAACTCATATCAGAACAATGTTAACTTAAGAACAGTTCAAACTTCAAGCAGTTCACAATATATGCAGACAGAAAATTACCTCTACAATGCCTTCCTCTCCAGGAATGATTTCAGGTTTGTGTTCAACATCCTCCAAGGCCTTTTTAAGTTCAGCAACCAGTGACTCGTTTCTCACAGAAACCAGTTGAGGTCTGAAAGTCTTTACCTGATCAAAGGGAAAAAAAGGAGAATAGACTTTTAGACAGTACAATGACATTAATGTAACTCTAGCATAACTAGTGTTACCTGATCGGCAAGGAGTGTCACATTGGAACCAGCTGCAAGAGCAACAACCTTAAACTTGTCTGGGTTTTCAGCAACTATATCCAATGTCTGTAGAAATTATATTAAAAGAAAGAAACAATATCAAAATTTGGTGTCATAATTCAAAATGGTGGTGTCATTTTAGCTAGGGTCTTTAAGGAAGCCTAACAACAGTGAGTCTGTGTTTTTCATAATCCTGTTGAGCTTGGTTGATAAGTAGGCTCAACAAGAGTGACTGTACCTTTTGGCAAGAAATAATCCTAGAACTTGGATCAACAAGTAGTAGTTTCTAAAATATCATCTAGAATATTGAAAGTAAACATTCATGAGATCCCTTAAGTAAATATCCCCCCAATGCGCCAATAGTTTGATAAAAAAACATTACAGGATACATAATAAGAGGAAATCTACGTTGTCACTGCCTTCAGCTTTATACCTGAGTTCCAATTGACCCAGTGGATCCAACAATTGAAATAGGCTTTGGTCCATCCCAAGTCTTGCGTCCCGGTTCCACAACAGCTCGGCCAGGCCATGCTGGTGGAGGCCCCTGCTGCATGGAACAACTTGCTCTCCAGAATTGAATTTTAGCTCCCTTTTGTTTTTGTCCCAAAGGAAGGCACACTGAGAAAGGAATGCCAAATAAAAATTAACATGCTATTCGTTCGAACACAAGTAACAAACCCCGACACTTAAATGGTTCGAAGCATATGCGAAGCTTGTTCTCTGGATTGCTCCGGTAGCTTCAGGAATTGATGCCCTTTTCTAAAGAATATCTTTTTCCTCATGAAACTACTTTGAAAA
Organism: Boesenbergia rotunda; assembly: GCA_024364735.1. Taxonomy (NCBI): domain Eukaryota; kingdom Viridiplantae; phylum Streptophyta; class Magnoliopsida; order Zingiberales; family Zingiberaceae; genus Boesenbergia; species Boesenbergia rotunda. The sequence continues at coordinate 380,805 of JAGFNQ010001802.1, read as the reverse complement.
GCTAAAAGTACAATTAAGAAACGGATATATCACTTTTGCAAGCTCCAATTGCAAAAAGGAACTGGAACGGAACTAAAATAAGAAAATAAAAACCACTGAAAAGACCTAACCGTAGGGGAAAAACCTTCTTCGAGTCCAGCTAATTCATTTATGCAAAAACAATCGACAGGGCGATAACCTAATCGCAACCAAATGTAATTAACAACCAGTCCAAATTAATCACGTAGCTGCTGATTCAAGGTTGGAACTCGAGAGAAATCGGCCCAAATCAACGAAGCCGAAGCGAAAAACAAGGTACCAGATCCAACCACACAGCTCGCGTCTCCAGACACAAATTCTCACAAACAAGATGAAAAACCAAAAGGTCGCACCTTTGCGCTGGGTAAAGGCGCCCGGCTGGACTCCAAGAAGGAGACACCGCCAATCTCTCCCGAAAGCGGCAGTCTGAGCGTCATCTTTCTAACTCGCACTACCTTTCGCTCCGCAAATTATAGGAGGTTGGAGGAGGGATAAGACGAAGGGGGAATCTCGAATTGCAACGGGCGCAGCGCGGCGGATGCTCAAATATTAAACAGCTACTCCGTCAGCGCTCCGCCCCCTTCGCCTGCAGCCACTGGAGTGTGGGGGGCTCCGGTGACGTATTCGGTTGTCGTCTATAGCAAATCGTACTGGTAACACACCTTTCTCCATGTCTTGTCTCTATCTTATAATCCATTTATAGCATTCTAGTGATATATTCGAACTGCTACATTGCTCTATAACGTTTTCAAACTGTTACAGACCATTTTTTTTGAAGGCCATTTTGGATGAAAAATAATTTTAAATATATCTGTTATTTAATTATTCTTTAAAAAAATGTTATCAAATTTTCATAAGATAAATCTAACTTTTTAAAATTTTCTAAATGGTAAATTTATTTTCTATTTTACCTCTCTCATTGTTACTATTTAATTAAAAATTTAGATGATAAAAAATGATTTATTCATCCTAGCACCTCTCAACTCATCTCAAAACTAATATAAAAGAGATAAATCACAGGACTCACTAGGCTAGATACTATGGCTAGCGCGGGAAAGGGCAGGCACTGGCTTTGCCAGGTATTAATTAAGAATCTAGACTATTTACTATTCATCCTAGCACCTCTCAACTCATCTCAAAATCAACATGAAAGAGATAAATCACAGGATTTACTAGGCTAGATGTTGTGGCTAGCGCGGGAAGAGGCGGGCACACTGGCTTTGCCAGGTATTAATTAAGAATCTAGACTATTTACTAACTAAGTCTCAATTAATTTGGTGAAGCCCAAAATTAAATACGTTAATATTTTTTCACACCTAAAATAATTTCAATACTTATTAGTAATTTTAACTTTTATCCTTCAAATTTTAAAAATTCAGGAAATAAAATCTTAAATCTTAAAAACATAAATTCAAAATATAAATCTATAATTACAAATCTTAAAAGAAAAAAAATTCAAATTTTAATCCAAAATTAAAATTTTAGAAAATAATTTATCAAATTAAAAAAATTGAAATTATATTTAAAATTTTTAAATTTTAACTAAATAAATTTTCATCTTAGGGTGAAACAAAATTTATATGTATTTACATAATATATTACATATACAATGTGTATGCGCAATCACTAGTATTATATTAAAATAATAGTATCATTGTGGTGTGAATTTCAAAAAAAACTATATTATGATATTAATTTTAAATTTATATAAAATCAAATGATTGCTATTTTTTTAAGAGTAATGATGTAAAATGCGAATGAAAAGAGAGAAAAAAAAAAGGCAGCCACGATGTGGCTCCGACATGCAAATTTTCCGACTTAGCCTTTCTCTCTCCCCCTTTTTTGCTTCATTCATGTTTTTCCTTTCTTTCTTTCCCTTTCAAACATCCAGCCCTAAAATGAAGACCAATTTGTTGAAAATTCTCCTTTATCTTCCTCCCAGCGAGCCAGCGAAGAGAAGAGAATTATCAAACCCAAATTGCTTAACGAAGGAACTTAGTGAGCAAAGCAAAATTGCACGGCCTGTCTCTCTTGCTCCCAGAGAAAAAAACCAACGAAGGAGGCTTCAAACCCAATGAAGGATTCAACCCATCTCCCTTCCGTCTCCCCTCAGGTTGCTCTGACTTATACACTCCAGACCCTTCTTCTCGTCCCTGCAGTCGCGACCCCTAAATGAGTACCCTCCCTTCAAGGTGATCAAAAAATTCCAATCTCTTAATTATTGGGTTGGGAAATGATTGGGAATTAAGTTTCTTTTGGTTTGAGAGTGCTATAACATTTGGAGTGGCTACTACGTACATGGAGAGTGTATCACTTTTGTACTAGATATAGATACTTCATACAGTTTTTCATCATCTAGAGTTAATGCAATGAACTATAATTTTTCAGCCCTTGAATGATCAATATCAATAGCAATTAATTTTTCACATGTGTCTTTCAAGATTTCCACCAAAAGAGAACAACCGTCTTCATTTCTCGTCCCAAGTTGTTGAATCTCTTGTATCAATAGAGTGAGAAGCTTATTTCGATGTCTTTCTCCATCACAAACATATTCATTATAGATGTTAGTTATACTTTGATACTCACGCTTAATATCTTTGCGTCACCGATTTATAATATAATTCATACGAACCTCCATCATATTTTTTTTATCAAATAGATGACATAGACACTTCACTTGACAATTTAACTAAAGAAATGCACACTAAAGAAAACTTCTCGTAGGGGTTCATTATTTTTCCGAACATAATTTTTACGACTTCAAATATCAAAGTTGTCCCTTCTTGCTTCACCAATGAGGTATTGCAAAACATCAACCCTCTTCATCTTGGAACAACTCAAATTAGTTGTTAGAATAGACACTTTGAAATTGTCTGTCAATGGGATAACCAATTATTACTAGTTTGATAGAATTAAAAGAACCAAAATCCAAACGTTTTTCCTTTCTCAATCTTATTATTCAAAGCTTTACCATACTGCTCAACAAATTGCTTTAAGAATATTTAAGAATGGACGTAGTCATTATAAAAAAGCATTCATACTTTCACTTCTTTGAGATGTGGGTGTTGAGGCAATCTGTGGTCCGGAGTGACCATGAGTTTTGATATTTGGGCAAAGGGTTTAAGTTAGGTTTACCCTTGTGTATTTGATATGTGTATGTGAGTGCAGGATGTACAGGTTACACATATTGGCTTAGCTGGATGGCCTCGGTACGGTGAAGGGTGGCATGGAGACAAGCCGCGAGCTTGTGTGCGCATCTGAGGGACTATGGAGAGCAGGGACGATGAGCTGAGGGGTGTGGACTTCGAGGCGTACGTGAAGGATGGCATGGAGACAAGCTGGAGGCTTGTGTGCATCCGAGGGACGAGGGCCGAAGATGAAGACGGCGCGAAGGCAATAGTTGAGGCTGCTGATGAGGAGTCAGTTGAGTCATGAGGGTACGAGTACTGAGTGATTGTACTCGAAAAATCATAGGGTTCGAGTACAGAGTGAAATGTACTCGGGAAGGGCAACCTTAGGTGTGTGAGTGGACCAGTCGACTGCCCTGGGAGGCAGTCGACTGATGAAACTCACAGAAAGGTTTTGGCTGGGGGACCAGTCGACTACCCTGGGAGCAGTCGACTAGTAAAGTCAAAAACTAGCCGTTGCAGCTAGCCGTTAGACTGCTATTTGGCTAACACCAATCGACTGGCCTGGGAGCAATCGACTGGTGGCGAGGGTTTCAGCCCAAGTCCTATTTAAGAGGACTTCGTGTTGGCTGAAAGGTTTGACGAATTTAGTCTTGGTTAAAGGCCAAATAGTAGTCTTGGTGCTCAGAGATTGTCGAGGTGTTATGGCGAGGTTTCTCCACCCATAAGGAGCGACAAAGGCTAGCCGGAGGTTATCCGGGGAGTGATCCACCGAAGGATTCTTGGATTAGTCACCCTTAGGGGTGGATACCAAGTAAATCTTCCTGTTAGCATTGCTTTCTTGTTGTTTATTATTTTGTTTGTATTTCCGCTCGCGCAACTAACAACGTAGGAAGAAGAAAGCCAAGAGTTGCTATTCACCCCCCCTCTAGCAACCGTACAAGATCCAACAAGTGGTATCAGAGCGAGGTTCGCTCGTGATTGGAATAACCGCCAAGAAGAGCAAAAGCTAGAGAGAAGAACAATGAAAGACAAATTTGTAGATGACATCTACACTCCACCGCCCTACGACCATGAAGATTTTACATATTGGAAGACAAGAATAGAGACATAGTTTGTAATGGAGTGGAACCTTAGGATTGCTCTTGAAGAACCATTCGAAATTCCAAAGGATAAGCACGGAAAGAAGTTTAGGCCTAGATATTGGAATTAAGAGCAACAAGATCAATCAAAGACAAATAAAAAGGTAATTGATATATTACTTAACATTTTGCCTACTAATGTGTTAAATAGTGTAGGGGCATACAAAAATGCACATGAATTATGGATTAAATTACAAGCGCTTCATGAAAACCCTACACGGGTAGAAGAAAAAGAAGAGCCCAAGGAAATGGGCTTAATGGTCTAAGAAGAGGAGAAGGACCAATCGGATTAGGAGAGGAGCTCGACATCCGAAGAGGAGAAAACGGAAGAAGAATCATCTACCTCCTCAAGTGAAGTGGCACAGGAAGATAAGAGACCATCTCCAATGCCGGAACAAGAGGAAGCATCCACCTCATCCAAGGTTGAAGAACAAGTCAACCTAGCCTCCACCTCCACCAAAGTGAAGAAAAAGGATCATATCATATGCTTTGGATGCAATGAAATGGGACACTACAAAGATAAGTGTCCAAATGGTAAGAAAAAGGAGGTACTCTCTAAACTCATTTCAATTCCGGTTAAATCTAACATGAGTTGTAGGATTGAAGAAGCCCAATAGAAAAGAAGAAAAATTCGATGCTTCACGTGTGGTGAGCTAGGACACTACCACACGAAGTGCCCAAAGAGTGGAGAGCTCAAGAAAATGGAGCACTTGAGAAGATGGGAGAAGGAGGAACGAAAGAAAAGAAACTTACATCAAAGGGGAACTAGAAAGGTGAGGGAGGTAATTCCTAACCTTGAGGTAAAATGTAATTCGAATTCAAGTTCCCTTATGCATGTTAAAAATCGTGTAAATTATTCATCCATGCATGCTAGAAATAATGAAAATTGCTTACTTGTGCACAATTTTGGTTTTAAATATAATGATAGGAATATGGTTAATAAGGTAGATCAAAACCCTAGGAAAAACATGTATCATGATAGACCTAAGACTCTTATACCTAAGGATCAAGGCATAAACCCTAAGAAGGGGAGACACATGCCTAAGAAAATGGGTAGGTCTAGGAATGTCCAAAGTGGACATTGTTGATGCAGTCTGGCCCTGATTGTTGTTTTGGTGTTGACAATGATTTTAGTTTAGGAGGATGATTATGATAATTATGATTAAGTCCTGATCGAGGATTAGGCATGATATGGAAAATCCTGACCTGGGAGGTTAGGTGTGATGATCATGTTGATCATGATTAAGTCCTGATCGGGGATCAGGCATGGTATGGAAAATCCTAGTCTGGAGGGCTAGGTGATGGAAAATCCTAACCTGGAGGGTTAGGTATTGAAAATCCTAGTCTGGGAGGCTAGGTGTTTGGAAAAGTCCTAGTCTGGGAGGCTAGGTGTTGGAAAAGTCCTAATTCGGAAAGGTTGAGTGAAAAGTCCTAGCTTGGAGGGCTAGGTGAAAAGTCCTAACTTGGAGGGTTAGGTGCAAATTCCCATCCTGGAGAATTAGGTGAAAAAGTCCTGGCTTGGAGGGTCAGGTGCCTAGCTTGGAGGGCTAGGTTGGATGATGTTCTAACTCGGAAGAGTTGGGTGAAAAGTCCTAGCTTGGAGGGCTAGGTGAAAAGTCCTAACTTGGAGGGTTAGGTGCAAATTCCCAACTTGGAGAGTTAGATGGAAAAATCCTTAGCTTGGAGGGCTAAGGTGGATGAATTCCTAGCTTGGAGGGCTAGGGTTGAGTCTCTGGATCGGTCTGGTGACCGATCAGGGACATTGGCACGCTGCTCCTGAGTGGATCGGTCTGGTGACCGATCCAGCTATGTCTGATCGGACTGGTGACCGATCAGGGAGCGCACAGTGAGATTGGGAATCTACTGGGTGGCTCCTGATCGGACCGGTGACCGATCAGGGAGCAGGCTGCTTCCTTGCTATCTTGCTCCTGATCGGTCTGGTGACCGATCAGGGAGCAAACGGTGAGTGAGTTCCCTTGCTAATCAAAGTCCTGGATCGGTCCGGTGACCGATCAGAGATCTTGGATCTGATTAAAAAATCACTGTTCATCTGCCCTGATCGGTCTGGGTGACCGATCAGGATTCATTCTGATCGGTCTGGTGACCGATCAGGCTTTACCCTGATCGGTCTGGTGACCGATCAGGCATGTATAGCTGCGAGAGCTGGGAATCCCAGCGAGGCAGTGGATCGGTCTGGTGACCTATCCACACACTCTGGATCGGTCCGGTGACCGATCACTTTAATTCAAATTTCACTGTCAGACGTGGTCAGAGCGTCTGATCGTATCCGATTTGCTGATGTTTGCTTCTGATATTTGATATGCTGTTTGATTTGCTGCTCTAATGCTCTGATTAAGTTTCAGGTGACAGGGGAGAATTCAAACACTCAAGGAGAAGTCAAAGAGAGCATTCCTTGGAGCAGGTTTGTCCCTTTCTCCACACAGGTTGCAACGGCTGGATGCAAGACTGAAGCTGCTGACTGAGGCTTGGCTGAGGGAGCTCAGAAAGTTCAGTTAGGGTTCAGTGTAGCTAGCGCGTTGGCAGTGAGGCAGCTGTAGGCTGCTGGAGATGAGATCATCTGTCGCTTGGCGGAGAAACAAAAAGGAACGAGAGAAGTTGTGTTCGGTAGTTCTTGAGTTTTTGTGCTTCTAAGTTCCTGCGTTACAAGCTTGCTGTTCTAGAGTTCTTCAATCATTCTGAGCAAGCTATTGAGGAGCAATCATCATACTTGAGCACTTGAAGGAGAAGACAAGAGGCTTGGAGTCCGACAGTGGGAAGACACGGAGAAGGGTTCTTGCGTGAGATCGCCACTGGGTGGAGCTCAGGGAAGCTTGCTGTGTTTTTGTCCTTGCTAAGTGTTTGAGTAAGATCCTTCTTGTTGTTTCTTTGTGCTTAAACTATATCCTTATTTGAAACATACTGTGGAGAGGTTTCTCCACCGAGAAGGAGGTTGCTTCATATCCGGTGATTACCGGGGCTTGATCTGCCGACGATCAAGGGATCGCCCACCTTAAGGGCACGCCAAGGAGTAGGGGCAAGTTATCCCCGAACCTTGTAAAATCTCCTTGTTAGCGATCTTGCTAATCTTGCTAGTTAGGTTTTGGTTTAAGTTTCTGCAAGTTTTGTTTTCATACTTCCGCTGTGCTATTAATAACTTCAAGTGCAGAAATTTGATAACTCTTCAAAGAAGAAGTGATTGGCTATATTCACCCCCCCTCTCTAGCCATCTCGTTCCCAACAAGTGGTATCAGAGCTTGGTGCTCTGTTTACGGCTTAACAACCGAGAGTTCTCAACAAGATGGCTTTGAGAGAAGGATTCTCCACCACCCGACCTCCATTCTTTGATGGCGCCGACTTCCAATATTGGAGATCAAAAATGGAATACTATTTGAAGATGGATATCCATACGTGGTTCGCAGTGAAGGAGGGATTCATCCCTCCTAAGGATGATGAAGGCAAAGAACTTGAGTCATGGAGGTGGACTGCCGAACAAACAAGGAAGAGTGAAGCCGACGCGAAGGCGGTTGTCACTCTACAATGTGGCATGAACAAAGACCAACTCATCAAGGTTGGTCCCTTCACAAGTGCAAAAGACTTGTGGAACAAACTCATAGAGCTCCATGAAGGCACCCGAGACTCGAGGATTGCAAAGAGGGACTTGTTCCTCAATCAACTTCAAAATCTCTCCATGAAGGAGAATGAGTCGGTAAGTGAGCTCCATAGCCGGTTCAAGGAAGTTCTTAATGGACTTCATTCAATTGATGAAAAGGTCGAGAATCGCGACCTTGTGAGGTATGTCTTGAAAGCATTTCCAAGGAATGCTTTGTGGTCATCCATGGTGGATGCCTACAAAGTATCCAAGGATTTATCTATTGTAAAGTTAGATGATTTATTTTGTGAGATGGAATTGCATGAGATGGCTAACAAAGGCCCCAAGGGAAGGGGATTGCCTTAGTTGCAGGGGACCGGATCAACAAGAAGAAGAAGGAGAAGAAGAAGGAGAAGGATCTTTCATCATCTTCATCCTCCTCCGAATCCGAGTCAAACTCGGAGGAAGATGGCAGTGGCTCCTCTTCATCCGAAATGGCGAACTTCGTGCGGAGGATGATGCGAAGAGACCGACGTTTCAAAAGGAGAGGTAACACTAGTGAATTCAAGCTTGATAAGAATAATGCATCTTGCTTTGAGTGTGGTAGGAAAGGGCATTTCAAGAATGAATGTCCGAAGCTTAAGAAGGAGGAGAAACCTAAAAGAAAAGAAGAGAAATCCAAGAAGAAGAAGAAAGCTTTGAAGGCTTCTTGGGATGAGTCATCTTCTAGTTCATCCGATGATGAGAAGGAGGAGAAGAGCACAAGGCAAGTGGCTCTCATGGCTCTTGGAGAGGAGAGCAGTGAAGAATCTTCAAGCTTCTCAAACGCGGCTTCATCATCTTCGGATGATGAAGAGGTAACTTCTCCCGAGCTTGAAAAATGTTATAGAGCAATTGCATGTTTAACTAGTATGCTCAAGAAATCCAAAAACAAAGTTAAAGCATTGCAATTAGAGATTGATCAATTGAAAGCTTCTAGGGATGATAACATTGATGACTTGCATGTTGAATTACTAGAAGATGAAATTAAATCTTTGAAACATGAGATTGTAAGCTTGAAATCCTCTAAGGTTGAGGAAATCAGTGATTTGCATGATAATGAGTTAGTGGAGGAAAACCAATCATTGAAGAGTGAAGTTGAGAAGCTCAAGAATATTCTTGGGAAATTCTCAAATAGCTCTAAGACCTTAGATATGATTTTAAATGCCCAAAGAGCGGTTTACAATAGGGCCGGTATTGGGTACCGCCCTAAGGAACCCTCTTTTGTATCTCTCATGTCTAGGACTGACATGAGACAATCTAGGGCACCCAAGACTCAAAAGAAAGTTGTCAAGGCATGGGTGCCTAAGTCATGTTTAGTTGATGCTTTAGGTCCCAAGGTTTGGGTACCTAAGACTTCTATTTTTCGAATTGTGTAGGTTATGATTGAGGGGGAGCATCTATCAACTTGGTTTGTTGATAGTGGATGCTCCAAACACATGACCGGGGATAGATCATTGTTTACCACATTTCACAAGAAGAGTAGAGGTAATGTATCATTTGGTAACAATGGTAGCCTTAAGGTCATAGGAATAGGAGACATTCAAATATCCGAATGTCTTAGAATTTCAAATGTCCTTCTAGTCAAGGGGATGAAGTTTAATCTCCTAAGTGTCAGTCAATTGTGTGACACGGGTTACACAATTGACTTCCAACCAAGTCAATGTCTAGTTAGACAAAATGACACCTTGGACACGGTACTAGTAGGAGCAAGAGTAGACAATATTTATCAAGTTTCTTTTAAAAGTGCTACTAATGCTTTTGCTAAGTGCTTCATGTCAAAAGAAGAAGAGTCCACACTTTGGCACCGGAGGCTAGCACATGTGAACATGAAGAACATCCGGAAGTTGGCCAACAAGGGACTAGTCCGAGGCCTACCAAGCATCAAGTATGGAAAAGATAAATTATGTGATGCGTGTCAAATGGGTAAGCAAACAAAATCTGCACATAAAGGTAAAAGCGCTGTAAGTACTTCCAATGCATTAGATTTACTTCACATGGATCTATTTGATTGTAGTACCATCATATCATTGAATGGAAGTAGATATTGCTTTGTTATCATTGATGATTTCACTAGATATACATGGACTTTCTTTTTGAAACATAAGGACCAAACTTTAGATATTTTTATTTCTTTTTGTAGAAGAATTGAAAATGAGAAATCATTAACAATTAAGACAATTAGAAGTGATCATGGAGGTGAATTTCAAAACCAAAGGTTTTTAGAATTTTGCCAAAACAAGGGTTATAGACATGAGTTCTCTACTCCTAGAACACCACAACAAAATGGTGTTGTAGAGAGGAAGAACCGTGCTCTTCAAGAGGCTGCACGAAGCATGCTTAATGAGTACTCACTCCCGAGTTACTTATGGGCCGAAGCTGTAAATACAGCTTGCTATGTGCAAAACAGAGTCCTGATTCATAGGTTTTTAGGAAAGACTCCCCATGAACTTTGGTTTGGGAAACCACCTACGGTTAAACATCTTAGGGTGTTTGGTTGTAAGGTGTTCATCCTAAACACCAAGGATCACCTTGGAAAGTTCACGGCAAAGGCTGATGAAGGGATACTAGTCGGGTACTCCCTCGTTAGCAAAGCCTACCGAGTCTATAACAAGAAGTCTAGATTAGTTGAAGAGTCTTCTGATGTGGTTTTTGAAGAAATTCCGAAATCAATTGACCAGTCAGAAAATGTAGAAGGAGTTCAACTCGAACTAAGGGGACTTAGTTTGAATGAAATTCCAAGTGTTGTTGATGGTGATGAGTCCGATGACGGTGAACCTAGACAACCCACTGATCAGCCGGATCCTGAGGCTGAATTTGTGTCTAGTGAACCCAATCAAGAAGCACCACCGACACCAAGACAAACTAGATTAGCCTCTAGTCATCCCCAAGACCAAATCGTTGGAGATATCCATCAAGGGGTTAGGACTAGATCATTCTTCCGGAATGAGGCTAATGAAGTTGCTTTAATTTCCGAAATTGAACCTAGAAAAATTGATGAAGCATTAAATGATCCCGATTGGATTATCGCGATGCAAGATGAACTAGGTCAATTTGAGAGGAGTCAGGTTTGGGACTTAGTCCCTAGGCCTAAGAAGACCACCATTATTGGAACTAAATGGGTCTTCAAAAACAAATTAAACCACAAGGGAGAAATCATTAGAAACAAGGCACGCTTGGTAGCCAAGGGCTACAGTCAAGTTGAAGGTCTTGATTATGATGAGACTTATGCTCCCGTGGCACGATTAGAGTCCATCCGATTGATGCTTGCATTTGCAGCACATCGAGGCTTCAAATTATTTCAAATGGACGTCAAATCGGCCTTCCTAAATGGTTTGATTAGGGAAGAAGTCTATGTCGAACAACCTCCAGGGTTTGAGAGTACCGAATATCCGAACCACGTGTACAAGCTCAAAAAGGCACTCTATGGCCTTAAACAAGCACCCCGGGCTTGGTATGAGCGGTTGTCGACATTCTTGATTGAAAAGGGCTTTGTTAGAGGTCAAATAGACCCTACACTGTTTCTACGAAGAGATGGTGTCAATATATTTGTAGCCCAAGTATATGTCGATGACATAATTTGTGGCTCAAACAACAAGGGCTATTTACGTGAATTTATCGGACACATGGAGAGTGAGTTTGAAATGAGTCTAGTGGGAGAGTTGACTTTCTTCCTTGGACTTGAAATCAAGCAAACTCGCGATGGTATCCATGTGCACCAATCAAAGTATACACATGAAATGCTTCGAAAATTCAATATGAGTGATTCGAAAGAGGTAACCACTCCCATGGCCACAAACACCAGATTAGACAATGATGAGAGTGGTAAACCTGTTGATCTAACTCAATATCGAAGCATGATAGGTAGTTTGCTATACCTCACAGCTAGTCGACCAGATATACTATTTGCTGTAGGTATGTGCGCTAGGTATCAAGTCTGTGCCAAGGAATCTCACCTAATTGCTGTTAAGCGAATTTTGAGATATCTCAAAGGCACAATTGGTGTAGGTCTTTGGTATCCCCGTACCGAATCTTTTGATTTGATGGGCTATACGGATTCCGACTACGCTGGATGTAAGTTGGACCGAAAAAGCACTAGTGGGGGCTGCCAATTCTTAGGATCGTCTCTAGTAAGTTGGTCGAGTCGGAAGCAACATTGTGTTGCTCTTTCCACTACCGAGGCAGAGTATATCGCCATGGGAGAGAGTATATCTCAATTGTTGTGGATGATCCACACCTTAGAGGACTATGGATTGAGTTACAAGGGTGTGCAAGTGTTATGTGATAACATTAGCACAATTAACTTAACCAAGAATCCGGTCCATCATTCTAGGACAAAACATATTGAGGTAAGACACCACTTCATTAGAGATCATGTAGCTAGGGGGAACATCATACTCTCACATGTAGAGTCAAAGTCAAACCTAGCTGACATTTTCACTAAACCACTTCCCGAGAGTGAATTTAGTTTCCTAAGACGGGAATTGGGAATGTGTCGCGCTTCATGATCCTCAAATTGTATTCAAAACCCTTCATGATTATTTCAAATTGTTAGGGAATAATTGGGTAACTTTGGGAACATCTCACACAAATTATAAGGTTTAACAAAACGTTTTTGTTTGCTAGATATGGGGTGAGATGTTAGGTTCAACTCAATTTCTCAAAATGTCATTGCATCACTTGAGAAATTAAGTTGACGAGATAATAATCACGGTGGTGACCAAGTATGGGGAAAACCATTGCATAACATATGTGTATATGGCTCCATGATCATACTTGGACATTCCAATCAAGGCAACTTGATTGGAAACTTGAATTTGGAATGAAAACTTGGTTGAATTTGCTTGATTGATTGGTGTTTGAGTTTGACTCCATTAAGATGGGTCAAAGTGTTTGTTGAACCTATAAGGACTTTTGATTCTTGTTCAGGGATCAATTTTAGTCAGAAAATCATGTCTAAGTTCGACAAAGTTCATCAGATTTCTTTTGAAAATTTCAGAAGTTCTGAAACTGCACATTTCAGTTCGTATCAGGAACCCTGATCGGTCACCGGACCGATCAGGCATAGGGCTGATCGGTCCCTAGACCGATCTGACCCCTTCCTATGGTGTTCGGTCCACAGACCGATCTGCGAGGCAAGCCGTGATCTCCCGAAATCTGACTAAGTGTTCTGAGCTAGCCTGATCGGTCTCCCGACCGATCTGGCACCCTGTGGGGATCGGTCCACAGAACGATCAGGGAGCTCAGAGTTTTCTCTCCGGACCCTACTAATCGAATCCTGATCGGTCACCCGACCGATCAGGAGCGCGTCTGATCGGTCATCCGACCGATCAGGACCATTCCAGTCCGATCAGGCTGTATCCTGATCGGTCGGGACGCGATCAGATCGAACGGTGATCCGATCAACCGCATTAAATTCTGGTTGGTGGACCGATCCACCAACCAATTAACTTCGCAAAACCTTCTTCAACGCCGAACCCTAGCGCCGAAACTCCTCATCTGCACGACTTGCTTGTGAGAGAAGACCCTCCTGAGTGCTTCTCTTCCTCGCGTTCCTCTCTCGCAGAGACAGTCTGCGATTTTCTCTTACGCCGAGCTCCTCCCTACGAGTTCTTCCGATCCAAGAATCTTCTTAATGGCACCTAAGTAAGTTGTTCGTGTTGATTTTCTTGACAATCAGTTCATAAAACCTTGTTTGTGAAGCTAATCATATTATGATTTTTGTTCTTGTTCTTGCTGTGGTGTCTTGATCCTCGCCGTGACCCCTATATTTTGCCGTAACCCCACTTTTCATCAAATTTCTCCTTGTTTCATATCTATCTTTTGATTGGGTCTCATCTTATATATGATCAATCTTATCCTATGATTTGAATTCTGGTGTGTATGATCCATTCAACTCTTTAGAAAATCTGCTAAGGGAAAGGAGGTTCTAGAGGGCAGTTCAAGGGGGAAACCTCCTTCGTCATCTACACCTCCTCCGAGGCCTCCATCTCCCCCACATACTCGATTTCAGAGTATCGGTCTTGCTCTCAATTTCCAATGGCACAATTTTAAACTCATGCCGTGTCGAACTATAGACCCAACTTTTATCTATGAGCACTGTCCAACAATCCGATAATGTATTGAATTTTATAATCTTCAACCCATATTGCACTTTGAAGGACCGATCAACCTTGATTTGGTTTCTGAGTTCTATAATAACATGGTGAGTGGAGAGGGCACGAGATGGAAAACCCGTGTTGCTGGTATCGATCTCGATTTCAATCGATCTATTTTCACTGATTTTCTCGGGTGTCGCAGGTCAAACAATGATTTCTTCCTCTACCCTTTTCCTCCTACTCCCTTCCAGTTCCTTTCGATGGAGTGACTCCCAATTTCATCTACGAGTACTTTCTAGGTCATCCCAGGCCAGAGGGTTCTGGTAAGCGCACCCAGGCCTTTCCCACTTTCCCTGCTCTTCGACTTTCCCCTGTTGACTATGTGTTGTTTAAAATCATCACCAATTGTCTCCTTCCCACTACCTCGAAACATCTCGATGCGATTCGACCGTTCCACTGCTTGATGCTTTACGGGTTGCATCAACAGCTAGATTTTGACCCAGTGGCTTCAGTTTACTTCTCTATCATCGTACACAGTATGCCTTCATCCCAGTCGGTCTATATGCCATTCGGCCACATCATCACAGCCTGGCTGGCGTCGGTTGGCATCGATGTTTCACAGGGTCGTATTGTGCCCATGACCCGACAGGACTGCCGTCTAGATCGTCGCATGCTTGCTCAGTCCGGCATTGTTCTCGGGACTCAGGGGCTAAGGTGGAAGGCTCGCAAACATGCAGGGGAGCTACCGAGAGCAGCCCGTGACCAAGAGGCGCCAGCTACTACTGCCGATTATGATGAGTGGGCTCCTGATCTATGCTGGCAAGTAGCGGAGATAGAGGCTTAAAAGAAGGCTGGCGAAGAAGAGAAGGAGAACTTTGCAACTTTGAAACGTTGAGAACTTTGCAAGTCGATCAGCAAGCAGACACGAAGAGCTAAAGGTTCTTGCGTTGGTTGTGCTATGCTGTGCTCGGTGAAGTGTTCTCTTCTTTGTGCTTTGCTCGCGCTCTGTAAAATTCCTCAAGTCTTTGTGCTTAATCATATATTCTTGAGACTGTTGTGGAGAGGTTTCTCCACCGAGAAGGAGATTGTTTTATCCGGATTTCTGGGGCTTGATCTGCCGACGATCAAGGGATCGCCTACCTCACGGGCACGCCAAAGAGTAGGGGCAAGTTATTCCCGAACCTTGTAAACCATCATTGTTAACGACTGGTCTATCTCTGTCTTTCTGTTGGCATATCCTTTTTGTTTGGGTTGTTTTTGTTTCTGTCTATTTGTCTTCCGTTGCTAACCCTAATCGCATAAATGAAAAAGAGCCAAGGTTTTTAATTGTCTGGCTATTCACACCCCGCCTCTCTAGCCATCCAAGGTCCAACAGAAGGATTGCATGGAAGTCTCCAATGCTGCATCCAACCTCTTTTTTAGGCGGTCAAGTTTCATCCGGTATTGGGTACGCAGTACCTCCTTACCCTTCGAAGCTTCGGGCGGGTCGGTGGAGGGAAAGCTATGTGCGGTGACGACCGTCTCTGGAGTCGCGGCCGAAGGGATAGGAGAAGATGCAAGAACAGAGGCTCCCTCCAAGGAGGGAGAAACGACCTCCTCCGACACTGAGGGAAGGAGGTCGGGACCCTCGGAGCGCAACTTTTTCCATCTGGGGCCCAAGCCCTTTGGAAGTCGCTGTTGATGCAGTCTGACCCTGATTGTTGTTTTGGTGTTGACATCGATTTTAGTTTAGGTTGATCATGTTGATTATGATTAAGTCCTGATCGAGGATCAGGCATGGAATGGAAAATCCTAGTCTGGAGGGCTAGGTGATGGAAAATCCTAACCTGGAGGGTTAGGTGTTGAAAATCCTAGTCTGGGAAGCTAGGTGTTTGGAAAAGTCCTAGTCTGGGAGGCTAGGTGTTGGAAAAGTCCTAATTCGGAAAGGTTGGGTGAAAAGTCCTAGCTTGGAGGGCTAGGTGAAAAGTCCTAACTTGGAGGGTTAGGTGCAAATTCCCATCCTGGAGAATTACGTGAAAAAGTCCTGGCTTGGAGGGTCAGGTGCCTAGCTTGGAGGGCTAGGTTGGATGATGTTCTAACTCGGAAGAGTTGGGTGAAAAGTCCTAGCTTGGAGGGCTAGGTGAAAAGTCCTAGCTTGGAGGGCTAGGTGAAAAGTCCTAACTTGGAGGGTTAGGTGCAAATTCCCAACTTGGAGAGTTAGATGGAAAAATCCTTAGCTTGGAGGGCTAAGGTGGATGAATTCCTAGCTTGGAGGGCTAGGGTTGAGTCTCTGGATCGGTCTGGTGACCGATCAGGGACATTGGCACGCTGCTCCTGAGTGGATCGGTCTGGTGACCGATCCAGCTATGCCTGATCGGACTGGTGACCGATCAGGGAGCGCACAGTGAGATTGGGAATCTACTGGGTTGCTCCTGATCGGACCGGTGACCGATCAGGGAGCAGGCTGCTTCCTTGCTGTCTTGCTCCTGATTGGTCTGGTGACCGATCAGGGAGCAAACGGTGAGTGAGTTCCCTTGCTGATCAAAGTCCTGGATCAGTCCGGTGACCGATCAGGGATCTTGGATCTGATTAAAAAATCACTGTTCATCTGCCCTGATCGGTCTGGGTGATCGATCAGGATTCATTCTGATCGGTCTGGTGACCGATCAAGCGTGTATAGCTGCGAGAGCTGGGAATCCCAGCGAGGCAGTGGATCAGTCTGGTGACCTATCCACACACTCTGGATCGGTCCGGTGACCGATCACTTTAATTTAAATTTCACTGTCAGACGTGGTCAGAGCGTCTGATCGTATCCGATTTGCTGATGTTTGCTTCTGATATTTGATATGCTGTTTGATTTGCTGCTCTAATGCTCTGATTAAGTTTCAGGTGACAGGGGAGGATTCAAACACTCAAGGAGAAGTCAAAGAGTGCTTTCCTTGGAGCAGGTTTGTCCCTTTCTCCACACAGGTTGCAACGGCTGGATGCAGGACTGAAGCTGCTGACTGAGGCTTGGCTGAGGGAGCTCAGAAAGTTCAGTTAGGGTTCAGTGTAGCTGGCGCGTTGGCAGTGAGGCAGCTGTAGGCTGCTGGAGATGAGATCATCTGTCGCTTGGCGGAGAAACAAAAAGGAACGAGAGAAGTTGTGTTCGGTAGTTCTTGAGTTTTTGTGCTTCTAAGTTCCTGCGTTACAAGCTTGCTGTTCTAGAGTTCTTCAATCATTCTGAGCAAGCTATTGAGGAGCAATCATTATACTTGAGCACTTGAAGGAGAAGACAAGAGGCTTGTAGTCCGACAGTGGGAAGACACGGAGAAGGGTTCTTGCGTGAGATCGCCACTGGGTGGAGCTCAGGGAAGCTTGCTGTGTTTTTGTCCTTGCTAAGTGTTTGAGTAAGATCCTTCTTGTTGTTTCTTTGTGCTTAAACTATATCCTTATTTGAAACATACTGTGGAGAGGTTTCTCCACCGAGAAGGAGATTGCTTCATATCCGGTGATTACCGGGGCTTGATCTGCCGACGATCAAGGGATCGCCCACCTTAAGGGCACGCCAAGGAGTAGGGGCATGTTATCCCCGAACCTTGTAAAATCTCCTTGTTAGCGATCTTGCTAATCTTGCTAGTTAGGTTTTGGTTTAAGTTTCTGCAAGTTTTGTTTTCATACTTCCGCTGTGCTATTAATAACTTCAAGTGCAGAAATTTGATAACTCTTCAAAGAAGAAGTGATTGGCTATATTCACCCCCCCCCTCTCTAGCCATCTCGTTCCCAACAGTCGCCTCTTCTGCCGACCAGCGGACTGGGGTATTGGAGGGGTCGTGGGAGAAGAGGACCGCTCGTTAACCTCCTCTAGACGAACACCCATGGGGGGAGAGCCACCCCCAGAAGGAAGATTCGCTACCGGATTAACTCGTTGATCAGAGGGGCCTCGGTTCGCCACCGGCGGGGATGTAACAGTGGCCTCTACCCTCTCGGGTGAGGCAGGCCCAAGAGACGAGTCAACGGCTCCCTCCAAGGAATCGGCAGGGACAGGGGGTACATTAGGAACAGGCAGGGGAGGATTCAGCGCCTCCATGTGTTAGATCTTTGACGTATGCCAAGGGGTGTGAATAGCACTTTTCGATTCTTCTACCTATGTTGTTAGTGAGCAAGCAGAATAATCTTAATAAAAACAAAACTAACAACAAAGAACACTCACGATTTACGTGGTTCAGAGATAAACTCTTACTCCACGGCTGCCCGTAAGGTGGGCAATCCCTAATCCGTCGGTGGATGATTCCCCGGAGCACCTCCGGCTAGATAACGTAGCTCCTTGTGGGTGGAGAAACTGTAGCGGCCTCGCCTCTATGGTCCCCGCAGGCAACCCTCTAGCCCGGCGACCCTACGGTCTTCCCACCCCTGGCAGTGGATTTTTGCCTTTCCCAGGATTCGAACTCTAGAGGTAAAAATCCACCGACCAGGCGGTGGGAAGACCTGGTATGGTAATGACACGGTCGACGGTCAACGATCGACGACCCATAGAAAAATAAGGGGTCGCCGAATGGGCCGCCAAATGGGCCGGGTCGTTACAGAAACCTCTCCACAACTCTTGGACACTATCTGAGTACAATAGGCTACTAACTAGCTTTTACCAAGCAAGTTTTGCCAGAGATTTCCAGCAAAACCCGAATCTCTTTAAATAGAGCTCAAGGTTGGAAAACCCGACACCAGTCGACTGCTCCCAGGGCAGTCGATTGGTCCCACTGAAAATCAACCGTTGTAACCCCAACGTTCGAATTTTCAGCCTCTTACCAGCCACCTGCTAGTCAACTGCTCTCAGAGCAGTCGACTGGTCCAGGGTCAGAAACTTTCTGTGAGTTTCTGTTCTCGCTGGCAGTCGACTGTTATATTCCCAGTCGACTGCCCAGCTTACAAGAACACTCATCCTCACTCCAATGACCCTCCTTCACACGTGCCTTCAGGTACACTCCCTTGGCTTGCCTCTTGAAGTCCTCTTCCACCGGCTGTCGTCCCTCGGATGCGCACATAAGCCTTCCTTTGGCTTGCCTCCATGCCACCCTTCACGTGTACCCTTTGAAGTCCACTTCCCGGCTTGCCCTTGGAGTCCTCCTCCCTCAGCTCTCGTCCCTTCATGACCTAGCTGACTCTTCACCAGTAGCCTTGACTGTTGCCTTCGAGCCCTCTTCGTCTTTGGCCCTCGTCCCTCGGATGCACACAAACCTCCAGCTTGCCTCCATGTCATCCTTCACATACGCCTCGAAGTCCACGTCCCTCGGCTCATCATCCCTGCTATACCAAGATCCCTCAGGTGCACACAAGCCTCCAGCTTGTTTCCATGCCACCCTTCACCATACCGAAGTCGTCCAGCCAAGTTAATATGTGTAACCTGCACAACCTGCACACTCAAATACACATATTAGATCACAAGGGAAATCCTAACTTCAATACTTTGCCCAAACATCAAAACTCATAGTCACTCTGGACCACAAATTGCCTCAACAATCTCCCCCTTTTTGATGTTTGGCAATACGTTTAAGTTAGGGAAAATAAATAGTAGTAAATAGCAACAATAATGCTAAACAATCATTTGGACTTACGTTGCCAAGACTCCATCTTGGACTTACACCGCCAATGAATATGCAATGCAAACAATCATGGATCCTATCCCAAGGCATCCCACACCTAACCCTCCCAAGTTAGGAATTTTCACCAAAACGGGCTTTTTAAAGCTTCTCCAAAGCTCCCCTACATTGGACTTACAAAGACTTTTTAAGAACCTCTCCAAGGTTCCTCTTACGCCAAGAATGGAGCAACCATGCTCCCCCTTAATCTCAGTTCCCCCTAAACCTAGGGTTTCTCGCAAAGGTGTGTTTGGTTTCCCAAATTAAATCCAACACTTCTCCCCCTTTGCCTAACATTAAAAAAACTCCAACAATATCCCAATTATTGAATCTTTTAATCCCTAATGATCCTAAACACAGTGTACTAGCCTCCCATATACTTGTTTTACATTATTTGAACACAAATCAGCTGTTGGATACCCAATCCAGCCCTGACCAGTCGACTGCCCCCCAGTGCAGTCGACTGATACTCTGAAAATCAGCTTTTCTGGCCAAATTCAGAAATGCGCCAGAAATTTCACAAATCTCCAAAAATTCCTAAATTTTGTGGAGAAGTTTGTGGTACCCATACTTACTTGGGAAAAATACATTCAACAATGTATCTATCACCATTCCCAAGTTTGACACAAAATCCAAAACTTTCTATGAAAATTAAGGCAAACAAAAGGCAACCTCCCCCTTGACCTATGCGTTCTCCCAATTTTCAATTTTCCAAGGTTAAGTTCTACCCAACTTAGCATCCATCAAGTTCTTCCCCCTTTGATACCATCAAAGAATTGCCCCAAGCAACCTTGCCCCTAATGCCAAAAAGAACTCAACAAAGACCTGGAAAAATCTAAAAATTTGCAAGCATATTTGTTAGGATATACCCTATCCTAGAAAAATATGTTTCCATGAAGAATATCAAATGTGCTTGACTTTTGGTACATTCTCTAATTTCCTCAAAAGTTTGGTATTTGGTATCAATTTTTCAAATTCATCTATGATTTCATGTGTTTGCCAAGGCTAACCATTATAATTTGACACATGGAATTGTCCTCAATACTCCTCTTATGTATTCTTAATATGATCAAATCCTCTTCTTCTTATCTCTTAACCCTAGATAAATATGTGAGACTTCCATATCAAGAACTTATCATTCAATGAATTTTAAGCACTCATATAATATCAAGTCATGACGTAAATGTTAGTAGGAGCCCTAGAGCCAATTATGTGATAATTGACTAGGGACCTTTTGTATCATATTTTATCATTAATAAAGGCATGTTTGGTTATTATACTTACTTTATTATTTGTGCCAAATAACTAAGTATAATAATGTCCTTGTGTAATAGGTTCTTATCTACATCATATCGATTAGTTGAATCGATAGTGAGATGATGTAGAGAACACTACACTAAACTATTCCTAGTCAAACATTAATATTCAAAGACAATATTAATGCATGGAGAATAGCATGTAGGTCAATTGATGACTTGAGCTCACAAGTCATGGATATGTAATATCAAGTTGACACATGGGTATACATTAGAGAATGTGTATTGAATTGACCCGCCATGAGAAAGTTTCATAGATTGTCATATGAGTGTCATAAACTTTCTCATGTAACTATTAGTATGAATAGTCCTTAGACCTGAAGTCACTACGGTTCCCTACATAATGAGTTATGTACTTTGTATCGTCAAACGTCACTCGTAACAGGGTGGACTATAAAAGGCGATCACTGGATATGTAATGAATTATGCGGAGGGATGTGAGTGATGTAGATGGGATCTATCCCTCCCATATGACGGGAGTGATATCTGTGGGCCCCTTGATCGAGTAGGACTACTGAAACGCATGGTCATGCTCAAATAAGTCAATATGAGATATTGAGCTCATTTGTTTGAGTGAGTCTACTCGGGGATCAAGAAACACATAGATTAATCGAGGATGACACGGTCTATGCCTCATTGGTCAATCTAGATATCAAGGATAGAAGGACAAGGTCATACATTATCATAGTCACGGAGGTTTAAGTCGGATCTCGACTTTTCTTGTTACTTGGGTAGCAATGATGCATTAATTGCTAGATGTCACTCATTGCTTATGTGTTTAAAGCGTTTAGGTGCATTGCCAACGTCACGAAAACCTATTGGGTCACACACTAAGGACATGATGCTTCGGGAGATTTGATCGGAAGCCCGAGTTAGGAACTCGGGAGATCAGATCGGGAGCCCGAGTTGGGAACTCGAGAGATCTGATCGGAGAGGAAAGAGAGTAAAAATTTTCAAATTTTTTATTTTTTTCAAAAAGTAAAGTTAATTTTTTTTTCAAAAGTAAAGTTAAATTTTGAAGGGCATTTAGGCATCATATTTTCAAGTGCAGATTTTTTTTTCAAAAATATTTTTCCAAGTGCACAACAATATTTTTCTAAGTAAATTTTTTTTAAGTGCACAAAATCCTTCTAAGTGAAATTATTTTTCTAAGTGCACAAAATTTTCTACGTCAAATTTTTGTAAGTGTACAAAATTTTTCTAAGTCAAATTTTTCTAAGTGCACAAAATTTTCTAAGTCAAATATTTTTCTAAATGCACAAATATTTCTAAGTAAAATATTTTTCTAAGTGTACAAAATTTTTCTATCAATTTTGTGGAGTGTGACCTTGTCTTCTATGTCATAAATTCGTTTCTTCTAGTTGGGTTAGAAGGCATTTAGGTGTTGATGGTAGGTTATTAATATAAATATTATTCTTCCTAATTCCCTTAAGGGTTATTTCTGGGTCATGTAAGTTTCTAATAAGGCAGTCAGAGTTGGTGAAGATGACTACATAACTAGTATCACATAGTTGACTGATGCTAAGTAAATTAAACTTAAAATTATCAACTAATAGCACTTTTTTGATAATGAAATCAGAATTTAGTTCAATATTACCTAACCCAATTAACTTAAGTATGACATTGTTGCCAAATGCCACTGAGCCTAGTTTTTTGTACTTGATTTTGGTGAAGTTCAATTTATCCCCAATCATATGTCTAGAGAATCCACTATCCAACATCCACTGGTTCAAACCATTATGTTTCTACACATAAAGTACTCTGATTTGGATCCATTTATGTAGAGATGTAAGGATAGATTGATCGAATTTCACTTCCTAAACTGTCTCACTCAATCTGAGTTATCAATTATGTTACTCCTATGGGTATTTTTGTGAGACAGGTTTTTAACTTGATTTGAATGGAAAATGTCACGTTAGATACTGATGTTTCTTATATAAACCTATGTAAATGACTTTTAAACTAAAATATCTTTCATGATTTATCTATTTGTATTTAGTTGAAGAGTCAGCGATATTGAGTCATCCTAATAAGGTTGCAAAAGGGAATTCGTTAGTTTCTAATGCCCTCGCCAATCCATGCCAGGGACTACTAGCCCAGACAGTGAATAGTGTATAAGGGAGGATAGACACTTAATTTTGTCAGGATTTGATTTTTAGACTTCATGATGGTGAATAGCGTATAAGGGAGGATATATAGACACCTGATTTCGTCAGGATTTAACTTTTAGATTTCATAATAACAATATTTCATACGCTAGCATCAATCTATTTCATGGGAATTGAGCCATCCTAATCAAGCACAATCAGTAGAAAGACAAGAACAACATGAAAAATTCTTCAAATAATGAGGAAATCTTGACAAATCTAAGGATGTTCTTTGTCATTTATTTTAGAGGTCGAATCTAGTGGTCTAGTTAGAGAAGGTTAATTTTGACACACCAACATCATATATAACTCATTATTCGAGCCTCTGCATATTCAATGAACATACCAACTCACAGAAAACACTTGAACTTTATTATGAACACATTGAAATATTATGATTAAATCCAACTATACGATAGTGTTCTTTCTCCAATAGTACCAAGCGTTCTTTAGCACCAAGTGTTCTATCTTCAATAGTACCAAAGTTCGCCATCACTTTTTGCGCCTCTAAAGTACTGTCTTATTTAAGTCCGGTTAAAACTTAAATCAATCGAACCAATTAAATTAAAAGTTAAATAAATAATTTTTTTAACAAATCTAATAGATCAAACTTTACTTTGAAAATTAAATAAATCAAATTGATAAAAAAATTAATTAATTAGAATGATAATAGAATTAATATATTGCTATTGGACGGTTGGACAGCGTCGGGAGTTGAGACTGGATTTTTTTAGATTTTTTTTTAAAATCTTGTACAATAGTCGATTAATCTTGATAAACCGATCTGGTTTAATCGGTTTAATAAAGTTTCAATTTAAAAATCAAATTAAATAATTGAGATTTTTTTAAAAAAAATTTAAATTCTGAATTACCTGAAGAATGGAATTTCCAAATTCAATCAAGTCCGTTATTTCGGTTTAATCTGGATTTTTTTCATCTCTATTCAGGACTTTTATTTTTTTATCTTATTTTTCAAATTGATTAATTTTCAATGTGATCAATACAGCTCCATAAAAATTTTTCATGTGCTAATAGGATAAATTAGGAA
This sequence comes from Boesenbergia rotunda, assembly GCA_024364735.1. NCBI lineage: Eukaryota > Viridiplantae > Streptophyta > Magnoliopsida > Zingiberales > Zingiberaceae > Boesenbergia > Boesenbergia rotunda. The sequence goes on along the minus strand of JAGFNQ010001802.1, from coordinate 356,686 downwards.
GCCTCTGAGGAAACTCATTTAAATGGCCAATATTTTTAGAATTATCATCCTATTAGAGAAAAATTTTTGTAGTACGCTATAGTTAGTATTTGACTTTCAAATACAATATTATTTCGGGACAATGCGATCTTAGTTTATATGATGTATGAGTTAGTGATTGATTATCTCTACGGGATGTACTGATAGTTATGGTGTGAGTGTTGCCATCTGGGGGTCAAAACCTTATAAAGTCAGTATATCCGTCCTCTCTACACGTTAGTTATAGCATCCAAGCTAGTAGCTCCCGTGATTTACTTCTTCTGTATTGGTCCTGAGACGAATTGACGAGGGCACTGGAACGAATGAATCATCTTTTACCACCATGAGTTAATAATTGATTGATTGATTGATGTCCCAGGCATAACCGACTTGGCTAGATTTGTAAAAATGAATAAAAGTATAGGACCAATCGTGTGTAAGATGCTTAGAATCAATGAATAATTTTTTCATAGAAATGAGTTAGCCATTGATATATACAAACTTGAGATTTATATTTGTTTCTATTGAACCGATTGCCATTATCTGCCATCCGCTCTCTTGATAGTTCGATTTTGATAATAATGTTCTTCCAGAGAAAGCTCTTTAATGATTCTCCGGACTGACTCAAGCAAGCTTAAATCTCAAGACCCGGAACCCTAATCTTAAACTCTATCAACTAGAAAAAATCTCTCCCTAAACCCACTCCAACAAGAGGCATCTCCAATTCTTTACTAGCAAAAGCTTTATCTACTCGATCGCATTCAAGTCAAAAAAAAAAAATTAAAATTAAAAAAAAATCCAATAATATAAATTTTCTCACATCAAATATTTTATTAGAAGGTGAAATAATCCTTAATTTTCTTCTTCAATTCAATCACACAACAACGATATATGTGCCATTCCCGCTTGTTTGTTGCCTACCAATTAGGCCGCGGCTTCCGCAACCGCCGACGCCGACGATGGCGACGTCTCCGGCCGGAACGCCCCTTCGAACTCGCAGGTCAAGTCCCGATCGAACACGTTCATCCTCAACCCATCCTTCATGAACAGCGTGAGCGACATCTTTTGCTCCACGCGGTGGCCGGCAGCCACCTTGAGGCGGTGGCGCAGCAGCACCGACACGCCGCCGACTTCATCTGCAGGTAGGCGAGGTCCTTTCCGAGGCAGATCCGCGGCCCGGCATTGAAGGCCACGAACTTGAACGAGTCATGCGCCTCGAACGGCTTGCTGTCCGGCGAAAGCCACCGCTCGGGTCGGAACTCGAGGCAGTCGTCCCCCCACATCGACTTCATTCTTCCGGCGGAATAGATGGAGTAAGTGATGGAGGAGCCTGCGGGGACGAATGTGCCGTCGGGGAGGACGCCGTCGGAGAGAACGTACTTGGAGTCTTCGGGTACCGACTGGCAGAGACGGAGCGTCTCCGATAGGGCGGCTTTGAGATAGACGAGGCGGTCGAGATCCTGGAAGGCGAGTGGGGCGGTGAGACACTCGCTGAGGTCGCCGCCTCGGGACTCGGTCAGAACGGCGACGAGCTCGGCCACGATGCGGCGCTCGACGGCGGGGTGGACGGAGACGAGCCAGAAGAACCAGCTTATTACATTTAATGAATAAATTATTTAATATTATTTATATTTTGAAAAAAAAAAAACACGAATTAAAATTAATGTTATGTTATGATTCAAATTCATATTTTTAAGAGTAATTCGGTATTATAAAATATAAACTTAAGTTTTGTTGCACTGATTATTTAAAAAACTAATTGATAAAATATTGAATACCGATACTTTCTTTTAAAATAATAAAAAATAATAGCAATGGTATTAAAAAATTTTCATGTTTAAAAATGCCTATATTTTTTGCTAAATCAAAATTAGTTATGACCATTAATTAAATTATTGAGAATAATTCAAAATTTCTATAATTTTTTTTATAAAAAAACAACCATGCAAAATTATCTAAAGTCGTTAATCGTTATATTAGTTGTATATATAAATGCAACACAGAGAACTTTTCCTTTGTAATTTCTAATCGATTCGATGGGGCGGAAGAGGAAGTCGTTGGAAGTTGCCTCCGTCCAGCATGGACCCTCAGGTTGGTCGCCGCCGGTGCCGGTCATAATCTTTGACATGCCGTCGGAGGTCTTTCCGACCACCGAGCAGAAGTTTAAGGACCATGTCCAACTGTACACCGGCGGCCCTGAAACCCAAGCAGCCGCCGCCGCCAGGCTCGACTGCAGTATTCCTCCTAGAAGATCACCATACGGTCACCGTCCTAGTCCCTCACACTGTCCTCCGCCTGCCAATGCTATTCCCGATCCCTCTCTGGCGACCGCCATCGTTCCTTTCCGGCACAATGAGGAGCGTCATCACGCAGCATCGCCTTCTTTCGTCTCCGACGACTACGCCACCACTTCTTATGGCGCCGGAGTCGCTATGGCCTCTTCTGACACCCTTTCTCCATCGACATCGAGGGCAATCACAGACTTTATCAACACCCATTTCATGTCTGATGATGACCTTCACAACGTCACCACTTCTAATGGCTTCGTTCCCGATTCCTCTATGGTGGTTAATGTTGTTCCTTTCCAACACAATCAGGAGCTTCACCTCACCGCCGAAGGTCAGAACACTCAACAGTCCTCTTCCTACGTTCTTCCTGATCCCTCAAAATCAGCTTTTGCTCCTCTCCAGTACAATCAGCAACTCCTCCTCGCCATCGGTGGCCAGAACACTCAACAAAACTCTTCCTACGTTCTTCCTGGTCCCTCGCAGTCAGCTTTTACTCCTCTCCAGTACAATAATCAGCAGCTCCGCTTCGCTGCCAGTGGCAAGAACACTCAACAGTACTACTCTGCCTACGTTCCTCTTGATCCCTCACTGCCAGCCTTTGTTCCTTTCCAGGACAATCAGCAGCTCCTCCTCGCCGCCGGTGGCCAGAACGTTCGACAGTACTCTCCCTCCGTTGTTCCTCTGCAGCATAATGAGGAGTTGGGTCATCTCGCCGCCGCCATGCCTTACGCGGCATCGGCTACTATGGTCTCCGATGACTACGCCACCGCTTCCACCCCTATTTTTCCTATGGTTTCTAATGGCGGCGTTTCTACGGCCTCCGCTGACGCATCAATAATGTTGGACAGCATCACCGCCCATCTTATGTCCGATGATGAGCTTGGCCACGTTGCCGCTTCTGCCCTTATTCCATCGTCTTCTCTCTTGGACAAGGAGGCCACAGATCTTAGAGAGAACAATGGTCTCACCGTCACCTTTCCTACCGGTGCTGCTGTTCAAGTTTCTAACGGCAACGTCTTCGCCGGCGCCTCTGCCACGAGGCCACCTTCCAACTCGAATAGCGTTGCCAATGTCGTGGAACAATTCCTTGAGGAGAACGACGACGACATAGATTGGAGTTGGATATGTAACAATTTGTAGGTAAATTTTTTTTTAAAAAAATACGTTGTATTTTTGGAAAGAAATGTTAGAATAAATTGGTGTTGTAGTATTGCAAATTTGCAACGCTATGTTGTTGATTGTCCTTTTATCTTTGATTTTATATTGATCCATTTTTGTTAACCAAGTGGCAAGCCGCAAGAGCTACTTATCGTGCCCACAACGAAAATGAATGACGTAATCAAGCAGCCTCCGTAGGAAGATTGGGTTTTATTTTCGAAGAGGTTGTTCGATTTTTTTTTTATTTTTGATAATCTATCATCGATATCACCTCGGCTATGCCTATGTGGGTCAATCGAGTGCTCCAAGTTAACAGAGTCGCCTGATTATCCAGAGTACTCGAGAAGTAATTCCGAATCTAAATAGATTTCCGAATTCTCGAAAACAGAGATGTCAATGCCTACATTTAATACAATTTCATTAAAAATAGATTTGTCTCTTCATATAGTATTTCGAGATTATAACGGTAAATTATTTCCCAGGATATAATAGGGAGACAATGATCGCAACCTAACATAAGTTGTTCATGGCTAACTAAAGAAGTACGATCGCCAATTAACAACAATAAAATTTTGTTCCGACAGATCCACACACAGTCACATTAAGTTTAGTGCATTCTTGGTCATAAATTTACACTCCTATAAGTTCACATGTGAGAGAAAGTATTTCCTCCTATATTTATTCACAATACTAATACTTGTGAATCAATCACAATAAATTGAAATTTCTATTGTGGGTTAAAGGTTGAGTCTTCTCCTTCCTTTTTGCCTCTTCCTAATTCGTTGTGCGTATAAATATGAAATCATTTATTACCTCTCTTTACCTCTCGAGCTATTTTTTTAATAAAGAATTGTTCTTTTGTTGATAGAAGTAAAGTTGGTTCGGTATAATTTATTGGTATCGAAACCTGATATGTATATCATGCCTAAACTTTGTATATCGATTTCAGTATAGTATAAACTTTATACTATTTACACTTAAATTTGATATTAGTATTTATCGAATACTGAACTATTAAATTGCATATTGATAGTCTACTAATATTTTTCGATATAATATAATACTATATCATAGAAAGTATATATATCGAATTTTCATCAATACGTATATGGATATATCGAAATTTTTAATATTTTCTCAACTCTAGGGAGAAATTGTATCGCGCCCGTCGAGACTGTTGGCGTTACAAACATTAATCAATCGAAGGCGTTACTAACCTTTGTTGCCATTGATGATTCGTTTTGAACGTTGACGTTACCTCGTCTTGAATGTCATTGATGAATTCAGAGGTAACCGTCTTCTTCTTCTCCCTATAAAAGGGCGTCCAATTGCAATCCATGGGAAGCAGAGGTGAGAAGGAATCGGAGCTTCGAATTGCTAGGTTTTGGTTTGTGGCTTAGTGAAGACGGTCCGGTGACGTCCTCGTGACAGCAAGAAGAAGGAGTAGAGGAAGAAGAACATCAAGAATCACTGTAAGTTTTAATCTTTGCAAATCGAATTCATGCTTAGACACCAACAATGGTATCAGAGCAGTTGTAAAAGCATGAAAAATCGTTTTTTTACCTTTGCGATGAACAAATCGCTTTAATCGCTTGAAATCGTCATCTTCTTCTCGGCGTTTTCGTTCCCCTGGCCGACGATCGTCGACGATCACTTCACGCGCGGGAGATCACTCCATGGCGCCGGTGATGGTGGAAAATCGCTGAAGGTTGGCTGAGTGGGGAAGAAGGTCGCGTGGAGAAGAAGAGGCGGCGGCTGCGGGCGTTGGGGATTAGGTTTCGTGTTTCTGAGAAAAAGTTGGTTTTTTAAATCAACAAGAAAAAAAAACCGAAACCTGTACTCTAAAAAAAAAAAAACGTTGCTGCCGCGCTACTGCATAAGGGAGGATCGAACTACAGACCTCCTCTTGAAAGCAGAGAGCTTTAACCAATAACTCTATTCAGTTATTCGTTTAGATTTGGTTCAACTTATTTAAATTAGATTCTAGTTTAGTTTAAAAAGGATTAAGTTGGTGAAATCGGTTTTGATTAAATCATTAGTTGATTTAACCAAACCGTTTTGATCAAATAATCTGAACTAAACAGACTAGTTTGATCGTTATGTTGAATCTCAAATTTAAATAGGCTTAATTGTAGCTACAAACAAAAGGAAAATTATATGCTTTATCTATTTGTGTTGTGAATTGAATTGAACAGTTTTGTTACTGGTTTGTGGTTTTGTACTGACATTGTGTATTTCAATTCCAGATGCCGAGATTTATTACCACAATGACTCGTCGAGATGTGCGACGGAATCATTTGAGGGAACAGATAGAGGAAATTGACTTCCTCCCACACCTAGGCATCCAAGGGCATATAGGAAGGCTTGAACGTCTATTTTGGAAACTCGAACAGGAAGAGTTTCCAGTTCTAGATAACTACCGGATCGGGGCATTGATTAATTCATTGCCAAGGCGTGCTGAAGTAGCTGCAAGAGGTATTTGGGGATGCTACGAAGGACGTATCTCTTATACCGAGTTGCGTAGAGAACTACTTCGCCAGAATTTTTCAGAAGAGGATCTGGAAGATTCTGAAGACGATCTGGAAGAGGATCTGGAAGATTCTGAAGACGATCTGGAAGATTCTGAAGACGATTTGGAAGAGGATCTGGAAGATTCTGAGGACGATCTGGAAGAGGATCCTGAAGAATTTGAAGAGGATCCAGAGATGGATCTGATTGAAGAATTCCAAGGGGATCCTGAGGAAATCGAGTGGGATCCAATAGTGGATTCTGAGGAGGACCCAGAGGAAGATCCCGAAATGTTTGAGGACGATCCTGAAATGTTCGAGGACGATCCCGAAATGCCTGGGGAAAACCCTGAAATATTTGAGGAAGACCTTGATATTGAAATGATCGAGGAAGATCCTGAAATATTTGAGGAAGATCCGATAGAATCTGTGGAAGATCCCGAGCCTGATCAGACTGCCCAATTAGAAATGAACGAGAGAGTGATAGCCACTGCCATAATATTTTTTATTATGGGAATGATGTCAACTTATCTAGTTCGTTGAATTCTGTTGTTTGTACCTGCTTATTAAGCCTATTAAATAAAGTTATGTTATGTGTTAACTGACTTGTCAATGATTAGTTCATTATATGATTAGTTCATATTCAATGATTAGTTCATTTATGATTAGTTCATATTTAAGACAAATGATTAGTTCATTTATATGATTAGTTCATATTTAAGACAAATGATTAGTTCGTTTAATGGGATGTATGTAATATAATTGATCAATGTTAATTAGATTGGATTATGCGAATGATGAGTGGAAACGTAGTTATCACTTGATTTCGTAAATCCAAGTCAAGTTTACATTGAGTCAATCAAAAATTATGTCATATGATATACACTGAATTAATGAATAATATGTTTATTTATGATAGATCATGGCAACCAAGAACATCATAGCTGAACTGAACAAGGGGAAAAATTGTATGGGGACAACTATAAATATGGCATCTCAAGATACAATATGTTCTTGAGGAACAAGAAGTTCTGGAGGCTGTAAATCATTTCATGGTTGAACCTGCTGTTGGTTCGACTGCACAGTACAGATTGGATCTTGATGCCTATAGGGCATGGAAGAAAAAGGACTCCACTGCAAAGGGGATATTGATTAGTTCAATGGTAGATGACCTGGTATTTGAGTATGAGCCACTACCATCAGCTCATGCTGTCTGGGTTGCCCTGAAAGAGAGATACAGTGGAGTTAGTGTAGCAAGCTTCGTCAACTGACAATCAAGTTTGACAGTTGTAAAAAGCGCCCGAATGTAACGATGACCCAACATCTGAGAGAAATGGGTAATATGATTCGGGAGCTTAAGACTGCTGGTCATGAGTTGACCGACGAACAACAGGTTCAAGCAGTTATTCGTTCCCTTCCTGATTCTTGGGAAACAATGAAGCAGAACCTTACTCACAGTGAGAGTATCAGGACTTTCATTGATGTCTCACGCCATATTGAACTGGAGGCGGAGAGAATAGAATCCGCAAGGATTTCTGAGCAAGCTTTTGTAGCTGAAGGTTCTGGATCCAAGAATAAGAAAAAATGGTTTAAGAAAGGAAAGGGAAAGGGAAAAGAAGCTGGTGCTACTCTGTGCAGGACCCAATCAAGAAGAAAGGAAAGAAGAATGGAAAGAAACCTAAGGGCAAGCTTACTTGCTACAACTGTGGCAAGAAGGGCCATTTTGCTCGGGAGTGTACGAGCCGAAAAAGGTAAATCCATGTTTGTCTTCTTTTCATGAGCTTTATGTTGCTAGTTCGGTGTTGTTAGCTGATTCTTATCCTTTGTGGATTATAGATTCAGGAGCAACGAACCATGTAGCTCGTGATCGAGCTACGTACGTGGAGTACCGTCGTGTACCAGCTGGCAATAAGTGGATATATGTGGGAAACAATGCAAGAATTGAAGTCAAAGGAATTGGCACTTGCAAACTCAACCTTCGTGGTGGGCGTACATTGTTTCTGCATGATGTCCTGTATGCTCCTGAGATTCGACGGAATCTTGGTTTCTGTGAATTGTCTTCTTGAATTGGGTTATTGTATGAATTTTTACAGTCGTCGAGTAGAACTTAAATTGACTCTGTGTTAATTGGATATGGTTTTATATCAAACGGTTTCATGGTTCTTGATGTAGAACCTGATGTTAATTGTGGAAATAATGGTTGTTTTTCAAACATTGCTCTTACTAGTGATGCTGATGTTAATGATGAAATTTGGCAGCTAGATTGGGACATATAGGACAAGAAAGAATGAATAGATTAGCAAGAGAGGGTCTGCTCGGCACTCGTGCTAAAGTTGACTTGTCTATATGTGAGCACTGTCTTGCTGGAAAAGCAACTAGGAAACCGTTTGGTAAGGCTATTAGGGCTGATTCAACATTGCAATTGATTCATTCGGATATTTGTGGTCCGATGAACGTGAAGGCTAGAAATGGTAGTTCATATTTCATTACATTTATTGATGATTTCACGCGTTTTGGTCATGTGTATTTGATTTCTCATAAATCTGAAGCATTAGATTGCTTTAATCGTTATTTGAACGAAGTTGAGAATCAATTGGAACGTAAGGTTAAAACCTTACGCACTGACCGTGGAGGTGAATACTTGTCTGATCAGTTCAAGACAATATGTAATGAGAAAGGGATTATTAGACAGTTAACTATCCCTGGAACTCCACAGCAAAATGGAGTTGCTGAAAGAAGAAATCGAACTCTTCTTGAAATGGTTAGGTCGATGATGGCTCAAGCTAATTTGCCTATTTCCTATTGGGGAGATGCATTATTAGCTGCAACCTACATACTTAACCGGGTGCCTTCTAAATCTGTTCCATCTACTCCATATGAACTTTGGACAGGCAGAAAACCAGATTTGAGTAATCTGAGACCATGGGGGTCAGCTGCTTATATTCATGATAAGACTCACAAATATGGAAAATTAGGACCCAGAGGTAAGAAGTGTATCTTTGTAAGATATTCTGATACTTCTAAGGGTTATGTTTTTATTGGTGAGCAGCAAGATGGAACCATCTCTGAAATTGAGTCAAGAGATGCTACTTTTCTCGAAACTGAGTTCCCAACAAGAGGTGAAGTTGATAAATCAACTCCTCTATTTGCAATAGAGGAGGAGGATACTGTTCCTCCATTAACATCAGGAATCTCAGGGAATGCCTGAATCTAGTCAACCTAGTGGGAGTGAATTGCCTATAAGTGAATTAGTTTCTCAACAGTCAAACCTGCGAAGAAGTAATCGTAAGATTATTCCTCGGAGAAGGTTTGACATTGAAAATGAGGCATTAATGATTCTCCCAGTTGACGATGAAGAACCTCGAACGGTTGAGGAAGCATTGAGATGCTCAGTTAGAGAAAAATGGAGAATTGCAATGGATGAAGAAATGGAGTCTATGAGAAAGAATCAGGTTTGGGATTTAGTCGATCTTCCTCCAGGCCGAAGGGCTATTGGGAATAAATGGATTCTCAAAATCAAGAGGAAGGCAGATGGATCGATTAATAAATACAAAGCTCGTCTGGTTGCAAAAGGATATACCCAAATGGAGGGTATTGATTTTGAAGAGACATTTTCCCCTGTTGTGAAGTTTGTGTCAATACGTGTCATTTTAGCTATAGTAGCACATTATGACTTGGAATTACATCAGATGGATGTAAAAACGGCTTTCCTTAATGGTAATCTTGACGAGGAAATCTATATGGCACAACCAGAAGGTTATATTGCTGATGGCCAAGAGGAAAAAGTATGTAGACTTAAAAAGTCTATATATGGGCTAAAGCAAGCGTCGAGACAATGGAACATAAGATTCAATGAAGTCATTTTATCTTATGGTTTCGAAATGATCAATGAGGATCATTGTGTTTACCTAAGAAAGGATAAAGGAAAGTTGGTCATTTTATCATTATATGTTGATGATATGCTGATAGCTGGAAATGACTTAAAAGTTGTGATTGAGGTCAAGTCTTGGCTTTCATCACAATTTGACATAATTGACATGGGAGAAGCTGAGTATATCTTAGGAGTACGGATCATTCGTGATCGATCAAAAAGACTTTTGGGTTTGTCCCAAGAAGCTTATATTACTAAGATACTACAACACTTCAATATGTTTGATTGCAACGTTGAACAAACACCTACAGCGAAAGGTGTTGTTTTGAGCAAAAGTATGTCTCCCAAGACTCCTGAAGAGATAGCCGAGATGAAGAAAAGACCATATGCTAGTGCCATTGGTAGTTTGATGTACACTATGTTGTGTACTCGCCCTGATATAAGCTATGCTGTTGGCTTAGTTAGTCGTTTCCAGTCAAACCCAGGATCGAGACACTGGAAAGCGGTAAAAAGGATATTCAGATATCTCAAAGGAACGGCAGATTATTGTCTCTGCTTCCAAGGATCAAATTGAGCTTGAAGGGCTACGCAGATGCAGATTGGGCAGGGGACCTTGATGACAGAAAATCCACATCTGGCTATATTTTTTGCTGAATGGAGGTGCCATTTCATGGAACAGCAAGAAACAGGCTTGTGTAGCACTGTCGACAATGGAGGCTGAGTATGTGGCTTGTGCAGCGGCTGTACAAGAAGCTGTCTGGTTGAGAAGGTTCCTAAAGCATCTGAAGATTGTTGAGGACAGTGGGAGCCCTGTTACAGTGTGTTGTGACAATCAAGCTGCTATAGCTTTTTCCAAGGATCCTAAATATCACAGCAAAGGCAAGCATATAGAAATTAAATACAATTTTGTAAGGGATATTGTTGACAAGAAAAAGATAATTCTTGAGTACATCCCTACCCGAGCAATGCTTGCAGATCCTTTTACTAAGCCATTGACTAAAGAGTCATTTATGAACATGTGAAGTCTTTGGGACTATGCAAAATGTAACACATTGTAAATGTATTTGTTACATTTATATAAATGAAATGTCATGATCTATTCAGTGTAAATGTATTTGTTACATTTGGAAAAAGTCTCGATGAGCATGTTGGCAGGCTGAGATTGGTCCACTCACATGGACAATCGTCTCTATTTGTTGAGTATAAATAGAGGTAAGACCATTACTTATGAGACAGCTTATGTAGTTGTGAAGAGAGACATACTCATAAGTTGAGGTCGCCTTGATTTTGTATCAAGATGAGATCATTTATGTAATGATCGAAGTAAATGCACCCACCATTTACTAAACCTGTTTAAAGCCAGATTGGAATTCATAAGTTGAATTCGGATTAGACGTTAGGTATGTCTAGATCGAAATCTGTACGATGTTAATATTTGAGAAAAACATGCACTCTTTTTGGTAAAGAGAAAAACATCGTAGCATGTGATTCATACCACATGTGCTATAGCGACAATAAGGGTAGTAGGAGAATGGATCCCTGCTTCTCTACTATGTGAGACCCTTGAGATTATCAGTTAATCTCAATCTTACCCTAAGTGACTATTTAGCTGTCTACTTGAAGTTTTAATCAGTGTTTGCTACTTTAGTGTGTGTCCTATTGACTATGGATGATTCGGTCTATGGAGCATAACTAGGAAAGCAACTGATTAGAATGAATAGATTCTAGCTGAAAAGGAAGATTAAAATTGGTTTACATCTGTAATACTTATTCACTGGTCGACCAGTTACATTTTTTGTTAAGTACTTAAAAATGTGATTGTGAATAAAAGTATTGATTTGAGATGTCGAACATGCTCTTGACATAGATGTCATATGAGGGATTAGAGATGTTCATATTGATGTAAATATTTAATCTGGGGTAAAGGCAAGTTATTGATGTCTCTGATTCGTTCTATAGAGCAGCTAAGTTAAGTGTAACAACTTTCTTAGCATTAATTGCTCAGTGTGCTTGCTGTCGCACGAACCATTTTCCCTGAAGTATGAATTGAATGCTCCTATATGGTCTTTGTGACTTCCTTACATAGTCTTAGTGACTAGATGACCTATATGGATAGAATTGGACGAGTGGGAGATGTTAGCGTTACAAACTATCACGAAGGCGTTACAACCTTGCATTGTGATCGTTTGAAACGTTACAATCACTCGCTTGAATCCTATTGATGGAGGTCAGAAGGAACGTCGTCTTTTCTTCTCCCTATAAAAGGGCTCCATATTGCATATCCAAGGAAGAGACGAACGTGAGAAGGAATCGGAGCTTCGAATGTGGGATTTTGGTTTGTGGCTTAGATCAGAGTTGTCCGGTGACGTTCTCGTGTCTGCAAGAGAGGAGTAGAGAGAAGAACAAAGGAGTCCACTGTAAGTTTTTATTTATGCAAATCGATTATATCATGCTTAGACACCAACAGAGACCCCCCCCCCCCCCCCCCACAAATGCCGTCCCCACACGATCACTAACGCATAGACCCATAATCAACCAGCTACCTACGACAACCATGAATGTAGATGAAGCGATGCCAAGAACATTGTCCAAATACTCTTTTTCGCCTGCAAAAGTATAAGAACGAGTCCTTTTTTTCTTCTCCTCCTCCTCCATCGGCGGTCCATCCCAAATCCACTGAGGTCCATGATGCTGCTTTGACTTCCGACGTTTCTACCCCGCTTCTTTCCCTCATTTTGGGAGGGCATCAAATTAAGAGATGGAAGGTGATATTAATTATGGCTGACGACCTCAACCTCGTTGTCGCCTCTTCCGCTAATATTACCTCTAAAAGAGAATAATTATTTAATAAGATTTTTGATCGAATCAAATTAAATTTATATATATTAATTATTAGATTAGACCTTTACTTTATTAATATATTAATTGATAGTTTCTTTATGAACCCGTCGAAGATCGTGCATGCAAGGTGCCACGTCATTCACTATGATTTTCACTCTCTCATTTTCACTCTTCCAATCATTATTCATTTAAAAAATTAGGTGTGCTATTTGGTAAATTTTGGGATAAATTGTACAATTGTACTTTTTGTGATGGAAATTGATTGTGAATTTTGATATTTGAACAAACAATTTAAATTAGGATCATTTATATATTTGACACGTGTATAAAGTTGAAACAAGATTTGAACAAACTATATATAGAGATTTGGCGTGGTAAGGATATATTATTAATAACTCAGATGGCTCGAATTATTTCGATTATTTATCAAAAAAAATTATTATTCTTAGATAAAATAAAAATGACTGCGAAAACAAAATGACACCCTTTGTTTTTGAGATAAAGCGTAGATTTTTAAGATTTTACAAAATAAAAAATATTTTTTCCTTAATATATAAATTTGGTTTTATTCATTTGAAAATTTCTAAAACCCAATCTTGCTGGTAGAAATCTTACAATTTTATAAAAAAAATTAATCACATCCATAGATTTAAATTAATCTTATAAAATATTAATCGCATCCATTAAATGTAAATTTAAATTTAACTTATAAAAAATAATTTTTTATAAAATATTTAACATAACAAAAAAACAAAAAATTACATCATAATTCAGTTTAAATTTAAAAAAGAATAAGCTTATTATCTCTACTAACCATAATATAAATTTATAAGAATTTGTAATTTTAATAAAATATTTATTAAAACATTTAAATAAAACAATAATGTGTTTTCATAATCTTAAAAATTAAACAAGCCTTTTTTAATTTTTTTTCCTAATATATTTTACTTTCGTTACCAATTGAATTAGATTGATTTCAATTTTCTAGTATTCTGTATCACAAACATTTTAAAATATAAACGCACTTATTATTACATTTAATGAATAAATTATTTAATATTATTTATATTTTGAAAAAAAAAACACGAATTAAATTTAATGTTATGGATCCTGTCAACGAGCGAAGATCGATTTTCCTTCGGATGACTCGGTCTAACCAAGCCGACTCAGTCTGCTATAACTTTGGAGGTCGGACCGAAGTTGGGCTCTCAATATGGTGGAGTGGTTGCAAAATGGCAGCGATCCCCTCTCAGAAGTTCAAGTGGGGTTTATATAGGGGGAGGAAAGGTATTCCCACGTGCGAGCTGTCACGTCTCATTAAGAGAAGATCGATCGACAGATTATGATAGCGACAACCACCTTAATGTTGAGAGACTGTTACAGCCGCTTGACACCATGCTGGAGCTGTCTCTTCTGTCCCTCTTTAATTACTGATGGCTTTGTCAGGCAATGATTATGTCAGAAGGGGTTATCTTATGAATGTCTGATAAGAAAGACTCATGTGATAGGGGAAGCTCGCAGTTGTCCGGATATCTCCCTGCAATCATAAATACCTGACCCCGATTAGTAGACTTCGAGGGGTTGACCTCGAACGACCTGTCCCGATCGTCCCGATCTTAGCCGATCGGCTCCGAGTACCCCGACCTCCGACGGCCTACCTAGAGGATCCCGGGCTCAGATGGCCGACCTTGGACGGCCGATCTTGAGGATTCCGACCTCGGATGATCGACCTTGAGAATCCCGACCTCGTGGATCCCGACCTCCGAAGGCTGACCTCGAGGATCCCAACATCGGAGATCCCGACTTCGGGGTAATCCTTGGTCCTGACCCATTTAACACCGGTTCAGATCGGCAGTCGAACCCGGCCGAGCTCTCGACCCTTCTATAAATCACACGCCCGGATCACAAGCCTCCCTCTCTCAAGTCTAGTCGAAGGAGGAGTGTAATCCGACTGACTAGGCTCCTTGCTCGGTCGGCTTTCCCCTTTTTTTGTCCTCCCGCGCGTCACCTCGTACGGTCGATCCTTCCATTTAATGACATATCTCTCATCAAATCTCCCATTAAACCCTCATTAATGCGAGGGCGCGTGTCGCTTCCCGACTGGATGCCTCGAGTAGCGAAACGTCACAGGCGTGGTCGAGGCGTCATGCGAGTAAGGCTTCGAGGTGTGGGAAAAGACAGGGATCGGACGGCAAGGCTTTTATCCCGCCCTTTTCTTTTTCTTCATCGGACGGTCCTCTTGGTTTTACCCATAGTATAAATAGGCTTGCCCCCCTCATTTCGCCTCTTTTTACTCTGACCTTCGCTTTCTCATCCGATTCTGATCCGACCTCCGCTGCCCAACCTCCTCGATTCCGACGAACGGTGTTTCCGGCGAACCTCGTTTTCTAGGTACTCTTTCAATTCAATTAATGAAGCCCTAGGTGATAATGATTGGATTTTGGCAATGCAAGAAGAGCTAAATCAATTTGAAAGGAGTAAAGTATGGGATTTGGTTCCTAGACCCGATGGAAATACAATTGTAACAACAAAATGGGTGTTTAGGAACAAGCTAGATGAGCAAGGCAAGGTCACTAGAAATAAGGCTAGATTGGTTGCTAGAGGCTTCAATCAAGTTGAGGGGCTCGATTATGATGAAACATATGCCCCGGTAGCTAGATTAGAGTCTATTAGAATCCTATTAGGATATGCCGCTTACATGGGTTTCAAACTTTACCAAATGGATGTAAAATCGGCTTTCCTAAATGGAGTCATTAGGGAAGAAGTCTATGTAGAGCAACCACCCGGATTTGAGAGTCAAGACTATCCAAACCATGTTTATAAGCTTAACAAGGCTCTATATGGGTTAAAACAAGCTCCTAGGGCTTGGTATGAAAGACTCTCATCCTTCCTAGTGTCTAAGGAATTTAGGAGAGGAACAATTGACCCAACCTTGTTTATTAAATCTAGAGAAAATGATTTATTTGTTGCCCAAGTTTATGTTGATGATATCATCTTTGGGTCAACAAATGATGATTTTCTTCAAGAATTTATTAAACATATGGAAAATGAATTTGAAATGAGTTTGGTTGGGGAGTTAAAATTTTTCCTAGGTCTTCAAGTCAAACAAACACATGAAGGAACTCATGTATATCAAACAAAATATGCTAAAGAAATGATTTCCAAATTTGGTATGGAAAATGCTAAGGTGGCATCTACTCCAATAAGTACAAATGCAAAATTGATAGTGACTTGAAGGGAAAATAGTTGATCCTAAACAATATAGGAGTATGATTGGTAGCTTACTATATCTAACCGCTAGTAGACCGGATATACTTTTTGCGGTAGGTATGTGTGCTAGGTATCAATCTTGTGCGAAAGAATCCATTTAGTGGTGGTCAAGAGAATCTTGAGATATGTGAAGGGCACCCTAAATGTAGGCCTTTGGTATCCGAGGAATCAAAATTTGACCTAATAGGATATACCGACTCGGATTATGCCGGGTGTAAGTTAGATAGGAAAAGTACTAGTGGTGGTTGCCAATTCCTTGGATCCTCCCTAGTAAGTTGGTGTAGTAGGAAGCAACCATGTGTTGCTTTATCTACTACCGAAGCCGAATACGTAGCCTTAGGAGGATGTGTGGCTCAATTATTATGGATGATGCACACCTTAGAAGATTATGAGCTTCACTACTCCAAGGTCAAAATCCTATGTGACAATATGAGTACCATCAACTTGACAAAAAATCCGGTACACCACTCTAGGACTAAGCACATTGAGATAAAGCATCATTTCATTAGAGATCATGTGGCACGAGGAGATATTGAATTACATTACATTGAATCCAAATCGAATCTTGCCGACATCTTTACCAAACCCCTACCCGAGGCCGAATTCACCACACTTAGGAGGGAACTTGGTATGTGCTTTGTGGAAGTCTAGGAATTTAGTATTACTTGATCCCTTAGCATGAAGGCACTTAAATACATCTCACAAGGACTATAGGTTGGCTTGATTGTGTTTTCACTGTGCTATATTGTGGGATGCTAGGGGATGATGCTTATATTTCACTTGTGCTTGTGGCATGTTGATGAAATATCATGTGTATCAATATTGAATGTTAAATACCAACATGGGGAAAGCAAATGTTCAATTCATGGATATCTTGCCCATCGATCATGGTTGGACATTTGAAATGGCTTAAAACCATTTCTGGGGTGTATTCATGCTAGTGTGTAATTAACCTTTATAAGAATTCAAATCAGATCTTGAGTTTGGTACAAAGTGTATCAAATAAGTTCACTTCTCGAATTTGTACCAAACTCCTAAGCTATCTTGAATTTTCATGTTGCACTATTTTTCCTTGATCATACATGGTGTAGGAAAGATGTCTGCAAAATTTCAAGATTTTTCGAATTTTCTGGAATTTCTACGGCATTTCTGAAATTCACCAAAGAAGGCTGAAATTCAGCTACCAGTCGACTGGCTCAGATACCAGTCGACTGGTATCAGGCGACTGGGAGTCGACTGGGAGGTCGACCAATATCTCTGTACGCAAGCAAGACTGAAGCCAGTCGACTGGGACCATCCCAGTCGACTGGAGCCAGTCGACCGGGACCATCCCAGTCGACTGGTCTGGCGGTTTTCTATATAAAGGGGCACTCGACCGGTCGCCTAAAACCCTAGATCTACTTCTCCTCTTCGACGCCCCTTCTCTGTTTGAGCGTGCCCAACTTCCCCAACCCTCCAAGCCTTAGGTTTTGCTCCTACTTCCTCTTCTCCATCCCTCTTGAGTGAGATTAGGGCTTGTAAAGGTGTTGCTTGGCCACCTATTGGGTTTTGGACGATTTTGCTATACCTTCCTACTCTCAACCATCATGGAACGAAGGTAATGGCTTTCTCCTTTCCTACTTCTCTTGTTAGTACTTGTTTTCCATCATGTTTACAACTAATCAAGTTTTTTTTTGGTGTTGTGTGCTCTTCATTGGTTCACCCATGACATTCATGCATTTCATTCATGCATTTAGGGTTAGGCAAAAACATGTTGCATCCAAAAGGGGTAAGCGTAGCCCCAGCAATCCCCTCCACCACCTCGTCGTCAAGGAGAGGGAAGCTCCCAGCACCCCTCTCCTCCTAGACCGGGGCTGCGTGCGCCTAGGTTCTACTCTGCGGCCGCTCAAAGAACGTTTGAAGATACCGAGTTCCAATTGATGGATTGTCGGTATCTAAATCGTTCATATTTTCAAGAGAGAACCCCACACCTCATTGAAATAATTGACTACTACCATCTAAACAAACTGACTGGATGTAAAACTGATGTCAATATCACACTCCTTAAGGAATTTTTTGTAAATTTACGCTCCATAGGTGGTCATGAGCACAACCTTGAGTCTACTGTAGGGGGAGTAGTGATTGAGTTCAATCCTGACAGTCTTCGTCACTTTCTACAGTGTCGTGAGTCGGCCAACCCATTTACATGCTTTCCGACCATGCCTGGCCGCATTACGGGTTCTTTTTCTCATATCACCGTCGATCATATTCATCGCCACTATTTTGGCCGTCCTCGACCCGTCACGTCGAACATCTTTGAGCATACAAACATGGGGGTGGTCCAGTACATTTGGTATCGCATCATTCTAGACTGCATTCTCCCTCTTGTCACCCGGGGACGGTCTGTCATTCGACTTCCGCATCTTGTTATGATGTATGCACTTGAGCAGCATTTTGACATAGACGTTGCCCTGCATGTCTTTCTTTCCATCCTACACTTTTCAGGTCCAATCCAGGGAAAACTCTATTTGCCTTTTGGCCACATTTTGACAGAGTACTTTGCATCCAAAGGAATTGATACATCTAGGGGTGAGATTAAGAAACTATCCCCTCAATATAGTCAACTAGGGGAACTGCATCTTAAACTCGCCAAGATTGTCTGTCATGGGGGAGTCATGATGTGGAAGGCTGAGGTTCCTCGTCGTGCTGATTTAGCAGCCGAGGAGGACGCCCCTGCTGTACCTGCAGATGCCGGTGGGGCTGCGGATGCCCTGGAGCTGAGGATGCCCCTGGAGATGCTCCTATGCCTGATGCTCAGTACCCCGACTCTCTTGTTGAGCGGGTTACACATTTGGAGGAGATGGTCGGCCAGGGCTTTCAGGAGTTTCGTGACTTTCGTCAGGCGACATATGACCGGTGGACCATGGAGGATCAGCGTCACAGCATCTATGACCAGCGTCAGCTGGAGATGTATGAGATGCTACGTGCTATGCAGATCTCTCATCAGTATCCTCCACCTCCTCCGCCTGCCGACGAGTAGATTGAGTTGCCTTCGAGACTTGTTTTATTAGTCCATATATTGTATCTCAGACACAGGTCTTTCTGGCTGATGTATTTGGATGACACTTTAGTTACCTGGCTATGGTTGATTTCCCTTCTGTTTGTGTTTTTAGCTATGTAAAAACTCTATTTGCGATTATGAAGTAGTTTCGTCATTTTGGGTTGGTAATCATATGAGTTGTTTTGGATTATGTTTACTACTATATTCCCTTTGGCAGTGCAAAATCTATACTCTTATTTTTCTTGCTGCCATCAGCCCTTTGTATGATCGGTATGAATTTTTAATGACATAATGGATTAAGGGGGAGTCTCCTTGTTGGCTAAGAACAAGAGTCTTATTTGTGGTCATATCCATGTATTTTTGGTAATCATTGATCATGAATCTTAAATTTGCCTTGAACACGTTTCCTAATCCCCATAGAATGCCATAGCATAGGTCTTTTATTGATGGCTATAGTTGGTGCCTAGATTGATACATAGTTTCATGAGTATCAAGTTATTTCTGGATTTTTCAAACTTTGTATCAAACCACTATTTCAAGGTGCATATATTTTTCAAAATATTTTTCATGAATAGTGGGTACCTTCAGAAATGTTGGGGTGAAATTTCAGAATTTTTCGATCACTGTACATTTATTTCTGCATTTCTGAATTTCGGGAGGAAAACTGAATTTTTCAGCTACCAGTCGACTGGTACAGTACCAGTCGACTGGTAGCAGCCGACTGGAGGTCGACCGGGTGACTCGGTTTTGTGCTGAAATTGAAGTTTTGTCCGTCCTTTGAACCCTGTTTGGTCAAGGGAGTCGTTGGATGCAAGTTGACATGCAAGGGATATATTGGTGCAATGATCCAAGGGGAGCAAGCCTTTAACGGGTACATGTCTATCAAGGGATAGTAGGTTCCATTATCCAAGGAGGAGAATTACTAGGGTCTATCTTGACTTATCTCATGTTTCATTCCTCGCTTGGGTGTTGTCACTCCCTTTTGTGATTTTTGTCAAAAAGGGGGAGAAATAGATTAAGTTAGCTCTTAATCATGATTATGTGTTTTAAATTACATGAAATGTTGCATGATTATATTCATATGCTTATCTTTATATGCCTCATGTTCATGTAT
Organism: Boesenbergia rotunda; assembly: GCA_024364735.1. Classification (NCBI taxonomy): domain Eukaryota; kingdom Viridiplantae; phylum Streptophyta; class Magnoliopsida; order Zingiberales; family Zingiberaceae; genus Boesenbergia; species Boesenbergia rotunda. The sequence goes on along the minus strand of JAGFNQ010001802.1, from coordinate 336,579 downwards.
CATTATATTTAAAGACCTAACTTAAATGAGTTTTGCCAAACATCAAAAAGGGGGAGATTGTTGGTGCAATCTTGCTCCAAGTAATTATGGTTTTCATGTTTGGCTAAACAAGTTTAAGTTAGGCAATGTTTTGTGTTCTAACTTGTGTGCCTTGAGTAAGCAGGAAAGTTCAGGTGGAAGACTTGGCAAGGGAAGTCCAAGAAGAGAGTCTTGGCAAACGAAGTCCCGGAGGTGTGACCTCTTGGCAAAAGGGAGACTTAGTATGATGAAGCCGATGGAAACACTTTTAAGCAAGTGCAAGGATGAGGAGTCGTGGACTCGGAAGCATCCAAGAGAGGCACAAGGCTTGTGGAAGGTGTTTGAAGGCATGAGTCAAGACTAAGGGATGAAAAGAGAAGCTGAAATATGATTTCTCAGCCTCATCAGTCGACTGGTAAGTTGTCAGTCGACTGGGACCACAACCCACAACACACAGAGAATCGGGTCGACTCAAGGAGGGTCGACCAGTCGACTTCCAGTCGACTGGAATTGGTTCCAGTCGACCGGCCAGTCGACTGGTACTGTACCAGTTGACTGGAGGTCGACCGTTGCGATGGCGGCTGAGGCACTCATTGCATATTTTATAGCCGTTGAAGCCTCCCAGTCGACTGGTAAGTGAGCAGTCGACTGGAGTCGCGGACGAAGATATAAAACCTAGTGTTTTATCTTGGAGAGGTAAAGGGCTTTCCTTGTGCACGAAGTGTGTGATCATTCTAGAGCTCTCCAAGCTTCACAACTCTCTCAATCTCCTCCTCCAAGCTTTCATTTCATTTGTAAGAGGAGGGAGATCATTGTGTAAGGGTTTCTCCACCTTCAAGTGTGATCTTGAGAAGGAGAAGTTCATAGTGAAGGGTTTGTGTGGTGTGTGTGGATCCTTGGATTAGTCACCTTGAAGAGGTGGATACCAAGTAAAATCAGTGAGTTAGCGTTGATTTCTTTCCTACCTTCATATTTCTATTTGTATTGCTTCCGCTAACGTGTTTGTAGGAAAGTAAAATCGAAAGCTAGCTATTCACCCCCCTCTAGCTAGGGCAAAGATCCTAACAATTTTGTCTTGGCAGATTCTTCCGATTCTGGTTCGATTTCGAAGTCGGGTACGAATTCTATCTCATCTTCTGATCCGAAGTCGATTTCGAAGTCGGGTACCGAGTCTATCTCAGCTACTTGTGCTTGAGCCGAGAGTGCAAAATAGTTCATCTGAGTTCTCTTGATGTAGGTTGATCAACTTTTGCCAAATTTCTTTAGCACATTTGAAAGGTCCGACTAGTCTGAGTTGTTCAATGGTTAGGCCACACTAAAGGATTGCAGTCGCCTTAGCATCTGTCTCAATCTTGTTGAGCGTTGGTTCATCCAATTTATCCCATGCAGTTGATAATCAATCTTCTTTAGGAAAGATGAATCCTGTTTGGATTATCATCCATATGTCCATATGGGCCTTCAGATGAGATTTATTTGACTGCTCCAAAAACTGAAATTATCGCCGGAGAAAAGCGGTGGACGGGCACTGTTCCACTCTTGGTTGGCCATTAAATTTTAACTGAAAAATAATTACAAAGAAAACTTGTTCCAAGACTAAGTCTTGGATTAGTGGTGCGGCAGAAAAAAATAGTAATAGGAAAAAAAATCGAGTGGTGTTGCACCAACCTTGATTAACGAGAAAATTACGAACGAAGAAAATATTTAAAATTCAAAAAATCCGAAAAAAAATGCTCAACTGGTGGTTGCACCAGATTTGAGCCTCCCTCTCTGATACCACTTGTGGGATCGGTTAGAATCGATAGAGGGGGGGGTGAATATCAAGGTTTCGAAAATCGGACCGGACATTGAATCGGTCAAGGCAAGGGTTCAGAGGTTTAGAGGTTCAACCGGTTTAACCGGGGGTTCAATTGAGATATAACCGATATATAATAAAGCATGTATTTATATAAATATATGAAACTAATGACTTATTCAACTATTTTCTTCAAGATTGGATCAACTAGGTCGAGCATGTGATATGTTTTTGTTAGCAACTTAGCACGGTATTCTTGAAAAAATGATTAGTTTTAAAGAAAAATTCAAGTTTAAAACCATTGGGTTTAAGAAATCTGGATACGAATTGAAGAATCTTATTAGAAGTTAGAATTATATCACGATAGCATTTGTTCACCAATAAACACTTAAACAGAGGATACTAGCAAAGCACATGCAAAATCACTTTTTCAAATATGTCATATATTGCCGCCTTCGTATGCCAGCACGACGATGCAACGAGGCTAGCAGTAGGACGAGGCTAGCGGAGGCAGGGCAACGTGACGAGGCTAGTGGAGGTGGGGCGACGCGGCGAGAGGCTAGCGGCGGCGGCTCTCTTGCAAGCAAACAATAGGTTTGTTCGTTTGGGACTTTGGGTGAAAGCAAACTAGGTTTTTGACATTTTATTTTTTTTAATTTTCATTTTTTAGAAAGAAAACAAAACTGCAAAAGGGGAAAAAAATCAAAAAATAAAAAATAAAATAAACCAAGCCGGTTAGACCGATTTCTCCGGTTTTCTCGGTTCACCGGTTCCCGGCCGGTTCAAAACGGTTCGCACCTGGTTCTTGAGTAGCCGTTTTTTAGAATCAACTCGGATCGGAAATCTGGCCGATTCCCGGTTCAATCCGTCCGACCGGCTAGTCCGGTCCGATTTTCAGAACACTGGTGAATATCGATCGATAATTTTTCGAAAAACTTAGAGCAATTGCGCAGCGAAAAAATACAATGCTAACACCGTTATTTTTTACTTGGTTCGGAGTCGCAGTCAGCTCCTACTCCAAGGCCCACAGTCCTTGACCGTTTACGTTGGATAATTCTATATTCCAAGAAAATATTACAACTTTGAATTCGAATATAGAATTTTTAAGAAAATACAGCAATAAGAAATTTCTATATCGACGACCAGAGAAGATTGAAAATCGAAGCCGTGGGTCGTCGTTGGTGCTTAAGACTTCATGGAGTGTTTGGAACAGAGCGCTTGAAAGAATTCGTAGAAAGAAGTTATGTTATGAAGCAAGGGGGTGAACCCCTTTATATACTAGTCGCTGGGGCGCCTGTGTTGAAGGGGGCGCCTGACACGTGGCCCATTCTGTGTGAACCTCAATCCACAGACCTGGCCAGCGCTTATCCCTTCAATTGGGGCGCCTGAGCTGACTGGGGCGCCTGTATGAACACAGGCGCCTCATATGCTGACATGGAGGCTTGCTTCGAGTGGCTTTGGAAAGACTCTTGTCTGGGGCGCCTGTATCAACACAGGCGCCTGTTTGAACATGCACCAGACTCCATTCAGGCGGCTAGGAGCAGAAAACTTCACCCTTTGTTCCTGCAACCAGGGTTAGTTCCAAAATACAAATAACACATAAATAATAAGAGTTTAAGCATAGTTTAACAGCCTGAGCTATCTTGGTTCTGACTTTGGGCTTCCAAAATGGAACCCTAGGTCGAACCGACGCCTAATATAAAATAAATTTTTATATTTTTTAATCATTCTAACATATTTATTTTTAATCCTAATTTTATTATTTAATATTTTATTAATTTTTTCTCCTTTAAACCTAACATATTTAATTAGTCTTATTATGATTTATCAAATAAATCACATAAAAAACTATCGAAATCAAAAAAAAACACTATTTCTTTAATTGGGTCGATGATAATTTCTAATACTTTTCAGGGACTCATCGATTGCTATGAAAATAATATCTTAGAATAAATATTTTCATTTTTCATTTTCTAATTCCTTCATGGGGATCCCTTAGCAGAAAGGTCTATTGCTTCATTTTGGAAGGTATAGCTGTCTTGTTTCTACTTTCACAAATCAACACTTGCTATTTCATGGACCAATGGTGACATCAAATGGACCAATCTAAAACAGAGCAAAGTATGGAGCATATCAGGAAGGGTGAGAAGGACTGGCTCATCATCTTTCCCACCTCTATTGAGTACTTTTCTAGGAGGATTATTCACCCTTTATCTAATTAGATTTGGCCAGGGCCATCTCCGTCATGGTAAACCATCATGCATCGAAATGGCAAGACAGACCTATATATTGGGCATGCGAGCTTTACACCAGCACTCAGACTATTCCGGTGTGGTACATGACCACTTGCTACTATGAAACAAAATCATCGCAAAATTGTACTCCATCAGCTAAGAAAGTCGTTGTTATAGCTCTGTCGAAGTATTGTGCATATGACATACCTCGTGGTGTCTGCATTGGACCTTCTGTCGAATCAAGGCAATGCAGCTGATCCCAGCCTAGCCTACGTGTAGGTCGGTCGGTCTACATGGCACACTATGAGGATAGGTCATCGTTAGGAGAGTTCCAACTACCCGACGTGGCAAACCAGGGCCATGGGCTTGAGTTCCACTCGGGTCGGAACGCCTGACTAGACAATAAATCGAGTACAGTCTAAATTAGTCCCATCGAGAAACACCGAGTGCTTGACCTAATGTTAGCTAGTTGACACTCGGTCAGCACTCGGTCGGAGCCCGGTCTGCACTCGGTCGGCACCCGGTCGGCACCCTCCCTGTGTCATAATCCTATTTTCTGAAGGATAAGTTGGTCGCGTTAGGTCCAAGCACCCCACAACTCGGCGTGGCACAAGTGCTCCGATCGGTATGTCATTTGCTGCATAGCCAGGTTTCCCTCAGAGTTGCCGATCGGTGCACTTTTTTGGTGCAGCTCGACTCGGGAGTTGTCACCATCTGAGGCAGTACCTACCCCCTGACACCGTACTGATAAAGGTGGTACAAGAGTCGATGCAGGTCAGCTTAGGCCTGACACCACTCATGTCTGAATTGCGGATATCCCGCTAACACAGTACCTTCCTGACAAGATCTAGCAATCCGTACCACGACACCCCTGCATATGTCAAGATGAGGCAGTGTTGGGCGACCAGCTGACAATAGCCCCTGAATCCTATCTCCACATGAGACAAAATATGGCAGAAGTGGGACAGAAGTTGTCGGCTCCCCAAACTATATAAGGTTCTCCTTCCTTCGCCCACAGGTATGCGTAATTTTTACTACAGTTCTTCTTCTCCACTGGACACTGACTTGATCATCGGAGGGTCGTGCCGGGAAATTCTCTCGGTGGGTTGCTGACGGTCATCTTTCTCATAGGAGGAGAACCAACAGGAGCAGTTCTCGGGGCCACCCCGCTTTTGGGAGTCCATCGCACTCTTCGATAGGATCATATTTGGTGCTAGAAGGAGGGCTTTTCGCCTGATTGAGAGCGCAAGATGGAAGATCCCAACTGAGTGACAGTCATAAGTACACCTGAGGAATACGAGTTCCTGATGGCTGTCCGAGCCCAGAAGACCCCCAGTTGCCTTTACATGCGAGTAGCCCGGCAACTCGATTTCCTGAGCCCTCGGCCTTAAGCAACTCGACAGGTCAGGGGAACACCGCCCGACCAAAAGGCGTTAAAATCCCTTTCCCCCTTGCATTCTACCGAGCCAGAGGGGACGAGGCTCATTCTAATCCCGCAGAGGCGTTCGCATCTAGTCAGACACACCAACAACGTTTGGATAAGGGAAAGGGCATAGTCGACCCCACACTGACTCCCCCAATGCGTTGCCCGTTCTCCTTGTAGATCCTCGAGGATTCGGTCCCCAAGCATCTCCGATTCCTTACCATCCCAGAATACTCGAGGGCCAGCGATCCCGAGGAGCACCTCATGAAGTTTGAAAGCTCTGCCATACTTCGTCAGTAACCCGAGGGCATCAAATGTCATGCTTTCTTGACAACCCTGTTGGGACCAGCTCATCGATGGTTTAATCGGCTCCCGAGTGGGTCTGTGTCGAGTTTTGAGGATCTCAAGAGGTTGTTTATGCAGCACTTCACGAGTAGTCGGAGGCATCATAAGACCAGCCTCAACCTATTCGCATTAAAACAGGGGTCGAAAGAATAGCTCCGAGCCTACATCAAGAGGTTCAATGGGGTGGCTATGGACGTATCGACCGCCACCCCTGAGGTTCTCATCAATGCGTTTTCTAAAGGATTACAAAAGGGAGATTTCTTCCGTTCACTAATCAGGAAGCTCCCAAAGGACTTTAACAATCTATTGGGAAAAGCTGTCAATTATATCAACATAGAGGAAGCCTAAGCCGCTTGGAGAAAAGGAGGTCGGGGCACCCAAACCCCCAATCCCTCACAGAATAGCTGCTCGCCGAGCAGACCCATCCGCGGTCTTAGAGGGGTAGTCGATCAGGTGGGGATGGAGCGAAGACATATGCAGCAAGTAGCTCTGGGATGTCTGTTGACACTGTAACGCCCCAAAATTTTCATTTTAAGTCCTTAAAGTCTTTGAAATTAGTTAAAAATATTTTAGAAATATTCTAGATATTTTTAGGAATTTTTAGAATATTTTTATGGAATTTTCCGAGTCCGTTTAGTATTTTTATTAAAAGAAATAGAGTTTTCGGCAAAAAGTTGCCTGGACGAGTTTTGAACCCGAGACCTCCCATGGGACCAACGACTTAAGTTGGTCGGGTTAACCAGGAGCCCCAGCAAGGGTGTGCTGAAAGAAAGTAGAGAGATATTAAGTTAAGTTAAAAGTTGGACTTAAATACCCTAAGTATAAATAGATAATTTAAGAGAGAAATTTTATTTTTCTTTTCTCTCAACTAATCCCTCTTCCTCGCCCAAACCCACGCACGCCGCCCCCTCTCCTCTTTTGGGCGAAACCACACCAAGCCCTAGGACCTTCCTCCGGTGGCCGACCAAGGCTCTCCTCCGAGAGATTTTCCGATATTCGGAATCCCCACGACGAGAGGAACGCGTGAGCGCGAAGAAATCTCCGAGACTCTGAGTTTCTCCGGAACCTCCGACGCCGTTCTTGGTTGTAAGTCCAAGATATCAATGTAAGTACTGCTCACCTGCAGTAAGAGGCGGTTTTCAGCAAGAATTTCCCTTAAAAGTTTTAAAAGAGATATTTACTTTTAGTTTAAGATTTCGCATGTGATCTTAGTTCATTATATGCTTATATATGTTTGATAGAGTACCCTATGTGAGTTTAGGGTCTAAGAAATCTATAAGAAAAGAAGAGAAAGATAAAGAAAAAGAAAAGAGAAGGCCAAGGCCTTACGAAATCCCCAAAAGTCAAGACTTAGGGATTTGGGCACACAAGGTGTTCGATAAAATGCCAAGGCATTTAAAGATAAGAAAAAGTAAGTATTTTATTTTCTAAGGCCAGTACCCGGCGTCCAAGGGCGTCGTTAAAGAAATCCAGGTGTCTAATTCCAAGGTCTTGGCCCTGGTAGACCAAGGTCTGCTCTATTAGGATTGGCGGCTCGCTACCCCAACCTTTTAGGGAACGCGCATAAGATGGTACTTACGTCTTAAGTGGATCCAAGTGAGTTATTATTTTCAAGTATATGCTTTAGCAAAGTTTTTCTAAAGTTTAAGGAAGTTTTCTAAAAGTTAAAGAAAGATTTAAAGTTAAAGAATTGCTAAAGTTTCAAGTTAAGCCTAGAAAAAGTGAGTTAAGACTTATTAATGCTTGAGTATACATGTTTTAGTGTTTCTTTTAAGCATAAAAGTATATACATGTTTCAGTGTTTTTCTGTTAAGCATAAAAGTATCTCATGTGATTTCATATTGTTTAAAAAGCATGCTTGCACATTTCGAGATTTTGTGAGCTAGATAGTACTTGCTAAGCTTTATGCTTATTAGTTGCATTTCCTCTTACTGCAGGTAAAGGTAAAGACAAGCAATTCTGAAGGAAGGCGACGAGGCGGTGCTGAGTGACGTGTGTGTGGTGGCTGACCTTGGAGAGGTCCTTGGGACGAGACAGTTTAGCTTATTTGAAATGCAATGTTTAAGGTTTCCAAATTCCAAGTTATTGTGTTATGGAGTTTATTAAACATTTATGCTTCGGATAGTTTTACATGCTCAATTTTGTAGAATGGAGATTCCATGTCATTTCAATTAGTATGCATACTTTTGTGTTTTAGATATTTTGCATGTCTTAAAACCACGAGTGAAGATTCCATGTCATTCTATTTAGTATATACATCCTTATGATTTCATTGGATGGGTATGAGCGTGAGTAGTTTTGAATATCGATACTTTGATGGAGCTATTTGATGCATGTGCCAAGATGTTGTTAGTCTCCTTTTGACTTAAGTTTATTGCTTTAAATATGCTTAGGAAAGTTGCATTCATATTCCATAATGCTTTGGTAATGTTATAGAACCTTGTGTGATGAGTTAAATGGTTAGAATTGCTAGTAATGTGCCATTGTATCATGCATGACTATTAAAGTTAGAATATCATTTTTAGATAGAAAAAAAAGAAAGTTCCGCATTTTTGTGTCGTGCATTAGAGTCAAGAAGTAGACAAGTAACGGTCTGTCTAAGGTAGAGAAGGCGGGTCGTTACAGACACGGTGGAAGCCTTATTGCGCATTCCACCAGAGTAACACACACAACACCGAGGAATGCTGCCAGGCCGAAAGATGTTGGACCCCTGTCGCTCGGGGATGGGGATGCCAGGTCTCCCCGGGATGAGGAATTCCCTCGACCGTACTAGCGGTAGGAGAGCCTAGGTGGAACACACCTGCCGCTCGCAATCTATTCCCCCTGGAGGAGCAAACTGAGCCTGAAGAGGTGGATGAAGAACAAGCCAACTAGCAAAATGCCGTCCGAGGAGGGGTCCACGTTATCTCGGGTGGGCCGACCGGAGGAGACTCCGAGCCCGAAAGGCCCAGGTACGCCGACTAGAAATTCACCAGGTGGGGACGAGCGTCGCTCAAGCGCAAGACTCTCAAATCAGTTTTAGGGCGCAGGACCTGCAAGGATTGGAGGTCCCCTATGACGACGCCCTGGTCATCATGACCGTGATCGCCAACTACCAGATCTACCATACCATCATGGACACAGGCAGCTCGATCAACATACTGTACAAGAAAGATTTCGACCAATTGTAGATCGAGCCATGCCAGTTACAGTTGGTGGCCACACCCTTGTTCGGTTTACTCGGAACTAGGTGCAGCCGATCGGGCAGATACTGTTAGGACTGTGACCGTTTGCTAGAGGGGGTGAATAGTAACTTTTCGATTTCGTCTTCCTACACGTTGTAAATGCGCAAGCAGAATAACACATAACATAAACTAACAACTAAGATGACACACCTATTTATGTGATTCGGAGATAACGCTCCTACTCCATGGTTGCCCGTAAGGTGGACGATCCCGATCCGTCAGTGGATAACTCCTCGGATGACCTCCGGCTAGCTCGTGTAGCTCCTTGTGGGTGGAGAAACCTCGCCACAATCCCGAACAACACTTCTGAGCACAAAGACTACTAATGAGCTCTAACCAAGCTCATTTCGTCAAGAGCTCTCAGCCAAAACCGAGCCCCTTTAAATAATGCTCTAGGCTGAGAAACCTGCTACCAGTCGACTGGTCCCACCTAACTAGCTAGCCAACGGCTATCTCAACGGCTAGTTTTTCACCTGATTAGTCGACTGGTCCCAGACCAGTCGACTAATCTTTCTGTGAGTTCGAGTTCCCCGCTGGCAATCGATTGATCCATTCCCAGTCGACTGCCCAGCTTACAAATTCACTCTCCCTCACTCCGAAGACTCTCCTTCACGGATGCCTTCAAGTCCACTCCCTTGGCTCGCCCCTTGAAGTCCTCTTCCACCGGCTATCGTCCCTCAGATGCGCACGCAAGCCCTCGGCTTGCCTCTATGCCATTGATAAGTACTATTTTGTTGACTATTTCAGACTCTAAAATCGATGTTTGACCCATATTTTACATACTTAACCTTGAATTTACCCTCGGTTCTATATATTAGTTTATTTTGGGCTTTATTGCAAATCTTTATACATTTGAAAGATTTTGGAACTTAATTGTGAATCTATGTTTGTAGGCTTTGAAAGGATCATGAACCGAGGTCAAGATTGGTCAGGATCAGGCTCATATCAAGTCGATCAAGTTCTGGAGAACTGTGAGCCATCCATTCAGAAGATAAGTAGATCTGGATCATCCAGGGCAAATCAGATGAATCCAAGATGGGGTTAAGGTTAATCAAGCACTTAGATCAAGATCTGAAGGTTTCATCCAAATTAGAGATCATTTAGCCATTGGATCAAGATCAGAGGGATCTAGACCGTCCATTCAAAGATCAGGTTGATCTAAGCCATCCGTTGCAAATTTAGAAGATCCGAGCCATTGAGAGACAGATCCTGACCCTTGATCAACATCTGAAAGTTTTTGTTCAAATCGGATAAAGATCAACCGTTGGATGGAGTTGAGTTAATCTGGACCGTCCATTGCTTAACTATATAAACTTCTGATCAGCTACCAAGCACAGGGTCGCGTCTTCTTTGCCGAGTTCAGCTTCTGCATTTTCTTTACTATTCTTCGTTTCTTCTTTGAATTTCTTCGTTTGAGGGTGTGATCATATCGATTTCAATCATTGATCCAGTTCTAGATCGTTGGGAAGATCTTTTCGTGGAGAATCTAGCTTTAATTCGGCCAAAAATAGAGTTGATTGAGGGTTTCGTCAGATCTGTAATTTGATCGCTTTGATCTCGTTTGTGTGTCATTTCCATCCATCTGAGCTATCTGGAGGGTCCTCTGGCGTGCTTTGATCATCTCCAAATCATCATCGCCAGCCAACATAGCGAGATCGAGGAGATCGGGTTGCTGTTTTCATATTTGAGCAGGGTTGGGTTGGATCGATTCGCAGAGTGAGATTTCCAGTGATTTGTGGAGCTTACGGGTTCGAGGCTCACTCTTGTGTGACGGCAAGAAGATCTGGAGCTAAGGGAAGAGATCGATGTTTAGTTTCTTATTGAATTTTTATTCCCGAGCAGTAGTATTAATTTCTGCATTTCTGAACATTTGGTATCAGTGAGCCTAGTTCTTTTCTAAATAGTTTCTGTTTTCATTAGTGTTTCGATTATGCATCTTATTAGCTAGATTACTTGTCTAGTGAACAATTGCTTAAATTTCAGGTTGCAATTTCTGTTGTTCGTATCAGTTTATGTTTCCTGTCTTGCGTATCAGCCTTCATTACTGAATTTTTCAGTTTACTCAAATTTAGTTTGCGCCTAGTTTCAATTCCTGAAATTAGAGATAAGATTTAGTGAGCTAATGCATTCAGTCTCAGCTTGTTTCGCAATTTGATTATTTCTGAATCTAGCTTCATTTCTACAGTAGGTCTCAGCTTAAGCATACCAGTTCTTTGCTCGAGTATCAGTTTCCTTTCAGCAAGTTTACTTATAGAATCTGAAATTTTGTGTTAAGTGGACATCAGTCCTTCTTAATCTTTACCGAACATTGGTTTTGTGAACTTGTTCTCTGTTTACTTTGTGAGTTTCTGAATTCAGTTGCTTCCTGATTTCAATCTTCGATTTCTGCTCTGCATTTCATTTCTGCACATCAAGTTATCCCTGCAAATCTGGTTTCATTTCTGCAAGTTTGGTTATTAGCCTCTGAAGTTTGTATCAAGTGAGCATTAGATTTTCTAAACCTCTTCTGAACATTATATTCGTGCCATTAATCTCAACTTGCTTGCGTGTCAGTTTTATTTGTTGCGTATCAGTTTGTAGCTTGCGTATCACATTCATTTCTGCATGTATCAATGATAATTCCTGAATTGATTGTTAATGATTATCAATTATCTAAATCTCCCCAAGTATTAGTTTGTGATTTCTGTCGCTTGCCTGGTGAGGATCTGCACTAGGTCTGCTTCTGCATTTCTGTACTCATGTTCTGCATTCGAATTGTTGCTGCATTCATGGACTGTTTCTGCAGAAACATGAATTGTTTCTGAGCTAATTAGTCTAATTTCTGAGCATCAGTTTCTTTGTATCAATGAATTGTTTCTGAATTCATACTTCTGCAGTCTGAATTTCTGCATTTCAATGCTGCATCTAGATTCATTTCTGAATTGCTGCCTTCAAGTCTGAGTTTTTCCCTTCATTCATGCATAGCACTTCACTAAGAGCTTTGTTTTCCAATGAATTGATTAGTTTTAATCTGAATCGATCAGTTATAACTTCTGCATTTAGTTTCAATTTTTGGTACATCAGTTTTTCTAATTTTGGTATCAAGTTGTTCAATTGCTAGCACTTGTATTGAGTGAAGTCTTAGCACTGATTTTGTATCAGTTTGGTTATAGATTGATTTGCATTTGGTTCATTTTGAGTGGTAATTCCTGAAGCTAATATCTGCATTAGTATCAATTGAAATTTGATTTGATTTCATATCGGATTCGTTTTCCAAATCAGGCTAAATTGCATTTAAGCTCCCAATTGTTTGAGTTCATTGGTTGAATTACTTGGGTTAAGTTCTATAGTTGAGTTTCTTTACTTTTCATTGCGATTTCATTTCTAATTGAAACCAAACCCAATTCGTACTTGAAACCCAAAATCATTTGACGACGCATAAACTCGAGTTTCAATCAAATAGTCTTAATTAGCCCTAGGAAAAATACGACCTGTGGCCCCTTTACTACATTTTTATCTTTGCTAGCAAAAAGGGTTTTCAGCTTTACAAATATCTAAATTTGAGACCCACATTCGTGACAGTATCTTTCGGGTCCGTCAAATTTTTGGCGTCGTTGCCGGGGAAACAACTAGTTGAGTTTGTTTAAATTGAGCTTGTGTTTAATATTTTTATTCTTTGATTCTATTTTTGATTGCTTTATCTTTTGTATACGGTTGCTGCCATTTTTTTTTATTTTGTGACAGGACTGCAGGTTCAAAATGTTTTCAACTGAACAATCAGAGATCAAAAGTGCACTGGTGGAGTTAAAATATTAGATTAAGCAATTGAAATTCCAACAAAGACCCAACAGTTATTCATCTACTTGCAATTCGAGTTGGAGGAATCATTTTAATTCACAATAGCCCCCACAACAAGGACAACCTCCATCTCAGAGTTTTCAGTAATCCTACTCAAATTTTCAGCCGAATCAGCCTTTCCAACAATTTTAGCAATTCAATCAACAATTCCAGCCAATTCAGCAGGGACAACAAGGTTTTCAAACATTTCAGACGTTCCAACCTCAAAATCAGCAAGTTTTCCAACCCTCACAGCCATACAACCAGAATTTCCAGCCCGTTCCATTTCAGTCCTCACCACAGTAGTTTCCACTTCAAAACCAGAATTTTCAGGGCTATAATTCTCAGCAAGTTCAACCATCCTTTCAGCCACAATTTCAGCAAGATTTCCAGTTTCAAGGTCAGAATTTTCAGCAAGATACTCAGAATTTTCACCCTCAAGCATTTGAACAAGTCAATCAACAATGCCAGCCCCAATTTCAGAATTTTCAAAACAATAATTTCCAGCAACATCATCCTTGCTATCAGTCCAATTTTCAGCAGTTTAATCAGCCCATTCAACCATTTGAGCAGCCCCAACAGCTCCAATTTCATAATGCACAGCCTACTCTTGATTTTCAGCAACCTTATGTCACATTTCAAGAACAACAAAAGCTTCAAGACATCGGAAGACGCCTTGGACAATTGGTTGATCAAATGAATCAAATAAAAGCCCAAAGATTAGGACAAGTACCTTCTCAAGCTACTCTTAATTCTGAGGGGCATGATTGTGATCTAACTTTGGGGAATGAAGATGTTGTGTCAAGTTTAAACACTCGAAATGCCGAATTTTCTGAAAAATTTCTAGCATCCCATTTTCCCATTCAAAACAGCCCCGGAGTTGATTTTATATCAGTTCAAGGTGACCCTAGTGCATGGCCAAGTCCTTCTTCAAGTGATCTTGAAAATTTGGTGGATGAAGAAGAAGAAAACATCAAAATTAGGGCACCAACAGCATGCATTCCTCCTGAAGAACCAAAAGTCTCTTTACCAGTGGGAGGAGATTTGAGCATAGATAGGGTTGAAGATGCAATAGAGACAGAGGCATTGGAGGAGATGGATGGAAAAGCTTGTGACAGCCTTAAACTTGCTTCTGAAGTTTCACAGGACTCTTCTCATTTTTTATTTTGTGATGATAGTGTCATTTAGCCGTTGGATCAAGATCAGAGGGATCTAGACCGTCCATTCAAAGATCAGGTTGATCTAACCCATCCGTTGCAAATTTGGAAGATCCAAGCAACTGAGAGACAGATCCTGACCCTTGATCAACATCTGAAAGTTTTGGTTCAAATCGGATAAAGATCAACCGTTGGATGGAGTTGAGTTAATCTGGACCGTCCATTGATTAACTATATAAACTTCTGATCAGCTCCCGAGCACAGGGTCGCGTCTTCTTTGCCAAGTTCAGCTTCTGTATTTTCTTTACTGTTCTTCGTTTGTTCTTCGAATTTCTTCGTCTGAGGGCGTGGCCACATCGATTTCAATCTTTGATCCAGTTCTAGATCGTTGGGAAGATCTTTCCGTGGAGAATCTAGCTTCAATTCGGCCAAAAATAGAGCTGATTGAGGGTTTCGTCAAATCTGTAATTTGATCGCTTTGATCTCGTTTGTATGCCTTTTCCATCCATCTGAGCTATCTGGAGGGTCCTCTGGCGTGCTCTGATCATCTCCAAATCATCATCGCCAACCAACATAGCGAGATCGAGGAGATCGGGTTGTTGTTTTCATATTTGAGCATAGTTGGGTTGGATCGATTCGCAGAGTGAGATTTCCAGTGATTTGTGGAGCTTACGGGTTCGAGGCTCACTCTTGTGTGACGGCAAGAAGATCTGGAGCTAAGGGAAGAGATTGATGTTTAGTTTCTTATTGAATTTTTATTCCTGAGCAGTAGTATTAATTTCTGCATTTCTGAACATTTGGTATCAGTGAGCCTAGTTCTTTTCTAAATAGTTTCTGTTTTCATTAGTGTTTCGATTATGCATCTTATTAGCTAGATTACTTGTCTAGTGAACAATTGCTTAAATTTCAGGTTGCAATTTCTGTTGTTCGTATCAGTTTATGTTTCCTGTCTTGCGTATCAGCCTTCATTACTGAATTTTTCAGTTTACTCAAATTTAGTTTGCGCCTAGTTTCAATTCCTGAAATTAGAGATAAGATTTAGTGAGCTAATGCATTCAGTCTCAGCTTGTTTCGCAATTTGATTATTTCTGAATCTAGCTTCATTTCTACAGTAGGTCTCAGCTTAAGCATACCAGTTCTTTGCTCGAGTATCAGTTTCCTTTCAGCAAGTTTACTTATAGAATCTGAAATTTTGTGTTAAGTGGACATCAGTCCTTCTTAATCTTTACCGAACATTGGTTTTGTGAACTTGTTCTCAGTTTACTTTGTGAGTTTCTGAATTCAGTTGCTTCCTGATTTCAATCTTCGATTTCTGCTCTGCATTTCATTTCTGCACATCAAGTTATCCCTGCAAATCTGGTTTCATTTCTGCAAGTTTGGTTATTAGCCTCTGAAGTTTGTATCAAGTGAGCATTAGATTTTCTAAACCTCTTCTGAACATTATATTCGTGCCATTAATCTCAACTTGCTTGCGTGTCAGTTTTATTTGTTGCATATCAGTTTGTAGCTTGCGTATCACATTCATTTCTCCATGTATCAATGATAATTCCTGAATTGGTTGTTAATGATTATCAATTATCTAAATCTCCCCAAGTATTAGTTTGTGATTTCTATCGCTTGCCTGGTGAGGATCTGCACTAGGTCTGCTTCTGCATTTCTGTACTCATGTTCTGCATTCGAATTGTTGCTGCATTCATGGACTGTTTCTACAGAAACATGAATTGTTTTTGAGCTAATTAGTCTAATTTCTGAGCATCAGTTTCTTTGTATCAATGAATTGTTTCTGAATTCATACTTCTGCAGTCTGAATTTCTGCATTTCAATGCTGCATCTAGATTCATTTCTGAATTGCTGCCTTCAAGTCTGAGTTTTTCCCTTCATTCATGCATAGCACTTCACTAAGAGCTTTGTTTTCCAATGAATTGATTAGTTTTAATCTGAATCGATCAGTTATAACTTCTGCATTTAGTTTCAATTTTTGGTACATCAGTTTTTCTAATTTTGGTATCAAGTTGTTCAATTGCTAGCACTTGTATTGAGTGAAGTCTTGGCACTGATTTTGTATCAGTTTGGTTATAGATTGATTTGCATTTGGTTCATTTTGAGTGGTAATTCCTGAAGCTAATATCTGCATTAGTATCAATCGAAATTTGATTTGATTTCATATCGGATTCGTTTTCCAAATCAGGCTAAATTGCATTTAAGCTCCCAATTGTTTGAGTTCATTGGTTGAATTACTTGGGTTAAGTTCTATAGTTGAGTTTCTTTACTTTTCATTGTGATTTCATTTCTAATTGAAACCAAACCCAATTCGTACTTGAAACCCAAAATCATTTGACGACACATAAACTCGAGTTTCAATCAAACAATCTTAACTAGCCCTAGGAAAAATATGACCTGTGGCCCCTTTACTACATTTTTATCTTTGCTAGCAAAAAGGGTATCCAGCTTTACAAATATCTAAATTTGAGACCCACATTCGTGACAGTATCTTTCGGGTCCGTCAGCCATCCTTCACGTATGCCCTTTGAAGTCCACTTCCTCCAGCTTGCCCTTGGAGTCCTCTTCCCTCGGCTCTCGTCCCTCGGATGCGTCCTCCATGTGTGACTCACCAAGTCCTGCAAACTCAATCACACATATCAAACCACAAAGGTAAACCTAACTTAACCCCTATGCCCAAACATCAAAACGCATGGTCACTCCGGACCATAGATTGCCCCAACAGATACGTCTGGCTGTGTCCCTAGGCAAAGAGCCCCTAAAGAGAACCAGGTGGTCCACTTTCCTAATAGTGGATGCCCCTTCAGCATACAACGTGATCTTGGGACGATCGACCCTCAATGAGTTTCGGGTGGTGGTCTCAACCTTTTATCTCAAGATAAAGTTCTCAATCGGCGATAAGAAGGATCCGAGGGACCAGAGCTGAGGGAAGAAGACAACAAGGTGGTCAGAAGGAATCTGGTATTCAGATCAAAGTCGATCAAGGTCTCGAGAATGGAGTTCGGACACCATGGTGGCATACCACGGGTCAGGGGTCGAGTAAGAAGATGTCATGGAGGAATAGAAGGATCAGCAGAAGGATCAACTAACCGTGAAGACGGAAGGTTGCCGGAATGAGTGCGGGGTTGCAGGACTATCGTCGACGGAGAAGACGCAGGAACCCTAGCAGAGCACTAAAACAACAACACAACGAGGTAAAAAAAATTGAGACGGTGAAAGGGGAGAGGCGGTATATATAGGGTCGGGAGGTTGACGTCGGTCGTCCGATGACGATCCGATAAAATGGCGGGAATAGATCAGAGCCATCCATTTGTGCCATAAATGAACCTTGGGAAAGCACGCAACGACTGCGGCATGCAGACGCTTCGTTACTTGGGAAACCCAATAGCTGAGGGACACAAACTCTTAACATTTAATAGGGGGATACGAATCGATCCGTTGAGCGTTGGAGGATAAGATGTGAAAGATAGGGCAAGATTATGATGATGTCGGTCACGCCGTGTGTCAGTCGCGCAGTTGGTATTGGCAGTTAGTCGGTCGGTCGGCTCATGCGAGTTAGCCTGATTACTATGAACTGATGGTCCAGTCAGTCGGACTCGACACCTCCTTTGACTAGACTCGAAGGGGATGCTTATGATCCCGGCCTAGCCTACGTGTAGGTCGGTCGGCCTACATGGCGCACCACGAGGATGGGTCATCCCTAGGAGAGTTCCAACTACCTGACGTGGCAGATTAGGTCCATAGGCTTGAGTTCCACCCGAGTTGGAACGCCCGACTAGACAATAAATCGAGTATATTCTAAATTAGTCCCATCGAGAAACACTGAGTGCTTTACCTAATGTCAGTTGGTCGGCACTCGGTCGGCGCTCGGTCAACACTCGGTCAGAGCCCGGTCGGCACTCAGTCGGTGCCTGGTTGGCACCCTCCCCGTGTCATAATCCTGTTTTCCGAAGGATAAGTCGGTCGCGCTAGGTCCGAGCACCCCACGACTCAGCGAGGCACAAGTGCTCCAATCAGTATGTCATTTGCTACATAGCTAGGTTTCCCTCGGAGTAGCTGATCGACACACTCTTTTAGTGCAGCTCGACTAGGTAGTTGTCACCATGCCATCCGGGCAGTACCTACCCCCCTGACATAGTACTGATAAAGGTGTTACAAGAGTCAGCACAGGTCGCAAAGGCTTAACACGACTAGTGTCCGAATCGCGGATATCTTGCTGACACAATACCTTCTTGGTAAGATCTGGCAATCCATACCACGGCGGCCCTGCATATGTCAGGATGAGGCTGCGCCGACCGACGAGTTGACAGTGTGACCTGTTCCTCTCCCCACATGAGACAAAATGTGGCAGAAGTGGGGCAAAGGCTGTCGACTCCCCCGGCTATATAGGGCTCTCCTCCCTTCACCCACAGATATGCATAATTTTTGCTACAGTTCTTCAACTCCACCATACACTGACTTGATCGTCGGAGGGTCTTACCAAGAATTCTCCTGATGGGTTGCTGACGACCATCTTTCTCACAGGAGGAGCGCCAACAGGAGCAGTTCTCGAGGCCACCCCGCTCTTGGGAATCCACCTCACTCTTCGACAAGATCAACAACAAAGGTAGTTGTTGACTTGATGCAGAATTAGATAAGAAAACAATTGCAAAAAACAGAGTGAGATGTGGGAGAAGATGGAGGAGGAGGATGCAAAATCAAATGAGAGAACAATTTCAGGAATATGGGCACGATGTTGGTGAAGAAGTTGATGGCGATTGACAACAAGGAGACGAGATGGATAGTATTGGCTGAGTTTTGGGCAGAATACATGATCTCGCTCCTTGGGACAATGTTCAGGCGCACAAGGAGCACCGCGCTGCCAAAAACATTATCTGATCATGTTTGTGCCATTTTTTCTACAGAAACTACATGAATGCAGTGATTTGCAGTTTTCTTATGTGCTCATGTGAAATCTCACTCTTAGATATTTTTAGATCGTGAGGAAAAAATCCATCTTTGTGAATTCAAATATTCTTCTTGGAGCTACCACTGAAGATGAGCTTCTTTGTTGTGCCTTTGTTTAGTCAAACTTTGAAGAGGTAGTAGTCCTCCTTATTAAACCAATCTTAATGACCAGGCTACCTCTATTGAAGGTTACATGTTTTGGTGGTGAAAGTGTTTTTAATCCATCTCTATCTAGAAAAGTTTGTTTAAATTTTTTATGTTTGTTTTGTTATCACATGTACTCTCTGAATTATTGTACATTATTGCAGGCTATGGTTTCGTAGGACCAATGCTACTGCAGTTTCGTGATGAACTGAAGTTAGCAATTGAATGTGCATTTCAGGCCCATTGAATGTGCATTTCAGGCCCATCCTGGAAGCTTTAAAAATAATTATTATAGAGAACTTCATGATAGCTTGACAACTAGTTTAACTTTTTTTTATACTTTGAGGGTTGGTAACAATGATTTGGTTGTGATATGACAAGTAAATGGAGCTAGCAATGATGTTCGTTGCTCCCTTCTTGCAAGTTTGTTTCTCTATTACCCTATCCATTTAGTATTAAGACTTATGCACTTATTTCTTATGTATTGCTTGCTTACTTCTTGTGGATGTGCAGGTTGACTTTTAGTAAGCCCGCTATTTCATTGATAAAGGAATGACTTTGTAGCAAAGTTAGTGAGAATGAAGTGAAATAAGTGGTACCCCTCCTTTGTTGCATATTCCTACTCATGATGAACTCTTCTTTGTAACTGAACTCTTGGATATTCATTCTCAATCAGCTCTTGATGATCTTTTCATGATTTGCCAACCAACTTACATATTCAATAAGTTTTTTAAGGTTGATGGCTTAAATTTGGCCTGAAATTTGAGTTATGTGCCCAGATCCTTACAAACCATATCTATATAATCTACCTCACTCTTCATTTCGGAAGTTGTTCCTTACTCTATTCTCTATAAATTATGATAATGCGACTAGTATATGTCGCATAGGGAATGAGAAGGAACGTTTGAAGGTGACACTATTATGTATTTACTCTTCTTTGCAGGGCGTAATGTCATGCTTGCCTAATATGCACCCTTCCTGCAAAAATAGACAAGCCAAAGTAGTTTATTTTGATAGTTCTGTGTTATTGCTAGGGTTGTTGGACCAAGTATTGGCAGTGTAGAAATGAGGGAGAGGGCTGCTCAACAGATACATGCTAGCAGCATGTAGGTATGCTTGTCTTGATCTAATTTTCTGCTGTAATTGGACAGATATTTTCTCAAAGAACGGTTTGAAGATAGTGTACTTCTAATACTTATCATTAATATAATAGATGCTTTAGGAAATTTTGGTAAGTGGTCAGCACTATCGATAGGTATCTAACAACTCCTTAATGAGAATGATATCCTACTGATATAAATGGTTTACCATTTGTTGTCCTTTCCTTTTCATAATGTAGGAAGCTAGGAATATGACAAATGGTCAAGTCACAATCAAGCATGGAGATTGGAGTCGGCTGCTATAATAGACGCTCTTTATGTATTCTTGTCTTTTTAGAATACCTATCTCAATATTATTGAGACTTATACTATATCATTCTTGTAGGTCAAGATGGGAACTTATTGACAAGGCATACATGCATAACACGGGGAGATCATCACAATCATCACATTACCAGTTTTGCACAGATGACAATATGCTATTATGGAGGATCTTCTAGATCTCTCATTGCACAACTATGAAATTTTTGACTCGTAAATTGTCTCATAGATTTTCTGCCAGTTATAATTTCTTTATCTATAAAAATTTGAATGTACATTTTAATCACTAGCTACCATAATCATTTCTGTATTTATAAAGTTTCATTGACTCCAACTCCCATTGTCAGTAGCTAGTTGCTAGCTTGCATCATACACTAATCTTTAAGATAATAACAAAGGTAGTTTGCTACATGCATGTGCTTTGATGCAGATAATGGGCATGGGTAGAGGATCCTTGGGCATGTGAGTAGATATATAGAAAGATATTCTTAAACAATGTTAGATATCATAATGCAATTATATTTCTCACCCAATGGGCTTTTATTTTGGTTGTTAGTCATTGTTCTAATTTTTTGTAATTTCCTATAATTTCTTTAATGAAGGGAAACCTTGGCACAACGATAAAGTTTTTGTCTTGTGACTTGGAGGTCATGAGTAGGATTTTCGGAAACAATCTCTTGACAAGTAGGTTAAGACTACGTACAATAGATCCTTCCCGTGACCCCGCATTGACGGGAGCTTTGTGCACCGGGCTATTTAAAAAAAAATTTCCTTATAATTTCTTTAATAAGTCTCTACAATAAAATATATCTAGATGCAATGCATAAATTGTTTCTTTTTACACACACAAGGGTGGGCTTTTAAATAGGTTGCAATTAGTTTCACAAACATGATTAGGAACAAACATAATACCCATTTCTCCTACATCAACCTTTGTTGTCTTCACACGGAGATTTACACCAATTGTTTGGAAAGTTAATATGCTTTGTCTAATGAATCTGTATTCAACATATTATGTCTTTGGTGCATTCCACACGTATTTGGTAAGAAACAACTTATTCCTCTGTGCTCACTTGTTTTGGTTCTCTTGTGAGACACAAACACATCTTCCAATTTGTATCTATGTAGGAAAAGCTGACATGACATTTCATGAAAATTTTTGATATATTTTTAAAATGATAATTACAAGAGCTTTGAAAAAAATTTGATAGAAGCTATATTTTGCTAAAATAGTTGAAATTTGTTGAAATATGATTTTTAAGAAACTTGATTGATCTAGAAATGATGTGTTAAGGTAGGAGAGAGTCTATTTCATGCACAACAATTAATTGCTTTTTCTGAATCTGTTGGTGATTAATCATATCTTTATTGTTCAATGTCGTTGAGAGAAATTATTATTGATTAACCCATAAACATTTAATTATAGCCAATCCAATATTTCAATCCCATGCTTGGAGGCAAATATTTTGTTATCTATTTTGTTCTAGTTCCATCTCCATTGTTGGTGAAGTTTTGAGTTTGTTTTATTGTTTGGTTCTCTAAATTTGCATTGTTGCAATCTTGTATATAACTAATTTCACTTATAATTTCTTTCTTAGAAAGAAGAAGAATATGCAAACCTCTTAAAAGGAGCTATTGAAAATAGACTAGATTTCCATAAAGTTGCCCACAACTCCACGTCTGGTTTGCCTCTTGATATGAGGTGCACTCTCTTGACTTTCATTTTTATTATATTACTGTCCTAGTTAGTTATTATTTGATTCAAGAGGTAATATTGATACTTGGACTGTAATACCCAAATCAAGAACTGATGTATCTCTTTTTTGATCTAAATTTGCCAAAGAATCCTAATTTTATTTGTTAGATTTTAATTATTAGTACAACATTTGCACAAATTGTAAATTGTCACCACTTCTATTCACTAATGCTTATTATCATTCTTAAGAGTGTCTTATGTATAAACACAAGAAAATATTCAGTTTCTTGCCTCCAAATTACTTAGGAATCCTACCAAAGTCTGCCTATCTACCTTGTCTATAACTACAACATTTGGTATTTAGTTATATAAAGGACCCATTTTTTAACTTTGCTATCACACTTTAGAACTTACACCTCAATACAATACCATTGTAGTCAGTACAATGAAAAAGAAAGAAATAAAAAAATTAGCTTTTAGGGATTGATGGGACAATCCATATTATTATCCAATCATTTTACTTATTAATGTTATCGTTTAGGGATTGCTAATATGATTCATTGAATAAGTCCATTGAACAAAGTCATCGAAATATGAGTTCTTAGCTTTTAATGTATTAGGAAATTATTAGAATATGAGAAATAGACATGTCACACCGTCAACTTTAGTAGAGATTGCATGTGTTTTTATTAACGTGTAAAATTTTCTTTGTTATTTCTCCATGTCTCATGTTTTATATTGATGTTATGGGATTATATATGGAGGTCTTTTTCATGCACTTTGCTTTTATTTTGAGTTGACAACTTTGAAACAATATATTCCAATTCACAAAAGCTATTTTTTGTTTGGCTATGAAAAGCTCTATGAAGTTGAGGTACTAAAGCATCATAGTGTTAAGAAGAAATATAACTCATTTGTTGCTTATCTATCTTTCAGAATTGGGATCTCGATGTATGGTCTCCTTTTGGAATTTAATGAATGCAAGAAATGTTGGTTGGGAAACAATATTTGAATTTGAATTTCAAATTGTTTAGTATGAAGTATGAAGGGTTCAAGATCGTGGTCCTCCCATCATCAATTAAAGTTTTAAAGAGGAATCTAATGGAGTTCTATTAAAATTGATCAATCTTGCCTTGAGCATGTAGTCCACGAATTTTCTCTTGGTTGTCATTCCACAATCCCGTCATGTAGATGAGGAAAGGAAAACTGCCACATTGTCCGTTGTAGGACTTTTAAGGGAAAAGTTTAGTGATCTACATGTTTACCTTCAATGCTCGGTGCTATAAAAGCAGTTATTGGAGGTCAACTTTGATTGTCATTTCTTGAAATCATTGTTCTGTCACCATTGTGTACCTTGGCTTATGCCCTTCTCCACTTGAAGAGTTAATCCAGCCTATTCTTCAGTTATGACTGACTGTGTCAAACAGGTTCTGAGGGAAAACTCACGAATCATTATCATAGGACGGGAATGATAATGCTATTGAAGAATTATCAAAATCTCCTGTAGCCACATCTCTATGTAAAGTAGCACCTATCTTATCAAGCTTTCTTATGTTTTGTTACAAGGAAGATGGTAAAATAGTCTTCTGGTGTTGTTTTTTTTTTTCCATTCCTCACTTTTCCAGGCAGGCGCTGATTGTAGTTATTTATTTTATGGCAGTAAGTGAGGAGGTGAAGTTGGTAATCTTGTCAGCTTTGGCATCATGGGCATCTAGAACTTCTGAATCTGTCAATCAGGAAATCATCTCTTTTATTGCTTCAGGTCTAATGGAGAAAGACAGTATAAGAAAAGGTCACCTTAGATGCTTGCGAGTTGTATGCAAAAAGTCAGATACATTGACAAAAGTAAGCGAACTGATACTTTCTTTTATTGCGATTTGTTTCCTGGTCAATTCCTAGTTGGTAAGGTTGATCTTTTATCAGGTATCATGCTAGCCTCTCACTCACTTAGTAAAAACTGGTTTCTCAAAAGCCACTCAAAGGTAAGATGGAATTTATGCATTATTTTCACTATCAAAAGTTGCCATTGTTGATGTTAAAACAAGTAATCATCTATTTTGCATTATGGTTTATGTTACCTACTTTTGATTTATATCTACATAATATTTCGTGCAAATGATTTTCTTCTTAATGAAATATTTTGGGAATTAATTGCTCAAAATGATTCCTTAATTATACCTACTCTGGTAATTGTGATAGCATGTTGCCAATGAGTGCATACATTATACTTGGGAAATTGTTTTAACAATTCTTCTCTCTCTTTGTTTGTCTCCTTTTCTCCTTTCATTGGTTTTTTTTTTGTCTTCATTAACATGAAAATCTAGTCATGGCCATGATTGTTTAGATTTGAAAATCCAATTGTTATGGTTTATTTTTTTTTAATCCTGACGTTGCTTAGATAGCAATCAACTCTCATGGGCGGTTTTTTCCTTCTAATTTTGGCAATTCTTGCAACCAGTTAGGGATGGTTATTGGGGCAAAAAACCATACCTGAAATTACATAACCTTTTGGCCAATGAAATTTTTATATGAAATGGGATCAATCAATTTCATAACTATAATAGATGTATGAGGATTAAGGGATTTAAAAACATAATATAATAGGTTGAAGGGAATCTTGTTTTGTTGATGCATATCAAGGCTAACTTTATACTTGAAGCAAAATGAGTAGTACCCAAGCAAGTTTAAATTTAAGTTGTTGCTATGGGATTAACCTTCCATTTTTTTGTGCCATTTCATATGAAAAGAATAGAAATGACTACTTCAGTCATCATTCTCTTTTTGGATTGCTTCATTGTAAGCCAAAGACTTTCTAATGGTTGTGGTAGAGCGTAAAAACCAAGAGCCAGTTGGCTTGACTTAGATAACTTATATTTCAGGTCATTTTTTGTTAAAGTGGATGGTATTTATTTTAATTTCCACTGGTTATGTGACTCTTTTACCCATGCAATTCTAGGTTGTCTGAATACTTTTTTTTTTGACAGCCAAAGTTATCTTTGGAAAGAAGTTTCCACCTAAACCAAGTACTCTTCATAAATGCAACTTATAAATACTTTTCCTTTGGTTAGATAATGTTGAGATTCACTATGAAGTGACCCTGAGTATCCATGGTCTTAGAATTTACCAAATTGAAGGATTGGTAGAAGAATTCTCTCAATCTTTTTATCAATGGTGTAATCGGGCAAAAGAAAATGGTGACACTTTGTGCAAAGTGCTTTATTTGTGGTTAGATGGTTTCATTGGCCAAGCATCATTTGATTGATAATTTGAAGATGATCAGTAGCTTCATTACAAGTTAGGATAGGATTACTAAGTATCTATGTAATCTTTGTAATTGAAAAATCTATGTTTTTAAAAACTTAACCCTTTTATTTATTTATTTCATTAAATGTCTTACATTTATTTTTTACAACTTTCAGATTGTAAATATATTGATTCAACATTTTCTGTCCTTCTGGTACACTTAAAAATTGGGGGGAAAATTGATACTTGATAATTTTGTTATTTCAACTTTGTACTTATATTGTGAATGTGTGCTCCTCTTAATACTTTTTTTTCTTTGATTTATTATGAACTAATTTTGTAAAGTGCTCTATTCTACAATATGTAGTATTATTAATCTTGTATCTCTTTGAAACACTCATGTTCTCTGTAGGAATATCATGTCAAAAGGTTCTATCACTCTTTCAAACATGGATCTTTTCTAACATTGTCTTCCATCTCTTTGCACAATTCATCTACACCGCAACGAAGTCTTTCAACCTTTTGTAGATACTCTCAAAGATGCCTTGAAAGATAAAAAGGTATAGATCTTAACATTGGTATATGTACCATTTTTCTTATGCAATTCCGACATCATTTATTTTTGTGTGTGAAAATAGTTCCCAATTTGTGAAACCGCAACCAAGACAATCCGTAGATTACTCTTGTTTCAAGTTGGAAAGGAAGGAAACTTATGTTCACAGGTCACTTCATCTCAAGATGACTCAAGTGAGATCAAAAGGAGAGCCCTCTGAGACAGAAAGGTCTATTCAAAGGTATGCATTTTAAATGGCTGACTAATTGACTTTCCCCTAATACTATAAAAGAAACCAAACAAAAATTTGCATTTTTCTAATTGTTTCCATGATTCATTCAGTTTCATTTTAGTAGTAATTTACCACAACTTATTTAAGCATTTTACTTCCAAATCTACTGCAATCTATATTATATGTTGTCATATTGGATTGTCTTTGCCATTAATATATAACTACATGAAAGTATCATGATTAAGTCACCTATCACCTTAAAGTATATTATTTTTTGATTCTTTCAAGTGTTCACCTAGAGATTCTAGAAAATATATCTGGCCAAAATCTGGACAAACTTTAAATTAAGAATATGGAAAGTAGCTCAATCAAAGTTATAATCATCACTTGTAGATTTTCTTTAATTTGATATTGTTTTCAATATTTTTTATTTTTTTATGCAACCGATCATTTGCTATAGGTGGAGGCATCCAACCTGCACGCTCACTAGATTAGATGTTAGGAGAATTTCAAACCTTTCTGAAAATAGGTATTTTATTTTGGACATATCAATTAATTAATAAACTTTGTCCACTTGTAAATACCTACTTGATAATGACAAAATGCTCTTTTCATTTCGGGTATGGATTCTTGTTTCCACTTGCTTATATGTGGATGATCGGCGAATGTTCTCCTCCTTTTCTTGAAATTTGACATGGTATGATTCATTATCTAATCCCATTCTTTCTTCATCATCCGTTTAGTTTTCACTTTGAATGACATGAGAATGTTTTCTTTTCATTGAAGTTTAAAGGGTAGGATGCTTCTGTAGATGTTGGTATCTAATATTTTGATTTTTGAAGTTTTTTCTTCATTCCTTTATCTATTTGCTTTGGATGATCTAAGAAAAATGCTTTGGTTTTGGGAAATCCAGTAAGTTATTGTTGATCTCACGCTAAAAGTTGTTTATGATTCCATTTTTTCAAGGGGGGTTTTCGATATCAATTTGCTCTCCCTTCATGATACCAGAATTCCTCATTTGCGAATTTATATTCACATTTCAACTAGATGATATGCAAATAAGATTTCGGTCCCTTGAAATTTTAAATGACAATGCATTTACGTAAAGTTGAGGCACGAATTAGAGGATGTGATTTCGATTTATTTAAAACACATTATTAATACTTTGTGTGTCTTCATTATAATGAGTCTTTTTAGGTTTATTGCTTTTTGTCATTTTATTTATTTTCATTGTAAAGTTTTCTTAATTTGTTTAACTATCACACAAATTCACTTTTTCTCTTCATGTAATTTATCTTCTCAACTGCTATTAATGGAAAAATCAAAGCTTAGTGCTATTATTATTTGGTATTCAGAGTTTACTATGATGCTCTTAGTCCTCCCCCGGTCGAACTTCTGGTATCCATGATATTCTCGGGCTTGGTCTTTTCCTTATTGCCCTCCTGATTGATCAAGTTCCTCTCCCTGGTCGGGATGGATTTGACTTCTTGTATTTATGATTTTCTTGTTACTCTTCTAATCGAAGGATCGAGTTCCTCGCTCGAACATGAAGGGATTTATGATATTCATGGTGTTCATGGCATTCTTGTGGTATTTTGGATCTTCTTATTATTTTCCTCCTGAGATATTCTTAGTATTTTGGTATTCATGGTATTCCAACACTTTTGGTATTCATTGTATTCTCAAGTTATTCTTAATCTTTTTCTTATAACCCTCTCGACTTCAGTTGGGATGGATACGACTTCTGGTATTTATGGTTTTCTTATTACTCTCCTGATCAAAGGATTGAGTTTTTTGCTCAGACAAGAAAGGATTTTTGATATTCATGGTGTTAAATACCGAGTTTCAGGGGGGCTAAATTGCAAAATTAAAAATATTAGGGCTTAGTTGTAATTTTCCGGACTTGGAGGGTTTAATTGTAAAAGTCCAAAGTTTTTATAAAACCTAAAAACCTCCTCTCCCCGATTCAGTTTCCCCATCCACTTCTTCTCTTCCCCGACGCCGACGCCGCTGAGCCCTAACCCGACGTCGCTGAGCCCTAACCCGACGTCAGTTGCCGACCACGCGACGCCGGAGTGGAACGCCACCCTCTTCTTCTTCTCCTTCTTTTTCCTCTTCTCCTTCGCGTGATCCGGCATCCACTTAGTCGCGTGGAGCCCTAGCCGAGTTGCTCTCGTCGCACGAAAAGGAACCGCCACAAGCTCCCACTGCCTGAGCCGTCGGCCGCTGTCAGTTGCTGCCGGAGAGGAAGCTACGGAGCCTCTTGATTTCATTTCTTCTTCTCACCACTTCTGCCGAGTGAAATCTACCGGCGGCGATTATCGGAGGTAAGAAAACCTTTTGTTAGGTTTTACTAGGGAATTGGTGTTGTTTTGATAAGATTTCTTCATCAAACTTTCATGGCTTTGAGTGGCTGAAATTTGACCCGTGAGTTTGGGATTCACAGAAGGGTTATCATCTGTGTTGTCTTCGTTGGTGGCTGATCAGTTAGAGTCGGCAGTGGAACGTTTCTGCGTGCTATCAGAGGTAAGTTTTGATACTATCAGTATCGATCAGGGATGGTGTCTAGGTCTTTAATTGTGTTGTTCTTTGGGGATCAGAATTCTGATATGGTTTTTGGGTTATGAATTCTGATCTGGGAGTTTACTTGAGTTATGAATTTGGGTGCAAATCGTAGAAGGTAAACAGTGGGTTGTTGGCATGCTTTGTTATTGAGTTATTGTCATTTTTTATGTTCGTGATGTAGGTTGTGATGTATAAGTTTGATAGGTTCTATTATTAAATGGATGTTTAATTAGGGTTGGATCTTAATTATTGTTAGTAGTTAATTTAGTTATTTTATTGATTTTATAGATAGCTAATTTAGTCCTTGATACAGGACTTTGAATCAGACTCGGTTGGTTGATCGTGGAAGTTTCTCTTCGTTTACGAAATTCTTCAATAAAAGGCGGGTATTTCTCCTTTGTACTCGAGTAGTTTTGTTTACCTTAAAGCATGACTAACTTCTGTCTAGTAGGTTGCATGACCTTGTTCTTTGTCGTTTGTTATTTTAGCATCGTCGTTGATACTTTTTCTTCGTTGATCTTCGAGTATTCCAAATTTGTATTCGTACAGTCCTCTATTGGTTTTCTATTCTGTAAAGTGTTGTTTGTACGCGAGCACTTAGAAGTCCATTAAACACAATTAGGTTTATTTGGCATTAGAAATATCCTACCTATTAGTGTAGGTGCATAATCGTTGGTTTGCGATTTCTGGTTGGTTGTATTGGTGCATCGTATACTCATTGGATTTTATTGCATCGTTGTTTCTCCGGTTGTTCATGCATCGTATAGCATGGACCATACTTGCACGTTGCATAATAACGACTGTTGGGCTTACATTTGGTTAAGTCGTCGTTAGTCATATTGTTACTCGATTCACTCAACCACTTGTTGTCGTGGTAGTTATTAGAGTGCGAGCATCTGTCCTGTTATGCCAAACAGTGACACCCTCACCGTTGTGTTAGAGGGATATTAGAGCCGTTGGTGGCTCACCCTCACCGTTATTTTTCAAGGGATATTGTAGTTGTAGTAGCTCTCCCTATGTACAGGGGTTTGGAGTGTAGGCTCCTCAACATCCTGTCCACTTAACCACGCCTTATGTGGTATTTGTTGTTGGAGTGCGTACAGTTGTCACATCCCTACCCACTCGGTAACACAGATGGGATGTGTTGATGGCTTGACTGGCGTCAGGGGTGACACATGTCATTGCATCATATGCATACGTATTTCTTTTATGCATTTGTTTGTGTTTGATGCACTTATATGAGCTATGGTTGCTGCATATGATTGACATGCATCTATATCTTGGTTTTATTGTTGTTGCGTTATTTTACGCCAGTTTAGTTGTTATTCAGTTTTATAACCTGTTGTTCGATATATGTTATGCATGTTTAGGTTCTTATATTCCTTATGGACTATACCCTGTTGGATTCTCTACATATTATACCTTGTTGTTATGCCATGCTTATTGTCTACTCATATACCCGCAGAGTCCACCCGGACTCACCACCGCTACCACCTATTTTTGTTTCAGGTAGCAGGTAGATGTTTTGCTTGGAGCTAGGAGATGATCCAGTTGCCAGCCCCTCAGTCTCACCTTGTCGGTTTGGTTTAGCGGTTCTATTTCAGTATTGTGTTAGTTTTCCATATTTTATTTGTTTATCAGTTATCGGACTGGTTTTGTTATTATTATAACAGAGACTTTTGAGTTCTCGTTGGTTGTGATTTTCTATTATGTTTAAGATGGCTGAGCCACCCATTATTATTTTGTTTCGATATAAACTGCGTGGATGTGTTCATTTCTTATTATTGTGATGCCAGCCGCTTGTAGCTGAGCTATATTGGTCAGATATTTTGTATAATTGCCCCATATTGTCCGCCGTACAGGGGAGATGCTGCCCGATTTTCGAGCAAGCATGTGCCTCTGGGGGCGTGACAATTTTTAGTATCAGAGTCAAGTTTGCGAGTTCCTTTGGGATATGTGGATTTTTATGATGTTGTTTTTTTGGTGTGTTAGTTTGTTGAGGTTTTGCGATGTTTTGGTGTCTGTGGGTTGACGAAGTTGTTTTTCGAAGTCTATCGATATTTTACGGAGTTGTATATGATTGCGGAGTCATTTTCTTGACATGGTTGTGTTTTGGGACTTGGCGACAACGGACTTCTCCAGGCGACGAGTAAGTAAGTTGTTAAAGTATATTTTGATAATTATCCTATCCATTGTATACATTACATTGTTTAAGGTTGTGTAGACATATGTTAGCTTAGTTAGATACCATACTATTATTTTTACCCGACTGCTAGGTATTCTTTATACTTGAATTACACTGATAGACTACAAGTACATGATAGTCTGTTTCCCGATTGGTGGATCCATGGATGATATTTATGGATATTGTTGAACTTGCAATTAGGGATTGGTTTAAAAAGTTGTGTCGGTAATCCTAGGATTGAACGTCCTGAGTGTGATTTTGATAAATTGATCAGTGGTCGTTGGTTGTTAGACGATAACCGTTAGATCAGTGATCTTTAGCAAACGCGTAGGTTGATATTTTTGTTGATTTGGAGTTGATATTTTATGATTCATCTTGCGAACACTTATAGATGAGTATTTGATGTTGTTCAGAGTAGAGTTGACTCTGGGTATTGGGTTGAAATACCTGGACTACGAATTGAGGATGATATCCGGTTGGCAGAGCGTTGATTAACAATTACTTTAGTGATGTGTTGCTGTTTGATGGCCTATCGGTGGATATCTTTGGATTTCTGGTTGAACAATTGTTGGATTGAGTTTAAGTTTCAAAAAAATAAAAATAAAATAAAAATAAAAATAAAATAAAAATAAAAAAATAAATAAAAAAATAAAATAAAATAAAAATTAGGTGTTACGGTTTGGCTAAAAAAAAAAAGTGAGGGTTGAACTATAGAACCTCTTAGATAGCTTGTCTATCTTGATTCTTAAACATTTGGCATAGATAATGCTAATGGAATTAAATGATTATAGTCATGTATCCTTTCAAGCATCATGCGATGCTACTGCACCAAAGATAGTTTCTGAGGTTACTTTCCTGATTGTCTTCATTATCTTTTGTAAATCTAAAGCAGAAACCATTTTTATAGGGATATACTAACTTGTTTTAGTAATTCAGGCCTTTGGTTTATCTGATTCTTCACACATATATGCTTGTATAGCATAGCTGGAGTCAATTGTTAAGGAAAGCTTAAAACTTTTAGGTCATAGCTAATTTTTCTTAGTCCGTCGTTTGGATGAACTATATGAATTATACTGGATGAACCAATTTTTGGCTGGCTTGTAGGACATGACAGTGAACTGGAAATAAATCTTGAGGTTCTTCATGTAGTTGTTATGGTTTATACAATCTTCTGTCTATTGTTAGTGTTTACTAGTTTGTGTAGTGCGGCATTGTGGCATTGTTAGTCAGAATCAAGGTGATATGCATCCTGTTCATGATGATAAAAGATCATGTTACGAGTTGATATAACTTAGATGATTGTTTAAATGTCTGCTTTAGGTGAGTCTAAGAGCTGTTTTTTTTGTGGTGTGGAATTGTTAGTGTCAGTTGATAGTAACTCAGCGCTAAGTGAGCTGACGTGAGACCCCTTCACTCCTAAGGTGGTTTGAGCATCTTTTGATTGGTCCTTAGTTTATTCTCTATTTGGTTGAGTGAAGAAGTAGACCCAGAGTCAAGAAGTAACCCACGTTCATCCCAACCATTTATTATGTACAAGACAAACATGTAGGTGTTCTTTATAAACTCTTTTATGCCTTTCGTACTTCTAGATGTGGAACTAAACAAAAAAACCCAATGTAGTCGTGTTTGAAATCTTCTTATCGAACTCAGTAATATTGTTATGGGTTAAATATTTGGACAAGAAGCTGAAGAACTTGTGAGAGAGTTCTTGATTTGCCTGAACTTGAATAGATAGTAGATTGGATAAATGAAGATTGTTGAGGCTGTATAAATTGAACTAACCCCAAGGTTTTGATCTCTGCTGGGGTCAGTTGCTTATTTATCCAGATGTTTGAGACACAGGAAAAAGGTTTTTCAAACCAATTTCGGATTCTTTACTTGCCCTTGATGAACTTGAATTAACATTGCTTGTGAATAATCCACTATTTAACTTATTTTAAAATATCTAATTTTAATTGACACATCTATATGCGCCTAGAGTCATTGTAGGTTGCAAAGAAGTAATGCGATAAAATTGGTATTAGGATGCTATAACTATAGCTTCATCTATGTAGACGGATTATCATGTATCATGTGATGACTTAGAGAAATTGATGTTATAAGTATATATATATTTTGGTGTTTGATTGTATATCCAAGATGATGATAAATTAATTGTATCTACTGAGTTTGTGGAGACCGAAGTCCAATTTCAGCATCCACACAAAAGCTGAAAAAAAAATCACATGGAAATAGAAAAAGAAAAAAAAAGAAAGAAAGACTATAATAGGAAGAGCAAGATGATGAGAAAAGGGGCTGTTAGTTTTCAAAATTCATTAAAAGGCTCAATGGATTTAAGTTATCACAGATATTGCTGAATACAGACAATGCATATTGTTACGACAGTGATCAGGAGGTCGAATAGGTTGGCATGGGCAAAGGCATACCTATCTTGCTCTTTTAAACTTTCATGGCTCTCAAAACCAGCCTTATATTGTCTGATCTGTCACTTTGATTTGGTAGGAGTATTCACAGATAAGGTTCTAGTTATCCTATGCCCTATTTTCTAATAGTGTATGGATATGGAATTGTCCGTATCCAACAAATAGTGTTAGTGCGAATGTGTTAGATGACCAACATGAGTATTGATGTAGCTGTTCAGGCAATATAGATGTTTGCCTTGTCTGTACTAGGTGAGACTGACTCCAATATTTACAACTAGATAGAATTTAGAAATTTGATCAATATTATGGTGAGTGCAGTTATTGAAAATTTCAGATCTGCGAAGGATGAATTTGGAGAACTTTTACACGATACTCCTAGCTACTGAGTTATTAGGCAACTGCAACATGTGGGAATTCTATTAATAAAATGTTGGGTAATGCGCGGGATTGAGGATACGCATCTTTGGTTTTTGGCGGTCAACAAATTTAGTCTTGATATGTGACACAATGTTTAAGCTAATTGGAAGCTAACCTTAGTATCTTTGGCTCTTTCTCCTTGTGGATGTCGAATGTCTATCCGTGGGCTGAGGTTGATAATTCTTATAATGCGATGAAGCAAAGAATCATAAAGAAAAGACAGAGAAGTTGTTTAGCATAGCAGGATGTCAAAAATATGCCCTTTAATAAAAATCATGGATTTTCTGTATGGAAGAAGAGGTTAGGCCTCTTAACTTTGACAGTAGTATAACTTCAGATCTAGAGAACATATTTATTATCTATATATTAAAGGAATAATATGTATGTACAGACACACTTAGGTATCAAGGATTCGATGAGTTATTTTACTTGGTCTTATAGTTGGATTCTTTGTTCCTGTCTCGTGAATGGATTTTGGTAGCATAGATTGATTCTTTCGATCATGTCTCAATCCACATATTCTCCTTATAAAACCATGGTTCATTTTTATACTTAGATAGTGCAATTCTAGAATTTGTTATAGAGTCACTTGTGATTATGCTTCAGGGGACAAAGGTTATCCTACACATAAGGGTTATGTACCATACTATATGTTCACTAAACATCGGTCAAGCTGAGTTGCTCTAGGGGGTTGATGTAATTGTTGTGTATATACTTTCCACTCCAGCCTGCATGTAGCAGTGTTACCTAGGTCTGCCTAAATGACTATTTGGAACCAAGGGTAACTATATTTGAGTTTAGGAATAGACCGAAATATGATGATTAGATCAGGAGATCAGCTGTGCCAACATGTTAGTCATCAGTTACCAACATCAGAAGATGGTTGAAGCTACAAGATTCAAACTCAGCAGACGGTGGGAGCTCCAGCACCTCAGACTATGTAGCCAGCAGTAATTCAGATGATTCAGGCACTGCCTATTTAGACGACCACCATCAGTTTCAGAGATGGACCGGGTTTACACTGTCACTAGAGAGAAGGCACCATAGGTCGATGGGTCGATTTTCTAAGATATTAAAGAGCTATAGGGTATCTACGTGTAGGTCACTACTTGTAACTGGGTAGCTACTATTAGAGAGATGTTGGACAGTTCCCAATATGGTAGATAATGCATTTGACTTGCAATCATGGTTGAGGTTAACCATGAGAGATACAAACTTTAGAGTTCTTCGTGAGCGATCACGTGTTCTTACGAGTGTCACCCACGAAAGGGGTGAAGAGGTTTGGGTTGCGAGGTAAGCTAGCTCCCTGCTACATCGGACCTTTCCAAATTTTGGAGTGGATTGGAGTCGTCGCTTATCATCTGGCGTTGCCACCGTCGCTGGTTGGAGTTCACGACGTGTTTCATGTTGAGGAAATATGTACCAGATCTTATACATGTGTTATCGGAAGTGCCGGTCACACTTAAGCCAGACGCGACTTATGAGGAGGTGCCTATGCGGATTCTAGACCGCAAAGAGCATCGGTTGAGGAATAAGATAGTTCGGTTGATCAAAGTTGGTTGGCAGCACCACTCTGATGAGGAATCTACTTGGGAGCTCGAGGATACGATCAGAGCTCGTTATCCTCATCTATTTACTTGAGGCGCGTATGATTGTTTTTCATTCCGTATTCATATTATATCTGGGTTGTTGATTTCGCTTGTTGTTAACCAATACTCGTTGCGGTTTATGGATTGTGGTTGTGGACTAGTCTAGTTTGTTGATTTCTCTGGTTGTTGACTAGTATTTGTTGTGATTTACTAGCTAAATTTGGGGACCAAATTTTTATTAGTGGGGGAGAATGTTAAATACTAAATTTTAGAGGATAATTTGAAATTTAGGGGCTTAGTTGTAATTTTTCGAACTTGGTGGGTTTAGTTGCAAAATGCCAAAAGTAAATATAAACCCTAAATCTTCCTTGTATATTTCTATTCCCATATCAGTTTTTCCCGATTCCCTTTCGTCTCTGCCGACGCCGCACAAGCGGTTCACCTCGACGCCGAAACCGAAACCGACGCCGCCGCTGCCACCTCCCTTTCTTCTTCGTTTTCTTCGTCTGCTCCGACACCCATGAACAGGAAGACACACTCATTTTCCTAATTTCACCGCCGGAAGACCTAGCCGCCACGCTCTCTGTTCTCCTTCTCCTCCTTGTTCTTCTTCTTCGTCTGGTTCAGCGCACACGAAGGAGGAGCTGCGAGACCCTAGCCAACGTTGCTGCCGTGAGTCGACGAAGCGCTACCTTATTCTTGTTTTCCGTCCTTGGTTTTTCTCTCCTGCTGAAATCAAGGTAAGGGTTGAATTTAATAAAAAATTGAGTATAGGAATTAACTTGGTGTTGTTGTTTCGAATCTGTTCAGTTGTAAGAAGATCTATGTTTTAATTTGGGGCTACCCTGTTTCGGATCTGTTGTTGTCGTGGAGTGTAGGTGAATAGTTTTATTGTTTTGGTTTGAATCTGCATTGGGTTGTTTTCTTTGAATTGGTTGTTGCCGTGAGATTATGTTGGTGTATCAGTGACAAGGATGCATAGGTAAGTGAACAACTTTAGCTCTATCTTGGTTATTTTGGTAAGCATCATATAGGAGCTGGGTGGTTTGGATTAGTAGGTGTTTAGTTTGGAGTTGAATTTGATTTGGATCACTAAAAGGAAATGTTTGCTTGAACTTGGTGGTAGTTCTTTAGGTTAGTTGGAAAGTTGACTTAATAACCAAATTGTTATAAGGTTAGGTTAGAAAGGAACCAATTGTTATTTATGAGTTAATTAAATAAGTATTACAGTTAAGATTTATCCTAAGCAGATATAATATTTCGTTTAGCTAATTTATTCTATAAATAGCTAAAAGATGCCATTGATACAGGACCTTGATTCGGACTCGTTCGGTTGATCGTGGAAGGTCCTCGTTTACGAACTTCTACAATTATAAGGCGAATACTTCTCCTTTATACTCGAGTAGTTTCTTTTACCTTAAAGCATGATTATTTTATGTCTAGTAGGTTGCTTGACCTTTTTCCTTGTCGTTTGTTATTTTAACATCATCGTTGATACTTTTTCTTCATTGATCTTCGAGTATTCCCAATTTGTATCGGTACAATCTTCTATTGGTTTTCTGTTCTGTAAGGTACCGCTTGTATGCGAGTACTTAGAGGTCCATTATACACAAATAGGTTTATTTGGCATTAGAAATATCCTACCTAGTAGTGTAGGTCCATAATCGTTGGTTTTTCGATTTCTGGTTGGTTGTCTCGATGCATGTTTTACTTGTTGGATTTTGTTGCATCGTTGTTTCTCCGGTTGTTCGTGCATCTCATAGCATGCACCATATCTGCACGTTGCATACTAATGACTGTTGGGCTTACATTTGGTTAAGTCGTCGTTAGTCATGTTGTTGCTTGATTCACTCAACCACTTATTGTTGTGGTAGTTGTTAGAGTGCGAGCATCTGTCCTGTTATGTCAAACTATGACACCCTCACCGTTGTTTTTCGAGGGATATTATAGCTGTTGATAGCTCCCCCTAGGTATAGGGGTCTGGAGTGTAGGCTCCCCAGCATCTTGTCCACTCAACCACACCTTCTGTGGTATTTATTGTTGGAGTGCGTACAATTGTCACAACCTTACCCACTCGGTCACACAGATGTGATGTGTTGGCGGCTTGACTGGCGTCAGGGGTGACACATATCATTGCATCATGTGCATACGTATTTCGTTTATGCATTTTTCCTGTGATTGTTGCATTTATATGAGCTATGGTTGTTGCACTTGATTGATATGCATGTATATCTTGGTTTTATTATTGATGTGTTGTTATATACATGCTTAGTTGTTATTCGGATTTTATACCATGTCGTTTTACATATGTTATGCATGTTTAGGTGATTCTATATTCCATATGGACTGTACCCTGTTGTTTCTCTACTTATTTTATCCTTTATTATGTCATGCTTATTGTCTACTCATATACCCGCAGAGTCTGCCCGGACTCACCACCCCTGCTTCTCTTTTTCTTTCAAATAGCAGGTAGTTGTGTTTCTTGGAGCCAAGAGAGGATCCAGTTGCCAGTTCCCAGAGTTAGTTATTTTTCCGTATTTGGTTTAGTTGTTTTGTTTTCAGTACTTGGTAAAGTTGTATTTTATTCGTTATTGGATTTTGTCGTTATCAGAGACATTTGAGTTCTCTTTTGGATTGTAGTTTCATTTTATATTTAAGGTGGCTGAGCCACCCGTTATCTTATAACTGCGTGGTTATGTTTATCTTCTATGTTTTGTGATACTAGCCGCTTGTGGCTAAGTTATATGGCGAGATATTATGTATATTTGCCTCATATTGTCCGCCGTACAGGAGAGATGCTGCCCGATTTTCGAGTAAGCATGTGCCTCTGGGGGCGTGATAAATTTTATTGGTGCAATCTTCTTTGGGTCAAGGCTGACTAGTCTAACTAAGCTCGAGTGGATTTAAGCTTGAGTTTTGATGTTTGGACAATATGTGTGATGATGTCAAATAAGTTAAAGTTAATCGGATATTTAGCAATATATATGAATGAGAAATCAAGAAAGTCAAGATTGACTAAAGACTTGACTGACAAATAGAAAGTCCTAGTGAGACTAAGCAAACCAAGTTGGAAACTAGGCTAAGGCCAAGGTATGTTAGCTGAGAGCTAAACACTTGACACAAGTGAAGTCCTAATAGGACTAGACAAACCTAATTTGTGTGTTAGCTGAGAGCTAAACACTTGACACAAATAAAGTCCTAATGAGACTAGATAAACCTAGTTGGGAACTAGGTTAAGTCTAAAGTGTATTAGCTGGGAGCTAAACACTTGACACAAATAAAGTCATAATGGGATTAGAAAACCTAGTTGGGAACTAGGTTAAGTCTAAGGTGTGTTAGCTAGACCTAAACACTTCGCACGAGAGAAGTCTTAGTTGGACTAGACAAACCTAGTAGGGAATTAGGTTAAGACCAAGGTAGGTTAGCTAGGAGCTAAACACTTACCACAAGAGAAATTCTAATTAGGAATTGGGTAAGGACAAGTCCAAGTTGGTTAAGGATTGATCGGGCACTTGGTGGAGAAGTCTTGACAGGTCAAGGTTGACCGGATAGTGGGTAAACGAAACCCAAGACTTGGATCAAGCAAGTTGGGGGTTGGGCAATCAATTAGGGAATTGATTGACATTCTCACATGAGAATGAGAATCGTTTGGGTAATCGATTAAGTCTTCCTCAATCAATTGGAGACTAAAATCACGAGAGCACAGAAGGTGTCGGAATCAATTGGCAATTAATTCAGGCATCCCTAATCGATTGGGTAATCTATTAGGCCATTCTTCCTCAATGATGAAAGTTGTGGTAATCGATTGGGTGATGGATCAAGAGGCTATTGAATTGATTGGGTAACCAATTGGAAGAAGCCTTTCCGCGAGAAGAGAAACCCTGGGAATCGATTGGGTAATCGATTAAGAAGCCTTTATTGATTAGGTAATTGATTAAGCTTTAAAAAAGAGTTATTGAATGGTTGAATGATGATGTGGTAATTGATTAAGGGTAAGCTTAATCGATTAAGGGGGTTAGACAAACCTTAGAAAAGGATTTTCATGCAGATTCAAAAGTAGAGTTCGAGATTTTCTTCACGCCAATTCTTGAAGGTTCTTAGAGAAAAGTACTGTTGCATTTCCAAGTATCAAGAGAATGATCAAAGCTACAAGAGAGCAAGCTATGCAAGATTTCATTATTGTAATCATGTTTTACGATTTCATTTTCATTTGATTTGTGTTCTTATTGTATTCGAGCTTGTACGAGGCTTGTCAGTCCCCATATTATTTCTAAGAATGTTGTGTACATAGTGGATTTGTGCGTACGATGTAGATCTTTGAATTAATCACCTCAAAGAAGTGGATACCAAATAAATCAATATATTAGTATTGCTTCATGTTTGCCACTGCAAAGAATCATCAAAGAGCATTCACCCCCCCCCCCCCCCCCCCCCCCCCCTTATAGCTCTTGATGTGTCCAAACAAAGTCCTAATTGGAGATTAAGTAATGGAATACTCTAATTAGAGGTTATGTAGTAGAAGTCCTAGCAGGGCTAGGCGGTGGAAGACTTAGTTGAGAACTAGACAGTAGAACTCCAATAGGAGTTGATAAGGGAAAGTACAAGTGGATTAAGGAGAATCGGACACTTGATCAAGAAAGTCCAAGTGGGTAAAAGGTTGACCGCACACTTGGCGATCAAAAGTCAAATAGGAAGTTGGCAAAGTAAAAGTCCAAGTAGGTCACAGAGGACTGACACTTGGTTATTAAAAGTCTAAGTGAATTATGCAGGACTAGACACTTGGCATAAGACGATAAGTGGGGTCATGGAGGATTGGACACTTAGCATGAGATGGAAAGTCCAAGTGGGTCAAAGGTTGACTGGACATTTGGTGAAGAAGTCCTAACAAGTCAAAGTTGACCAGATGCTTGACATCGAGAATCTCAACAGGTCAAGATAGACTGAATGTTGGGCAAGGAAACTCTAGACTCAAATCAAGCGAGTTAGAGTTGAATAATCGATTAGGGTAATCTATTGGCCCTAAGTTAATATATCAGGATAATCGATTGGGATGCTCTTCGCGAGAGCATAGTAAGGATCCTAATCGATTAGTCAATCGATTGAGCTTACCAACCAATTGAGACAATTTGATTGGAATGTTTTTTGCAAGAGCACATCAGGTTTTCACAAGCAAATAGAAGGTTACTAAATTGATTAGGTTAATCGATTTAGCATAGGTTGATCGATTGAGCTAATTGATTAGGAGTGTTTTCTTACGAGAATAGAAGCTTCAGATTGATTGGATTAATCGATTAGAAGTTGGTAATTTATTGATATGATTCACTAATCGATTAGACAAGTGAAAAAGAGTCGTTCTAAAGGTTTTGAATGGTCATCTGATGTGACAATCGATTGAGAATAAGATCAATCAATTAGGAGACAAAAGTCAACCATAAAAAAGGAGTTTTCTTGAAGGGTTGAAACACGACTTACTTATAATTGTTCAAGCTAGTTCTTCAATGTTTGGAGAAGAAGTGTTGTTATATTTTTCACCACCAAGAGATAATTCAAAATAAGAAAAGAGTAAACAAAGTAAGATTCATTTTGTAAAGTCGTTTTCGATTTTTTTTTATAACATACTTTGTGTTTCTCGGTTGTATTTCTTGTGCTTGAGTTTGTATGAAACTTCTTCATCTCCTGAAAAGAAATTTTCATAATGCATCTATAAAAGAGGATCAGTTCATGAATTAATCATCTTAAAAAGATAAATACCACGTAAATATAAATTATTAATAATTTAATGTTTCTTCGCCTCAAAATATCCACTACAAATAAAATTCGAATAGATGAGCTAACCTATTCAACCCCTCTGGCTCTCAAACGTCCCAACATCCCCATCATGCAGGGCATCACATGTAGTCAAAACTCAAAACTCCAACTACTAGAAAAAGTCCATCTATGAATCAAGCAAGTAATCATGTTGCATCATGCGATTATGAGAAAATCAAAACATTTATGATACTTATACGATGAAAATATAATTCAGATCGCGCATCCATACTTTTATTAATAGAAAAATCAATTATTTTTAAAATTAATCGATTTAAAAAATTAAATTACCGAATTATAAAAATAAAAAAATAAATAAAACTGTATGTTCGTCTCTTCTTTAATCAGATTGGCTTGTCCGCCTCCTTATTAGGATCGGAGAATTTTAAAAAATAATATTGGAAATAATTTAATTAAAAAATAATGATAATATGTAATTTGGAATCGATTTAATTCTATAAAAAAATTTCATTAATATAAATCGAAAAATCCTCAATATCTCTCCTGATTGCACAAAATTAAAGAATAACTGAAAGCTACATAGTACAATATTTGAGAATAATTTAATAGGATAGAAATGAGAATAATTTAATGGGATGGAGATGGTGAATTTTCTGATTTAAAGGGTCAAAGCGTGCGTCAAGTAAATATAATTAAAGTCTAAAACGTGCAACCATTGCACACACAGCAATTGACTTATTTTTTCATCCATCCGTCAAACATTTAGACAGGTAGAACGATGTAGTTTTCATCTTTATTCTTTCGAAAATATAATTAAAGTAAATATTTGCTTTCGGGTCCCTCAATTCTGCCACGCATTCCAAGCTGCAATTAATAAAGAAAACAATAGTAAGGAAATAAAAAAATAATTAGAGTTTTTTTTAAATAAATAAATAAAATTATTCATTTTCAAATTTACTAATTTATAATTCTTTAATATGACAATACCTGCAGTTGTTACGGTCCACGCGGCGTCATCTTGACCGATAGACCAGAAGAAGTAGCCGCCTATCCCCGCCCCGCGCGCGTACTCCACCTTCCTCGCCGCCGTCCAAGCGTCGTCGTACCCCACCCAGCTCGTGCCGGCGTAAGAGTACGCCTCTCCCCAGTTCACGTCGTGTATCACCGTCGCCCCGTTATCCCGGTTGAACTGCACCACCTCCGAGTACCTCAGCACCCCGTCCGTTCCAGGCCCCGTTCCCGCCGCCGGCGCTCCCACTCCGTGCTGGTTCGGGTCATTCAGCAGCCACGTACGCCCGTACAGCGGCATCCCCAGCACCACCTTGGCTGCAGGCATCCCGGCGTTCACCCACGCAGTCACCCCGTCGCTCCCGCTGACTCCTGCCCCGGTGGGATCGTTCAGCGCCGCGTGGAGCCCGGTGGTGTTCGGCTCCCACGGACCGTGGAGGTCGTAGGCCATCGAGTTGATCCAGTCCAACGCGGACGCCATCTCCGCCACCGGATACGACCGTGGCACCTCCCACTGGAAGCTCGGTTCGAACCGGACCGCGGCTGTGAGGAGGAGCGGCGGTTGGCCGGAGTCCGCAGCCACGGCAGCTCGCCACTCGGTGACGAGCCGTCCAAAGTTGGCCATCTCCTCCGTGTCATTGGGCTGCTCCCAGTCTAGGTCGAGTCCGTCTAGGTCGTACTGCCGAGCCACCGAGATAGTTGACTGGATGAAGGCGGCACGGGAGGCGGGGTCAGCGGCGAGCGCGGCGAAGGCGGACGTGCTGTCGCCTCCTCCGATGGAGAGGAGGGCCTGAACGCGGGGAGAGTGTCCGTGGGCGGCATCCGAGAAGGCGCGCAGCATGCGATCGTCGTCGTCGGTGACGGTAAGCTGGAAAGTGGAGGGGTCGACTTGGAGGAAGGCGAAAAAGAGGTGGGTGAAGAGGGCGAGGTTGATGGAGGAGGGAGGGAGTTCGGAATTAATCCATGTCGGCCAGTAGCCTCCTCGAATCGATGAGGACGCCATTGAAAAAGAGCAATTGATGGAGGAGCTGATGAGTGATGAATTGGGGACGAAGACTGCAACTTCTTTATAGAAGAAATAAGCAAATTGTCCACGTAATTGACTCTTCAACCAAATAAACCCTGTTTTTTTTTAAAAAAAAAATCCGTGAGAAAAAAATGTGCATGTCTTCTGCAATAAAATGGGTTCATTTGTCCACCTGTGTGTATATATATATCATAATCCTTTGTGCATTTCTTCATTTGAGTTAGATATTAGATTCTTCCGATTGAAATTGCCATCTCTAATAAGTGGGATAAAAAAATAATGAAAAATTTAATTTTAAAAGTGTGACATTAATTAATATATGCTCTAAAAAAGGTTAAATGAATCATAATCAATAATTAAATAAAAAAGAGTGTGAAATTAATTAATATAACTTAAAAATAATAATAGGACAATAATTTTAAAACAATAAATATGGTATATAGAAAATAAATAATGAAAACTTTTATTTCAAGATCGTGACATTAATTAATATATCTTAAAAAAGACTACTAGGTCAATAAAAAATGAAACATCATGGCAAAATATTTGACAATTGAAAGGGATACATATCTAAACGATTAAAAAAGACAGATGTTTATAATTC
The DNA here is from genome assembly GCA_024364735.1 of Boesenbergia rotunda. NCBI lineage: Eukaryota > Viridiplantae > Streptophyta > Magnoliopsida > Zingiberales > Zingiberaceae > Boesenbergia > Boesenbergia rotunda. The sequence goes on along the minus strand of JAGFNQ010001802.1, from coordinate 292,747 downwards.
GTAATCTATGTCACATTCATATATTTAAAAAATAATTCACAATCATCACAATGTTATTAATCGTTCTTATTATTTTAAAATATAAAATTATGCATTTTATTTTAATTTATAATCAGTCTCGTAATATATAACAAGGATCAATACAACTAATATAATAGTAATCATTTTTGGGATTTGATTTCTCACTGAGACAGTACACAATCTGCTAACGAAAGAATTCACCGTAGACTACTGTATGGTCAGGCAATCGGATACCGATATCATCAATGGTGAAGTCATCACGTATCTCCGTCCCACGATTTATTCTCGTTGACCAATGGAGACTCTCGTTGAAGACCGTGGGACAGGGCCGGCCAGTCAAGTGGATTAGTCGGGTGCAAGCCTGGATACCTTTGTAAATCCAAAAAAAATATAATAGTAAATTTGTTATTTTAATATTTCCACTTTATTATTTTATTTATTCTTTTTTAAAAAATATTTTTTTCTGTGAAAAAATAAAAAAATGAATTTTTAGAGGATACTCCTAAAACTCCCCGAATCAGTCTAGTTCTTGGTCCCTCGACAAGGTCGACTTGCTTGCTCCTGACCTTTCATAAGTTCTCTTAGTCTCTCGATTCAACTAGGATCGATTTTTATTTTATTTTATTCTTTTTTTTTCTGTTTTTTTATCGGATTAATCGTAAAAATAAATGATGCCATTCTACAGATAATCCACTGACAAATCATCAAGTACATGTGGCTTCTCGCCCAACAACCAACTTCATACCCTACAATGGGTGTTTGAAGTCCCCATAAAATACTGATGATTAATATGTCAGTATTATGATGATTAGTATGTCAGTATTATTATTATGAAATTTGAGAGTAAAAAATTTAATAAAATCAGTATGTCCGTCTTCTCCACGTACTAGTCACAGTATCCGAACTAATAATCCCGATGATTTACCTTTTTCATGTTAGTCCTGAGACGAATTGACGGGGGCACTATGATGAACGAATCATCTTTTACCACAACAATGAGTGCTTAAAACTAATGGCCTCAATGGCGGAGCTAGATGAAAGGCTACCCGCCATTGATAATTTTGATAGCCCTTAGAAAATGTCTTTTAGTTTTGGGTTTAGGTACCTTCCAATTTTGATAGCAGAGATTTCGAGCAAGAAACCTTTCTCCATATTATCGACATGTTTAATTAGCCCTTAGATTCTTTGAAACCATCGCAGAAGATCATGGAAGAAGTAGATTGAATTGATATGATTATGAAAATAAGAATTTCGTACCTTTAGAACTCAAATCAGTCATGGATGGATGCAATACTGCCACATTCATGGTATTTCTAGTATAACTTTGTGTTTGCAAATATTAATCAGGTAGTAGACAAATTGAATCTGAGTTAATCGATCCGGCCTCACGGAAATTTTCTACCGGTCACTAGGTAAATCGGGAAGCGTTCGCGGTGGACGGTCTAGAAGTCCAGCGTCCCAAGGTTTGAGTCCCATTTGGAAGAAAAATTTCTACAAATGCGTCGTAGCTAGGGATCGAACCGAGGATGTCTGGAATAGCGACTAGTGGCCCTACCGCTGCACCATAGCCCCGGGGGCAATAACATAATAACCAGGTAGCAGACAAATTGAACCTGGGGTGACCGGCCCAGCCCCACGGAAGTTTCCCATCGGTTATCAGGGTAAATCGGGAAGTGCTCGCGGTGGACGGTCTAGAAGCCCAGCGTCCCAGGATTTGCGCCCCATTTGGAGGAAAAATTTCTATAAATACATCGTAGTTAGGGATCAAATCGAGGATGTCTGGGTTTGCGATGATAGCAGTAGTTGACTACCGTCACTTCATTTGTATCATCCGTAATAATCAAGCTGTGTTTTTCTTGGTCAGTATTTTTTTTCCTTAATGCACATTCGATCAGTACTTCCCTGAAAGATTGCTTATTATTGAATTGAAATTTTGGCAATCATATCAATTAGTTTGCAAACTACAACAGGAAAAAAAGAGAGTAGATTTAATTTTGACCTACCATTGAGCCATAGAGTCTACTTAAAAATAGAAATAATATTAGGATGTTATTGGGGATACAATTAAAATCATATATTGGTTAGAAATGAAAAAAAAAATGAGTTTTAAAGAATAGAAAATATCTCCATTGGTGGCTTTTTGGGAAGCGTTCATGATCAAAATTATGAGGATTTAGATCTAAAATCGATAAAATCATTTCATTATGAAAATATACAAATTCTTAAGTCCCAATATATGTAAATTATCATTTTATTATTATTGTTACATCTACATAATCCTATATAATCCCACTTGCATAATGCAAGGCTTATAGTTGTATGTGGATATGAGTCAAAATGTGCAACATTGCTTGGTTTAGCAGTCTGATTAACAATTGCCCCCTCAAAAAATTCTACTGTTACTTTATAACATACATGATCATATATTGATTGTTGTCATTGTCAATATGATTAAACCATTCTTGTCCTAACTATCGGAGATTGCTAAAATAGTTTTATGCTTCATCGAGTTCTATACAAGTATACAACCTAAATGATCATCCAATCTTTTATCAGTTATGAATATTGTAGTTGCTGCTGAGCCAGTTTGGAAACATCATATGAGTGCTTCATTTTTTTTCGCACCAATTAATTACCTTATTGATCAATGTGGGACCCTGATTGGGTGGCCCTTCCAGATAGCATCTGACCTGGAGTCAAGCGGCCAGTCTACACCTGGACGGACGTCACACCTAAAAGTACCCCACCAGCCGGTCCCCCATGGCTAGCAAGATGGGTTGCCAGAGGTGGGGCACCTTTGCCTCGAGAGTGTCTTAGCCAAGGTCGGAATCGAGGGACCGGTTCAGGCTGGACAGGTCCGCTGGTCGACCCCTTGACCGGACAGCCCGACCGGCTGAACCATAAACCGGGTCGCTAGACTTCCTCTCATAGAGTCGCTGGATCAGCCTGGTTAGGCCTTCGAAGTGTATAAGCGAGATCCAGAGTGGCCGGGCGGTCGACCGGATCCTCAGGTTGACTAGGATCCAGACTTTATACAATGATGCAAACCTTATGCCAGATGTGGCCCCGGTAGGATGTGACCCAACGAAACGCAGTGGGTGAAGGTCATACAGGATAATTACAATGACTTGTTATAGGAGTGACTCACATCGATTGGCGAGGACAGTATGATTGATGAGTGCCTGTGACCGCCATCCCCATCATACCCTCGGAATGACACTGTCAAACGCCTAAGAAGATCTTGTGAAGATCCTAACATCAATGCGATATGACTACTTGATCAGGTGGGGTCCGCCAGCGATGCCTATAAAAGGGGTCCTCCTCCTTCTATAAGAGGGGGGTTTCAGCTAGAATTGAGCTCTGAGTTTTTTCTCCCTCCTCGCCAAGGGTCTCGCTTGATCGTCAGAGCATTTGTAGTGAGGGTCCTCCTTTCTTTTTTCCTTTTGGCCCACCTCCAATGGTTGCCCCTTCCTCCGCTTGCAGTGATCCGGAGTTTCACGAGATCTCCTGACTGCCCAAACGGAAATCGGCTAGGCTATCCTTTTACTGTCCATTCCCGCACCATGCCATCTTGCGATCACCTCCTTTGCTTCACAATAGGGATCAAATTTGGCGCCACCTGTTGGAACACTTGCCTGATCGAGAGTACAAAGATGGTCCAATCGAACAAGATGACCATTACCATTTCACAAGAGGATTCCGAGCTGCTGGTTGTAGCAAGGGCTTAGAAGCTAGCTCAGCAGTAATAGCTGAGTGTCGATCCCGCCACGGGACTACTAGTCTCTTCAGCCACTACCCCTCTCGGAGGAGCAACGGCCTGTTTGGGCCATGAGACATGCTTCCCCCAAGCCTTTTTCCAATAGGGAGAAGATGAAGTTCAGTTAGAGCGGATGGAAATCTCTTTATCCAGCTACACACTCCCTCGCGACCCTCACAAGGGGAAAACACCAGCCGCTAAACAATCTCCCGATCGCCCGACTATGCCCTTCTCATGAGAGATCCTGGAAGACCTGTTGCCATGCCACTTTTGACCCATCACCGTAACGGAGTACTGAGGAGCCATCGATCCAGAAGAGCACCTTATGAAGTTTAAGAATGCAGTATTGCTGCACTAGTACACTGACAGGGCCAAATGTCGAGTGTTCTTAACCATGCTGGCTGGCTCAGCTCAATGGTGGTTCGTTCGGCTCCCTGAGGGCTCGATGCACAACTTTAAGGAGTTCAAGAAATAGTTCTTGCAGCACTTTGCCAGCAGCCGAAGGTACCATAAAACCAGCCTCAATCTTTTTTCTCTGAAGCAGGGCCCTAAGGAGGCATTGAGGGCCTACATCAATCGGTTCAACCAAGTAGCAATGGACATGCTGACTACTACACCGGAGGTATTGATAAGTGTTGGTGCAGAAAGCACCCAAGTCGAACCTGTGTTTTGATAATGGCAAAAGGGTTCAAAAGTTAAGGTATAATGTTTATCTAACATGTTACTCAAGCGTACAGGAAAAGCCCTAACGAAGGACTGCTAGGCACCTGGCGAAGGAATGCCAGGATACAAAGCCCTAGCGAAGGACTGCTAGGCACCTGGCGAAGGAATGCCAGGATATAAAGACCTAGCAAAGGACTGCTAGGCACCAGGCGAAGGACAGCTTGGTACTAAAGACCTGGCGAAGGACAGCTAGGCACCCGGCGAAGGACTGCTGGGCAAAAGTCCAACCGGAGGAGCCTGTTGGCATCAGGTAAATTCTCCCGAGAGGAGTAGGTGAGGACGCGTTCCCCGTCGAGGGAACAGTAGGCGTCGGTTCGACCTAGGGCTCCATTTGGGAAACCCAAAGTCAGAACCAAGACAGCTAAGGCTGTATAAAACTAACATATTATTGCTTTATGTTGTTTTGGACTAACCCTGGATGCAGGACCGAAGGAACGAGTGTTTGCAGCTCAGAGAGCCTCAAAGGAGTGAGGCAACAGCTGAGTTGGGCGCCCGGAGTGTCTCGAGCGCCCCCAAGGTGAATACAAAATAGATGAAAAGAAAGAAGTACTTCGGCAGCTTATGGGCGGGGCGCTCCCCCGTGCTCTCGGGCGCCCCCCATGCTCTCGGGCGCCCCCAGTTTAAGCTAACGAAGCAGAAGCCAGCGAAGCCAAATGGATAAGAGGTGACCCCCATGCTCTCGGGCGCCCCAGCGTCCCGGGCGCCCCCGTCAAAGCCTGATCCCGAGATTGAAGGGATCAGAGCTGACCGAGAGGAACTCGGATCAGCTGACACGTGGGGGGGGGGGGCGCCCCCGACGTTCCGGGCGCCCCCAGGAGCTATAAAAAGGCCCTCGACCCCAAGGCTTCAGGCAATCAATTCTTCCAATGCATTCACGCTCTTCTACGCTCACGCTCTGCTCCGGAAACCTCCCGACTCGAGATACAAGCGCCGACGACGTCCCTCTGCTCCGAAAATACAATCTACAACGGACGTTGGTAACGAAGAGCTTCTTTTAAAGTTTACTGCACTAGTCTTGTAATACTTCTTGTAAACTATTTTTGCGCACATATAGAATTGCCCACAGAAAATGGTCAACGACCGTGGGCCTTGGAGTAGGAGCCGACCGCGACTCCAAACCAAGTAAAAACCTTGGTGTTTGCGTGTGTTTGTGTTAATTTCCGCTGTGCATTCTCTATTTCTTAATCCGAACGTTTTACGATATTCACCCCCCTCTATCATTTCTCTCGATCCAACAAGTGGTATCAGAGCGGGGAAGCTCAAATTTGGTGCAACCACCAATTTAAAAATTTTTCGGATTTTTACAAAATTTCTTTTTAATATTTTTTTTCGTTCGAATTTCTTCTCGTTAATCGAGGTTGGTGCAACACCCCTCGGCAAATATTTTTTCTCTTTATCCCGCACTACTAATCCAAGACCAAGTCTTGGGATATTCCTTTTTCTGTTTAAGTTTACATTTCAGATAAAATGGTCATGCAAGAAGGCTTCAGCACTGCAAGACCACCACTCTTCAGTGGGGAGGACTTCTCCTACTGGAAGAGCAGAATGGAGGTCCACCTGAAAACTCAGGTGGACATGTGGATAATCATCCAGTCCGGACTGGAGATTCCAAAAAATGCTGAAGGAGTACCTCAAACCTACACAGAGTGGGACACCGCTCTGAAACGGAAGATTGAAGCTGATGCAAAGGCAACCCAGACCCTCCAATGCGGCTTAAAAAAAGAGGAGCTGAACCGGGTGGGTCCATTCAACAGTGCCAAGGAGCTGTGGGGGAAACTGATCGAGCTGCACGAAGGAACGTCAGACACTCGGATCAGCAAGAGAGATCTCCTCCTGAACAAGCTGTACACGATCAAGATAAACGACAACGAAACAACAGCTCAACTTCACGCCCGAATTCAGGAATTGATGAGCGGACTACACACCATCGGTCACAAGGTATAAAACCATGACCTAATAAGGTACGCTTTAAATGCTTTCCCGAGAAACACCTTGTGGGCATCTATGGTAGATGCATACAAGGTTTAAAGGGACCATTCAAAAATTAAATTAGATGAATTGTTCTCTAAATTAGAATTACATGAACAGACTAACTGCAATCTGGCCGAGAAAGATATTGCCTTTGTTGCAGGTAAAACTGGAAGGACAACCAAGAAGAAGCCTCAACCTGAACCCGAGTCTAACTCAGACTCAGACTCAGAAGACGAAGAAGGAGATCGACCAAAGCTGGTCCGACTGGCCCGAAACTACTACAAGGAATTGAAGAACCAAACAAACAGACGGAAAGCCAGCAGAAGAAAGGACGAACCAGCTGAACCCGCAAATGAAAAGAACAAGCCCAACATGACCTGCTACGAGTGCAAGAAGAAGGGTCACTACAAGACGGAGTGTCCGAACCTAAAGGAGACCAAGAAGAATAGAAGGAAAAAGACACTTCAGGCAACGTGGGACGAGTCCTCCTCCTCCGAAGAAGAAGAGGTCCAACAGTCGAACCTACTCGCACTAACCACCTCAGAAAAAGTTTGAGACCGAATCAGAATCAGAACAGGACGACGACAGACTGACATTTTCAGAGGACGACGAAATCAAGGTAAGTGGTTTTACTAGAAGTTAGTTAAATGAGTTAATTTCTTATCTTTCTCGAGATTTGGCGAAAGCTAAACTCCGAGTCGAATCCCTCCGACAGGAAGTAAAACTCCTGAAAGAGGGAGCTGACTCTAGACCCTTAACTGAGAAGGTTTAAGAAGGAACCTCTACTCAAGTTGAAAAACTTGAGAAAGAGAACTCCTCCCTGAAAACTCAGGTTAAGGACCTTAGATCAGCTTTAGAACAATTCACTTCTGGTTCCAAGGGTCTTGACATGATTCTTGGAAAACAGAAGTCGGTTCTAAATCGATCCGGACTAGGTTATAGAACCAAATCTAGACAAATATCCTACTTTGCTGTACTAAACCAGTCCAGACCTAAAGTTCAGGCATGGGTACCCAAACTATGCCTGAACAGACAAACTGGATCAAATCAATACTGGATCCCCAAGGACAAGATTCACATCTTGCCAGACCATTATCGTGGCTTTAGTCCAGGGGGAGCCAAATTGAAAACAATATTTATTGTTAGATAAAATTCAATTCTTGATTGCAATTGACTTGTTTGATTGTTTACTTAATTCCTGCAATTTACCATGTTTAGATTTAGAAATGGTTAGTTTAAGGACTGAACCAACTTAACTGAAATTTGAACAACATAGTATTGGGTGGCGGTGAGATGATAGTACGTTAGGGAAACCAATTCTAATAAGGTCAAGTATTCTCTACTTAGTCTCTTTAGACTGGTGAAACTAGCCGAAGCTACCGATCCAAGACCCAAACTAGTTAGACCAGAATTTTTCAAAGATTAATTTTGAAAATGAAATTTCACTGAAAGGCTTTGTCAAAGAAAGGGTTGATGATCCAATAAGGCTACGGCCAAAGAAGGCCTAGTGCCTCGCCAAGACCTGGAAGCCAATCTTTGAAATTCAAATTCAAACTAGTTTCTGTTAAATTCGAATCTAACACAAATTTTCAGTTAGTTGTAGATTTAAACATTCTTTTCAAAATAAATTCAATTATTTTCAAAATTAATTAAGCTTTTCAAAATAAATCATGTTTTTCTCAAAAATTCTTTTATCAAAACCTGTCTCACAAAACCTATAAGGCTAACGTGATTGAAAATCCTAGATTGGGTGAGACAGTAAAATTATACTCAATTGAAATTCCTTTAATACCAATATTGTGGTTTAATCCTGTAGTTCAGAACGTAGTCAAACCATGGTCAATGTAGTCATACCATGGTCAACATAGTCAAACCATGGTCAACGTAGTCAAACCATGGTCAAAGCAGTCAAACCATAGTCAAAGCAGTCAAATCCCTTCAAACCATGGTCAAACCAATTAAATCATGGTCAAATGATCACAAAACATCAAAAGTGTCACTTCCTACATAATCCGGGCGCCCGTGACTCCTCGGGCGCCCCCCATGACTTTCTCTTCTCTCAAGGCAAAATGCTGCCTTTACCCCTTGACCGGGGCGCCCGGAACCATGTGGGCGCTCCCATACCAGTCAAAGCAGCAAAGCTACAAATTTCAGCCTGACCGGGGCGCCCAGGTCATTGCGGGCGCCCCCAACCAGCACTAGTCACTGCCAAAGGCAGTAGACTGCTGTCCCGGGTGCCCGGGAGCTCCCGGGCGCCCCCAATAAACTGCCTATAAAAAGGCACCCGAACTCCCTCTTCTTCCCACACCAAAAACCAAGAAACCCAGACTCAGTCACCCAACCAATCAAATTGTGGGTGATCCAACTCTAGGAGTCAGGACTAGATCCTCCTATAGAAACCTTAGTCAAATAGCAATGATTTCAAAAATAGAACCTAAGACTATAGATGAGGCCCTACCTGATCCTGATTGGATCATAGCTATGCAAGAAGAATTAGCCCAATTTGAGAGGAACCAAGTCTGGGAACTAGTACCTAAACCTGAAGGCAAATCCATCATTGACACTAAGTGGGTCTTTAGGAACAAGCTAAATGATCAAGGAGAAATAGTCAGAAACAAAGCCCGCTTAGTAGCGAAGGGATTCAGCCAAGTAGAAGGATTAGATTATGACGAAACATATGCCCCAGTAACTAGACTTGAGTCCATTAGGAAGTTATTAGCCTTTGCATCCCATAAAGGATTTAAGCTATATCAAATGGATGTAAAGTCAGCATTTCTAAATGGATTCATTAAAGAAGAAGTTTATGTTCGACAACCCCCTGGGTTTGAGGACTTAGAAAGACCTGACCACGTTTACAAACTTACTAAAGCACTATATGGACTAAAACAAGCACCTAGGGCCTGGTACGAATGCTTATCAACTTACTTAATTTCTAAAGAATTTAAACAAGAACAAATTGACTCAACCTTATTTATTAAGACCCTAGGAAACGATATATTTATGGCCCAAATCTACGTAGATGACATAATCTTTGGGTCCACCAACTCAAACTTTCTAAAAGAATTTGTTAAAATAATAGAAAATGAATTTGAAATGAGCTTAGTTGGTGAGCTTAACTTTTTCCTAGGATTACAAATTAAACAAACTAGGGATGGAAACTATGTCCATCAATCCAAATACGCTAAGGAGCTAATAAAGAAATTTAAAATGGATAACTCTAAAAGCATAAGTACCCCCATGGCCACTAATATAAAAATAGATAGTGACCCTGATGGTAAACCAGTAGACCTTAAACTCTATAGAAGTATGATAGGAAGTCTACTGTACCTTAGAGCTAACAAACCCGACATTCTTTTTGCTGTAGGGATGTGCGCTAGATACGAAACCTGTGCTAAGGAAACGCACTTAGCAGCCATAAAAAGAATACTAAGATATGTAAAGGGCACCCTAAATGTAGGGATTTGGTATCCTAGAACCTCAACCTTTGATTTGTTAGGATACTCGGATTCTAACTATGCTGGTTGCAAATTAGATAGAAAGAGCACAAGTGGAAGCTGCCAACTGTTAGGACATAGTCTAGTAAGTTGGTGCAGCAGAAAACAACACTGTGTAGCAATATACACAACTAAAGCTGAATATGTTGCCTTAGGAGAATGTGTAGCACAACTTTTATGGATGATGCACACTCTTAAGGACTTCCAGCTCAACTACACCCAAACTCAGGTATTCATTGACAATATAAGCTCAATTAATCTAACCAAGAACCCAATCCAACATTCCAGAACTAAACACATAGAAGTTAAACACCACTTTGTAAGAGATCATGTAGCCAGGGGTGAGATAGTCCTTAAGCATGTAGACTCTAAATCTAATTTAGCTGATATATTCACCAAACCCCTACCTGAGTCTGAGTTCAGCTCACTAAGAAGGCAGTTAGGATTATGCTTGGTAGAATAGATTTAGTCTACTGTTGGTTTTCTTACTCATTTTAAAATCAGTTTTTAAAGTAGTTTTTAAAATGCTTTCAAAATCAGCTTTTACTTACTTTTGAAAAGTTTTAAAAATAAATAAAATTTTTGACTTAGAATATATTTTCAAAAACCCCACGAACTTTTGAAAAATCCAGGGGGAGATTCCTTCCAGGGGGAGGAAATAAAATGTCAGTTTACTTGTTCTGATTAACCTAACTTTTTGAACCAGGGTTGCCATAAATCAAAAAGGGGGAGATTGTTGGTGCAGAAAGCACCCAAGTCGAACCTGTGTTTTGATAATGGCAAAAGGGTTCAAAAGTTAAGATATAATATTTATCTAACATGTTACTCAAGTGTGTAGGAAAAGCCCTAGCGAAGGACTGCTAGGCACCTGGCGAAGGAATGTCAGGATACAAAGCCCTAGCGAAGGACTTCTAGGCACCTGGCGAAGGAATGCCAGATATAAAGACCTAGCAAAGGACTGCTAGGCACTAGGCGAAGGACAGCTTGGTACTGAAGACCTGGCGAAGGACAGCTAGGCACCCGGCGAAGGACTGCTGGGCAAAAGTCCAACCGCAGGAGCCGGTTGGCATCAGGTAAATTCTCCCGAGAGGAGTAGGTGAGGACGCGTTCCCCGTCGAGGGAACAGTAGGCGTCGGTTCGACCTAGGGCTCCATTTGGGAGACCCAAAGTCAGAACCAAGACAGCTAAGGCTGTATAAAACTAACATATTATTGCTTTATGTTGTTTTGGACTAACCCTGGATGCAGGACCGAAGGAACGGGTGTCTGCAGCTCAGAGAGCCTCAAAGGAGTGAGGCAGCAGCTGAGTAGGGCGCCTGGAGTGTCTCGGGCGCCCCCAAGGTGAATACAAAATAGATGAAGTGAAAGAAGTACTTCGGCAGCTTATGGGTGGGGCGCCCCCGTGCTCCCGGGCGCCCCCCATGCTCCCGGGTGCCCCCAGCGTCCCGGGCGCCCCCAGTTTAAGCTAACGAAGCAGAAGCCAGCGAAGCCAAATGGATAAGAGGTGACCCAGTCAACCCGGGCGCCCCCAGCATCCCGGGCGCCCCCGTCAAAGCCTGATCCCGAGATTGAAGGGATCAGAGCTGACCGAGAGGAACTCGGATTAGCTGACACGTCAGGGGGGGGGGGGCGCCCCCGACGTTCTGGGCGCCCCCAGGGGCTATAAAAAGGCCCTCGACCCCAAGGCTTCAGGCAATCAATTCTTTCAACGCATTCACGCTCTTCTATGCTCACGCTCTGCTCCGGAAACCTCCCGACTCGAGATACAAGCGCCGACGACGTCCCTCTGCTCCGAAAATACAATCTACAACGGACATTGGTAACGAAGAGCTTCTTTTAAAGTTTATTGCACTAGTCTTGTAATACTTCTTGTAAACTGTTTTTGCGCACATATAGAATTGCCCGCAGAAAACGGTCAACGACCGTGGGCCTTGGAGTAGGAGCCGACCGCGACTCCGAACCAAGTAAAAACCTTAGTGTTTGCGTGTGTTTGTGTTAATTTCCGCTGTGCATTCTCTATTTCTTAATCCGAACGTTTTACGATATTCACCCCCCTCTATCGTTTCTCTCGATCCAACAATAAGCACCTTCTCCTAGGGACTGCAAGATGGGGAGTTTTTCCGATCCTTGGTCCAGGAAGCCGCCGAGGGATTTTGACAGTATGTAGGGCAAGGTTGTTATGTACATCAACGTGGAAGAAGCCTAGGCTGCTAGGAGAAAGAAAAGGTCGCCTGCTCAGATGCCACCGATTGGCCGAAGGTGAACTCCCCGGTCGGGCCTATCCGCAATCCCCGGTTGGCCTTAAATAGGTCAAGCACAGAGCGGAGGCAGGTGCAGAAAGTCTTCCAGGGCTATGGGTGTTAGTAGGAGCTCTAGAGCCAATTATGTGATGATTGACTAGGGGCATTTTGTATCATATTCTATCATTAATAAAGGCATGTTTGGTTATTATACTTACTTTGTATTCTGTGCCGAATGACTAAGTATAATAATGTCCTTGTGTAGTAGGTTCTTATCTACATTATATCGATTGGTTGAATCGATAGTGAGATAATGTAGAGAACACTACACTAAATTATTCCTAGTCAAACATCAATTATTCAGGGACAATATTGATGCATGGAGACTAGCATGTAGGCCAACTGATGACTTGAGCTCACAAGTCATGGATATGTGATATCAAGTTGACACATGGGTATACATTGGAGAATGTGTACTGAATGATCCGCCATGAGAAAGTTTCATAGATTGTCATATGAGTGTCATAGACTTTCTCATGTGACTATTGGTATGAATAGTCCTTAGACCTGAAGTCACTACGGTTCCCTACATAAGGAGTTATGTACTTTGATATCGTCAAACGTTACCCGTAACAGGGTGAACTATAAAGGCGATCACTGGGTATGTAATGAATTATGCGGAGGGATGTGAGTGATGTAGATGGGATCTATCCCTCCCATATGACGGGAGTGATATCTGTGGGCCCCTTGATCGAGTAGGACTACTGAAACGCATGACCATGCTCAAATGAGTCAGTATGAGATATTGAGCTCGTTTGTTTGAGTGAGTCTACTCGGGGATCAAGAAACACAAGATTGATTGAGGATGACATGGTCTATGCCTCATTGGTCAATCTAGATATCAAGGATAGAAGGACAAGGTCATACACTATCATAGTCACGGAGGTTTAGTCGGATCTCGACTTTTCTTGTTACTTGGGTAGCAATGATGCATGGCTAGATGCCGCTCATTGCTTATGTGTCTAAAGTGTTTAGGCGCATTGCCAACGTCACGAGAACCTATTGGGTCACACACAAAGGGCACAATGCTTTGGGAAATCCGAGTTGGGAACTCGGGAGTCCAAGCCCGAGTTGGGAACTCGGGAGGCCTAAGCCCGAGTCAGGGACTCGGGAGATCTGAGCTCGAGTTGGGAACTCGGGAGGTCAGTTCGTGGAGGGGGGGTCGAGTTGGGAACTCGAGAGGCCGAGTCGGAGCTCAGCGGGCCGAGTCAGAGCTCGGCGGTCCGAGTCGGAACTCGGCGGACTGAGTCGGAACCCGGTGGACTGGGTCGGCACTCGGCAGACTGGGTCGGAGCTCGGCAGACTGGGTCGGGAGCTCGTCACTCGGGAGACTTGGTCGGGAGACCGAGTCGGAAGCCCGAGAGGCCCGGTCGGAGTTGCATGGAGGAAAGAGAAAAGTCTCTTTTCATTGGATGAAAAGATTCTTTTTTTGCATGGGAAATGATAAAGAGCCATATAAAAAGATGTGCTCTTTATTGGGAAGCCAAAGAGACACAAACCTCTTCATATTCATGGGATGATTATAAAAGAGGGTCTTGTGACTTTGGATGATGCTTCTTCTTGCCTTAGCTTTTCCCCTTCCCTTCCACTCTTCTTCCTCTCCTTCCCTTTTGGCCGAACCTTATTGTAAGGTTCTTGGTGTTCTGCGAGCTACCTCAAGTTGCTAGCACAACTAAGGTAGCTCTCCCGAAGTTGAGAGATTGTGTCCATGTGGATACGAATAGAGACACGGACGCTTGAACGTGCAAGAGATCCGGCACATCTTGGACGAGCGGGATAAACGAAGGGCACGCTTCAAAGGTATAAATAGTAGATAAATCTATTAGATAGATAGCTTTGTACGAGTTTTCTTTCGCATGGATCGCTCGTGGGTTCTTGTTTCCGCTGTGTTTTTATTGTTTTGTGCCGGGAGAACCCAACAATGGGCTGACCCAATGGAAACCATACTGTTCATACCATCAGAGAAGCACCCATAACACACACCAAGGATTACTAGTGGTACGATCGAGGGCAAGCTCAACTAGCTCAAGGGGGGCCTCCTTGGCACACCCCTTAGAGGAATGCAGGAAATCAAGGGAGGCAGCCGGTTGGGCAAGACGAAGAGGGCCCATCTGGGGCTAACCTAGCGGCTAATAGGTCGCTATTTCTCCTCGTCGATCAAGTGTAGCCTCCCTGTGAAAATATCTACGAGGAGCAGGCAAATCAAAGGAACACCATGCAGAGGACTGTGGGCATTATCTCGGGAGGCCCAACATATGGAGACACCAATCGGGCCAGGATGTCACAAGTGTGTCGATTGAAGATTCACCAAGTCAAAACCAGTGCAGCCCAAGCTCAGGGTTTGGCCTAGAGGATCTGCGAGGTTTAGAAGTCCCCCATGAAGACGCATTGGTCATTGCCGACATCATTGCCAATTACCAAATACACTGCACCTTCTTGGACACCTGCAACTCGGTCAACATCCTTTTCAAGAAGGCATTTGACCAACTATAAATTGAAGACAAGGTGTTATAGCTGGTGGCCACCTACCTCTGCGGCTTCACGGGAAACGAAGTACAGCCGCTCAACTAAATCAAGTTGGTCATCTCCTTGGGACAAGAACCCTAAACAGAACACGGTGATCGACCTTTCTAATAGTAGATGCTCTGTCAGCATAAAACACCATCCTTGGGAGGTCGACCCTCAATGAATTTCGGGCGGTTGTCTCTACCAACTATATGAAGGTCAAGTATCTTGTGGGGAACAAGGTAGGTGAACTTAGGTGAGACCAAGAAGTATCATGTCACTGCTATGTTGATGACGTCAAGACATAAGCTTGCAAGGTCTTCTGAGTACCCCAGCTAACTGCAACATGGTACAATCCTCCCCTTGGGCAGAACTGCACAAGGATAAAGAAGTGTAAATCCTGCCCAAGCAGGAAGAGGCCAGACTGAAGATAGCCTTCGGCCTGCCTGAGAAGCTGAAGCAAGAACTGGTAGCCTGCTTGACTCATAATCAAGATGTCTTTGCCTGGTCGGTCACGAACCTCGAGGGAGTCCGCCCAGAGGTTATGGAACACAAATTGTACGTCTATCCTGATGCCCGGCCAGTCAAGCAACGTAGGAGAGACTTCAGTGCCGAGCAAAACAATGTCATCCAGGCTGAAGTCGAGAAGCTCATGAAAGTAGAACACATCCAAGAGGTCCAATTCCCGGTCTGGTTGGCCAATGTTGTCCTGGTTCCCAAGCCAGAAAAAAATGGAGAGTTTGCATCGACTTCGGGGACCTTAATCGCGTCTATCCCAAAGATTCCTACCCTGGATCGATTAGATGGTGACTCCACGGCGGGTAGCGAGTTGATATGTATGCTATATGCTTACTAGGGCTATCACCAAGTGCCATTAGCACTCGCAGACTAGGAGAAGGTCAGCTTCATCACAGCTGACGGTACGTATTGTTATACGGTTATGCCGTTCTGACTAAAAAAATGAAGGAACCCAGTTAGTTTCTCCAGAAGTGTTTCTAGTCTATCACATCGTGCGAGTTATAAGTGGGCATGCTCCCATACACCTGCCGACATCGCAATTGACCGGACATGGAATCCCACGCTCTATATGGTCGCCCGAGAGGCGTCTAGATTCTTACTCCGTGTGAGTTATAAGTGGGCATGCTCCTACGCACCTGCTGGCTTCATGGTTGATCGGACATGGCTGCCCACGCTCCATATGTCGATCGATTGGCGTTCATACTCTCACTCCGTTCGAGTTATAAGTGGGCATGCTCCCATGCACCTGTCAACCTCGTAGTTGACCGGACGTGGCTGCCCATGCTCTATATGGTCGTCTCAGCGACGTCTAGACTCTCGTTCCGTGCAAGTTATAAATGGGCATGCTTCCACACACCTGCCAACCTCATGACTGATCGGATGTGGCTGCCTGCGCTCTATAGGTCACCCGAGCCGCGTCCAAACTCTCGTTTCGAGCGAGTTATAAGTGGGCATGCTCCTATGCATCCACCTGCCTGGCGGCCGATCGGGCATGGCTACACACGCTCCATATGGTTGCCCGAGCGGTGCCCAGACTCTAGCTCTATGCGAGTTATAAGTGGGCATGCTCCCACACACCCACCAACCTCGCGGTCAACCGTACTGTTAGGATGTATACTAATAGCCTAGCTTTTTATATGAACATCTATATTTTGGAATAAGAATCACATGATCATAGATTGTATTTTATATTTATATTTGTATGCATATTGTCTAATACTTTACATTATAGATAACATGCTGTGTGGTGTCATACAGAAGATCATGTTATCAGTCCCTTATAGAGTATAAGTAGAGGCTCACAATCCAGATGGTCTTGGACAAACCATTGACATGGTTGTAGTGTAATTTGATATGGTCTGTCTTGACCATAGAGTTACACTAGTACACTCTGAGTATATTGAGCGGACCGACTTTGAGGTGATTCAATTTATACTGACTATATAATTGAATCAGACCTCAAGATATTATTATGTACATGCTCTTAATCCCGATATAATAATGGGCACATGTACTTAGTATTTATTTCTTTGATTTACCATTGGGTGAGATTTATTTGTTAAATCGACAGACTCGGTAAATTATAAAATAATATTATTTACATGGTGAGCCGTTAATTATAGAAGGAAACTGTGTCCTAGGATGATGATGTCCCCTTGAGGAGCTCATAAAGTTTACTCTGTAGGTGGACTTGGTCCAGCATGATAATAAGGTTGAGTGATACTACTCATGGAGTTAGAGGATAATTAATTAATTATCAAATTAATTAATTAATGGACATGCGATATCTTAAAAACGGGGAGATTATTGTACAAATAATATATGGAGCTCATAATTTATATAGGGGTTGGTGAGGTAATTCAATAATGATCCTTTAGTGGATTGGATCATTATTAATGGATCGAATTTTTATGGCTATGATCCATTAGGTGGCCAAGATCCAACTTCTCCTCATGGTCCCGATTGTAGCCTATAAATACCTCATGAAGCCTAGACCCAAAAACCTAATCCTCTGGTTTTTCTTTTCTCCTCTTCCTCTCCCTTAGGCGCCGACGGCACCTCTCCCAAACCCTAGGGTTCGACGCCACCTTCCCTCCTTTCTTCCTCTTTGAGTTGGTCGGTGGCAAGAAGGCTCTTCCTTCTTGGTTGGCCGATGGCAAGGAGAAAGGGAGAAGCTTGTGTTAGTGGCCAGCGCTTGTGTTGGTGGTCGGCGCAAATCAACAAGGAAGAAAGCTTCTTCTTCCTAGGGTTGGCACAAGGAGTAAGAGAGAAAAGAAAGGTGATTCTTCCTTTGGTGGTTTGTGCAAGCAAGAAGGAAGAAGGGTGGTCTTGGCGGCTTCAATTCTTGGGAGATCGTCGCCCACACGATGTCCAAGAGGGAGGTCATACAATAGAAGATCAAGAGGTATGAATTTATTTTATTCATTCTTGTTCTTTGTTCTTGCTTCGTTATTAGTTAATTATTTTGTTGATTAACTTGGACCCCGATTGTAAACACAAAAACCGACGATCTTACGTTGTTGTCTTTTTCGCAGCTAACCGACTAGAAGAGTCGAATTACTTGAACAACAAGTTTGTTCAAGTGCTCATGTCGTTAGCATGATGACAAAATGGTCGCTTGGAAATTTTGTTTGTGTTCGGATTAATTTCAATTAATGAAATTTTAATCCGGGGACATGGCAACAGATAGGTTCCATGCGCACCATCCAAGGGTGTCAAACCCAACAAATGGTATCAGAGCGCAAGTTTCCGATTTTATGTGTTTAGGATTCGATTACTTTCATGTTTTTAATCATATATTATACTGGATAATAGTAGGATGTGCGTAGGCTAACTTTTTGGTTGCAGGCATGAGATTCAACTATTATGGCTATGTGTGTATGTGATTAATTATGTGTGCATGCTTGTAATATTTTTTGAATCCTCGAGGTTGATGAGGTTAGGTTAGTATTAAATTTTTGTAATTAAATACGACATTGTTTAACCGCTCTTTATTTTTAGTTTACTTTTGATCTAGATTTTTGTACATTCCTTCGTGGAGCATAGGATCGATAGATGTAAATTAAAAATATTTTTTATCTCGGCTCGGAGCTCCTATGGCTTGCGCATGGACCTTGGTGGAGGAGACGAGGTGGCGACATGACGGGAGATGTATTGGAAGACAAAAGACCATAATAGTTGGAAATTATATTTTTTTCCATGTTTATTGCTTTTGTTTTGATATGCATGTTGTGTATGCTAGGAAAATTTCCTCAATGTAAATAACTAAGTGTGAGAGGGTTTTTTTTTTAAATTCCTGTGGCCTCCATTACAATTTGATTAGTGATGCGAACAAACTTGCGCGTTGGCTCTAAGTGCCTTCCTCTATATCGAATGAGTTTGTTTTGCGGATCACTAGGTCAAAAGGGGTTATAGGAAATTATTTAGGAGCGTATGATCTTCCCTATCGGAAGGGACATAATCCTAAGTAATTGCCTTGGTACCGGATAATGGTGAACACTTAGATGCGAATAATAGTATCCTCCCCATCGGAGTCACTGCTATTATTTGTAGGGCCAAAGAGGAACCAACTATTAATTTTATTTGTCAAAAAGTAAGGTTGACAAGATAATAAAATTAATGGGTAAAACTATTGGACCTTGGATGACTGGAGAGGGGGGGTGAATGTAGCCAGACACTTGAACCTTAGCACTTTACAAACTTTGAAGTTTCTGCACTTCAGAGGTTAGGCAGCGGAAGACAAATGCAGAAACAGAAACAAAACAGACAATCAAAACAAAGAGTGCAAACCACACAAATGCTAACACCGCGATGTACAAGGTTCGGGGATAACTTGCCTCTACTCCTTGGTGTGCCTGTAAGGTGGGCGATCCCTTGATCATCGGCAGATCAAGCCCCGGTGAACCCGGATAAGATAGAGCCTCCTTCTCGGTGGAGAAACCTCTCCACAGATCTCACGGATGATGGAACTTGAGTACAGGAGATCACACAAGAAGGAATGCTCACTCAGATCTCACAAGGATGTAGTAGAACGCTTAAGCACAAAGCAACAGAGAGCACGAACACCGCGCCCAGCCAAACTTCCCGAGTTTCTGTCTTGTTCACCTCAGCTCCTCAGCTTCCAGCTTCGTCTCTTAAGCTCCTGCTCAACGTCGCCAAGTCCATCAGCACTACTGACCCACACTCTGACTCACTGACCTCTCTGAGCACTCAGTCCACTGGACACTCCTCCAGCTGAGCCTCCGTCAGTTGCCAGCCGCGCCTGTCAGTTGCCAGTTGTGCCAGAAGCCGTTGAGACCTAAAAACACAATAGATCCAAACCTGCTCCATGGAAAGTCCTCCATTGACCCTCCTTGAGTATTTGAATCCTCTTGTATCACCTGCATACTCCAACAGACGCTTAGCAATGCATATCAAAACATATCAGCAGTATATCAGAGCATCGGCAGAGAAAACAGTCGCGATCAGAGCGTCTGACAGCGTATTTGAATTAAAGTTCAGCTCCTCTCTGTAATGTCTATTGGAGTTTCTTGAACTTCTTCAAGTTTAATGCTACTCCCACTGTTTTCTTGTAAAAGAAATTCTTTTTCTAGAAATACAACATGCCTTGAAACAAACACCTTTTGTTCCAAGGGATGATAGAATTGGTAACCCTTCGTTTCCTTAGGGTATCCAATAAATAGACATTTATCAGACTTAGCATCCAATTTGTCTGATACAATCCGCTTTACATAAGCAGGACAACCCCATATCTTTAGGTGAGATAAATGAGATTTCTTACTATTCCACGTCTCATATGGAGTAGTAGAGACTACCTTGGTCGGGACTCTGTTTAGTAAGTAAACAGCTATCATAAGCGCATAGCTCCAAAAGGATTTTGGAAGAGTTGCATGATTCATCATAGATCTAACCATGTCCATCAAGGTTCGGTTACGCCTCTCAGATACACCATTATGCTATGGTGTATATGGCGGAGTCCATTGAGACAATATCCCATTGTCCCTAAGATAATCTTGAAACTCTTGACTTAAGTATTCACCACCCCGATCGGATTGAAGTATCTTAATACTTTTGCCAAGCTGTTTCTCTACTTCACTTCTGAACTCTTTGAATTTCTCAAAAGCTTCAGATTTGTGTTTTATCAAGAACACATACCCGCTTCACATAAGCGGGTAAATATGCGTTTCTTATTTACATCGGTGTAATTAGCTACTTCATTTATCCGCTTCACATAAGCAGGATAAATGAGATTTCTTACTATTCCATGTCTCATATGGAGTAGTAGAGACTACCTTGGTCGAGACTCTGTTTAGCAAGTAAACAGCTGTCTTTAGTGCATAGCACCAAAAGGATTTTGGAAGAGTTGCATGATTCATCATAGACCTAACCATGTCCATCAAGGTTCGGTTACGCCTCTCAGATACACCATTATGCTGTGGTGTATATGGCGGAGTCCATTGGGACAATATCCCATTGTCCCTAAGATAATCTTGAAACTCTTGACTTAAGTATTCACCACCCCGATCGGATCGAAGTATCTTAATACTTTTGCCAAGATGTTTCTCTACTTCATTTCTGAACTCTTTGAATTTCTCAAAAGCTTCAGATTTGTGTTTCATCAAGAACACATACCCGAATCGTGAGTGATCATCGATAAAGGTGATGAAGTAGCTATAGCCTCCTTGTGCAAGAGTTGACATTGGTCCACATACATCAGTATGTATTAGACCAAGCAATTCTCCCACTGGATTACCTTTTTCGGAAAAGGGTAATTTGGCCATCTTGCCTTTTAAGCATGATTCGCATGTATCAAATGAACCGGGTTCAAATGATTCCAAAATTCCACATCGGTGTAATTTGGTCATGCGTTTCTTATTTACATGGCCAAGACAACAATGCCACGTATAGGAGTCTATTTGATTATCTATTCGAGCACGTTTGTTGCTAACTTCGATATTGAAAACGTCAATGGATAAATCTAACGTGTAGATACCATTGCATAAAGTTCCGGTCCCATAAAGAACACCATTTAAAGTTATGTAACAGCAATTGTTACTAAAAGTTAAATGATAACCCTTTTCATTCAAACATGAAATAGATACAATGTTCTTTATTAACGAAGGAACAAAATAACAATTATCCAATTCTAAGACAAGTCCAGTAGGGAGCTTTAGCAAATATGTTCCGATGGCAACAACAGCAATCTTTGCTCCATTTCCAACTCGCAAATTCGCTTCTCCCTTGACGAGTCTTCTTCTATTCCTTAGCCCCTGTATGTCATTACATATATGTGAGCTACACCCAGTATCATGTACCCAGGTGTACGAGGAAATAGAGTGACATTTAATAACAAAGATGCCTGATGAGGATGGGGCATCGGATGCCTTCTTCTTCAAGGACTCAAGATAAACCTTGCAGTTTCTTCGCCAGTGGCCCTCCTTGTCGCAGTGATGGCAAGTGCCTTTTGGTGCCTTTTCAATCTTTTTAGCCTTAGTTAACTTATTGGTGTCCAAAATGGAACGCAAATTCAGAGAAGACATGATTAGGTGATTATCCTAGAAATACAAATTGAGATTATGTGATGAGAATGATAAAGAATGCATCAATATACATTAATTAAATCCTATTTATTTTTCGAATTGAATAACCCTTTTTATCAATTCGGGAGATCGTAGGAACATCTCCAAATAGGTTGATATCCAACCATAGATAAGAACAACCATGGCTGGAGTCCATCAAGTTATTCTTAGCTATGAAGGTAGGTAATTATACCGATTACATATTACACATATGTAACTATCACATTATGCTATCAACTAATTGAATGTTTGCATAAATCATTGGGTTGTTAACTCATTAACAAGTATGCAACAATATACATAGCACCCAACTGCACCTCTCTTTACATCGACCTTGGCTATGGCACAACAACTCGATGCTCCAAGCTTAAGGCTGACCCATTAATCAAGAAATAGTTTTAATATGGTTGGAGCTCATTCAACCGTTTAGTCAGACTTGGATGTGTCCAACAACCAAAACTAAGGATTGACCTATGACTCTAACTATATTAATCATAAACTAATTCCATGGTTTGAACATGTTGAGGTTCAAGCCGGACATGGATGTGTCCATCAACCCAAACGAGAAACAAAACTCCGGTTCTAACCATATTAATGGAAGGTGTTGGCCTTAATATTTTGTAAGGGGTTTTGGGTCTCATCCTTTTCTTTTAAGCACATTCATGACATATAATTATGTCATGTACTAACGATTTCCTTAATAAAGTATGTATGTGACTTAATTTATCAAGTCTCATTAATTGAATTAGGAACCGGATTTCCTAATTCTAATTTCATACTTTATTCAAGGAATTGTTTTGGGAAATAATTTCCTAAATTATCATAATCAATTTCGGAAATAATATGTTTAAGACTTTGATTTCTCTAAATCAAATCTTATTAAATTAAGAGATAGATTCCCTTAATTCAACCACATATGATTTTCATGAAAATCTTATTTAAGGAAATATACTCTATAGGAAATAATTTTCCTAATTAATTTTGGAGACAATAATATGTAAGAGCATCACCTCATAAATCAAATAAGGAAATTATCGTTTGAGAATCACCTCAAAAATTTCTAAGATTTGATCACATATTTTATTTATGGAAAATTAATATCAATAACTTAATTTGGACGGCTCCCCGAGGCTCAATCCAAAATAAGAATTTATTGATAATATAATTTGGACGGCTCCCCGAGGCTCAATCCAAATTAAACATTTGACAGCTTAAATTCAATTTAGGAAATTTAATTATAACAACTAACTTTAAATTGGACGGCTCCCCGAGGCTCAATCCAAAATAAAGAATTTTGTAAATAATTTAATTTCCAATTATGAATTTAAATGCCAATTAATATTCCCATAATTTGTCTAGACTTTCTTGAAAGAAAGTGCCCAAAATTGCGAGCTTTCCATAAAGGGAAAGTTTCCAAAAATAAAAGGTTTTCAGAATAATTGTAAGTTTCTGGTACAAAGAAAGCTTACGTATTTCCAAAATTAGAAAATTTCCAAAACAGGAAATTTCCAAAATTGGAAAGTTTCAAAAAATGGAAAGTTTTCACAATTATCATAAAATTTCAGAAACAGAGATATTTCAAAAGTTTGCGAAATTTCATGAGGATTTCCAAACCTTGAAATTCCTAAATCAGAAATTTACCTTAATTGGAAAATTTTCCAAAATTGAGATCATGACAAAGTTTTTCGCAAAACAATTATATGATTATGTCGAACACTAACTGGCTCTGATACCACTGTTGGGTCCGGGTGCATGTTGACATGGATGCGGGTTCGTAATTTTAAAATTAATTACGTGCAGCGGAAGGTTTAGCATAAATAATTTCTCAGATTATTTAACCACACATCTATGCATGCAACTTTATCTTGTGTAGACATGATCATATATTTAAAATTTTGCAGAAATATAAACTAATTTACTTATTACCTCGCGTAACTCGAAGGAAGGGACGAGATCCAACCATAAGCGTCCCTCGGAAGCTCCGCCTCTATTCGCGTCCACGCCGAGTATCTTCGGGATGACTTCGCAAAGCCACGAGTTTCGTGTTCTCGAGAACTACTAGATTCTCCAAGAACGCGACAAGAAAAACCAAGAGAGAAGTAATCACATCGGAAAAACTCACTACCAAGGTTGGCCGGAATCACAATTCCGGCGAGAAGGAGGAAGATGACTTGCGCCCAATCCCAAGGTGATGATGGCCGGAGAGGAAGATCGTCCCAACGGAAGAACTTTGTCGCCTCAGTGCTTCTCCTTGTGCTCACGGCAAGAAGAAGGGAGAAGAACCTTGTGGCCGGCCAAGAGGAAGAAGGGAGGAGAGGGAGAGAGCCTAGGCAAGAATACTTGGATGGATCCTCTTTCATGGCACCCCTTGGGTCCTTTATATAGGGAGCTCCTCCTCAATCAAGCCTCGCAATTTTGGCATAATTTTTATATCAAACCATAATTGATTTTTGTCTCATGATTAAAATCAAATTTTAAT
This sequence comes from Boesenbergia rotunda, assembly GCA_024364735.1. Lineage (NCBI taxonomy): Eukaryota > Viridiplantae > Streptophyta > Magnoliopsida > Zingiberales > Zingiberaceae > Boesenbergia > Boesenbergia rotunda. The sequence goes on along the minus strand of JAGFNQ010001802.1, from coordinate 268,401 downwards.
TCATGATAAAAATCAATCAGGCCTCTCAAATATGGAATAACTTACTCCATCATGCCAAGTTTGATTTTATATCATGGTTAAAATCATATTTTAATTAATGATAAAAATCAATCAAGTCTCTTCTCTCTTATGGAATAAATTTCCTTATCATGGTAAATCAATCCATGATTGATTTTATAAAATAAGCCAATCCATGGTTCATTTTAATTTCCATAAAGAAATAAACCAAACCTTGGTTTATTATATAAAAATGTATATCATCCATAATTTTATAAAACAAACCACACTTGGTTTATTTTATAAATTGAACCAAAACTTGGTTCTCTCCCTTTGTTGTGGTCGGCCAAGCAAAGAGGGAGGAGGCCCTCTTTGGCTGTCCCATCCAAGCCAAGCCCCAATGAATTAAACTTATTTAATTCATCTATTAAGTCTTCAAAAGACTTAGTCATTTTATGCTTCTGATGCGTCTCTGAAAAATTCAGATTCGACTTATCGTTTGGCTCAACCAAACTTAATCTCTCTTGATTGGAAAATCCAATTTTCAACTCGTTTTAAATCCCTCGGATTACTCGTAGTGTGTGTGACTAAATAGGCTTTCGATTTATGTTGGCCATCTATAATTAATCAATTAATTATAGAACGATCATGAGTGGCACCTAGTAGTACATCATGATCCCCAATTAATCGAAAGATCAACGGTTGACCTCAGAAATAATTCTGAAACCCTTCAACAGCTATAATGAATTGTGCCCCATTCCCTTCACCATCTTATACCCACTTGGTTCAGGACATGGTCTATGTGTCCATTTACTAGGACCCTGCTTCACTCACCGGGGTTTCCTTCACCTAGCTTCACTTGCTAGGACCCGGCTTCACTCACCGGGGTTTCCTTCACCTAGCTTCACTTGCTAAGACCTGGCTTCACTCACCGAGGTTTTCTTCCACATAACTTCACTCACTAGGGTTTTTTTCACCCGGCTTCACTCACCGGAATTCGTGCCCAGTCCTCGAGCAGGACTTAATCCGAATTTATCTTACTCAACTAAACTTAAATCGGTGTCAACACCAAAACAGCAATCAGGTTAGACTGCATCAACAATATCAATATCCAAATATCAATATCAAAAGTACAAATATCAATATCCAAATTCAAACATTTAACATACCATAATCCAAGATAATAGAACATCCCTATATTTGAAAATCCTGCAAGAAAAAAAAATTGTTACGATAATGATTAAGTATAACATAAAATGACGCAACTGCATGAGAATATACAAATATTATCACACTAGAGATCAAGTAATAAAACAAAATGTAAAGGTAGATAGGATAAAACAAAATGACTCAACTGCAACATTCAAAGGTTGTTTCTTGTGTATTCTTTGTTTTATCATTTTGTGCTCAATATATAAAGGTCCCAAATACAATTCCTTTTTAGAATATTAAGTGTGGTAAATATATAGACACTATGTTACGTTAGACAAATAATGACTATAAAATTGATAACTATAAAATGATAACTATAAAATTTATCTAAAATATAAAACAGTTATATATGAATAACAAATTTTAATACCTGGATATATATATATATATATATATGATGAATATGATAAGGATATCTGGCTATAAAATAAGGAGTCCTAAAAAGCAAAAATATAATATATTAGACTGTAAATACTGAATAAATAAATTTAATATAATTTTAATAAAACACATGTTATAGTTTAACATATACCCCAAAAAAATCTACTCGCCACCGTCTGTCGGGTCTTGAGTCTCCTGTGACTGAAAACCGTGTTGTGTCGAAGGGGTGAAAGTAGTTATGACCGCCATCATATGGTCCATAAAAGCTTTATGACTGGCCTCTCTCCTCCGATCATCCTCCGCTCTCCTCCTTTCCTCCTCCACTCTCCTCTGTTCCTCAGTGGTTATCCAATGATCCATCTTCTGATCCATGGAGGCAATTTTGGAGCGCAGTTCTTGATTTTCTAATCGTAAAGACTGCACCTCAAAAGAAGAAGCGAGAAGTGGCACGACCCCTGGGCATCCTTAGACGATCGAATACAACTTTGGCCTATGAGCCAACCCCATAGTGGGTGGATTTTTTTGTCCGTCCACCGACAACATCATAATAGATCTCATTCAGCTGGTTGGTAGATAAACTCTGTGACTCGCCCCCCTCCCCCCTCTATCGATGGCTGAGATGCCTCGACCACTATATTTGTAATTTGATCCTGTATGAAAAAGAATTATTGGATTAATATTCAAATTGAATTATCGGATTAATAAATTAAGATAGAAACGATTAAAAAGAATAAAGATAATATTTGTACGTGTATCGCCTATGATTGAGAATCGACAAAAGTCCCATCTTTCTTCTTATAGGTCTTGAGAAAGATCTCCATACAAGTGGGTTGGTGAGCAAGATCTCGTTCCTGTATACACAAATTTATTATAACCTAATTATATGAGTTTGGTAATTGATAAATGTAAAATTTACTTGCATAGCTTTGAATTTAACTGGTCAAATCCATGGTATATTCAACAATAGACTTAGACTCAGATGAATGCCGAGCTGTTCCGGTGCCCAACAAAATACTAAGATGTCACCTACAATGACATATAATTGTTTTGCGGAAAACATTGTCATGATCTCAATTTTAGAAAAAATTTTCAATTATGGAACCTTTCCAATTATAATAAATTTTAGATTTAGGAATTTCTAAGTTTGGAAATCCTCATGAAATTTTGCAAACTTTTGAAATATCCTAGTTTTTGAAAGTTTATGATAATTGTAAAAACTTCCCATTTTTGGAAACATTCCAATTTTGGAAATTCTTTTTTGGAAAATTTCCAACTTTGGAAATATGTAAGTTTTCTTTGTACCAGAAACTTACAAATATTCTGAAAACCTATTATAAAATCTCGCAATTTTGGGCACTTTCTTTCAAGAAAGTCTAGACAAATTTATGGATTATTAATTGACAATTAAATTCGAATTGGTTTTAAATTATTAACAAAATTCTTTATTTTGGATTGAGCCTCGGGGAGCCGTCCAATTTAAAGTTAGTTGTTGTAATTTAATTTCCCATTTTGAATAAAATTGTCATGTTTAATTTGGTTACGCCTCGGGGAGCGGACCAAATTGGATTTACGACAAATTACTTTTCTTTGGGTATCTGAGCCTCGGGGAGCCACCCTTATAAAACAATTTGTTGTAATTAATTAATCCATGAATAAAATATGTGATCAAATCTTGGAAATTTGATTTAAGAGGTGATGCTCTTACATATTGTTGTCTCCAAAATTAATTAGGAAAATGGTTTCCTATAAAGTTTTCTTAAATGAGATTTTCATGAAAAATAATATGTAGTTGAATTAAGGGAATTTGTCTCTTAATTTAATAAGATTTGATTTAGAGAAATCAAAGTCTTAAACATATTATTTCCGAAATTGATTATGACAATTTAGGAAATTGTTTCCTAAAACAATTCCTTGAATAAAGTATGAAATTAGAATTAGGAAATCCGATTCCTAATTCAATCAATGAGACTTGATAAATTAAGTCACATACATACTTTATTAAGGAAATCGTTAGTCATGACATAATTATATGTCATGAATGTGCTTAGAAAAGAAAGATGAGACCCAAAACCCCTTACAAAATATTAAGGCCAACACCTTCCATTAATATGGTTATAATCGGAGTTTTGTTTCTCGTTTGGGTTGATGGACACATCCATGCCCGGCTTGAACCTCAACATGTTCAAACCATGGAATTAGTTTATGAATAATATAGTTGGAGTCAGAGGTCAATCCTTAGTTTTGGTTGTTGGACACATCCAAGCCTGACTAAACGGTTGAATGAGCTCCAACCATATTAAAACTAATTCTTGATTAATGGGTCAGCCTTAAGCTTGGAACATCGATTTTTTGTGCCACAGCCAAGGTCGATGTAAAGAGAGGTGCAATTGGGTGCTATGTATATTGTTGCATACTTGTTAATGAGTTAACAACCCAATGATTTATGCAAACATTTAATTAGTTGATAGCATAAAGTGATAGTTACATATATGTGATGTGTAATCGGTATAATTACCTACCTTCATAGCTAAGAATAACTTGATGGCCACAGCCATGGTTGTTCTTATCTATGGTTGGATATCAACCTATTTGGAGATGTTCCTACAATCTCCCGAATTGATAAAAAAGGTTATTCAATTTGAAAAATAAATAGGATTTTATTAATGTATGTTGATACATTCTATATCATCTTCTCACATAAGCTCAATTTGTATTTCTAGGTTAATCACTCGATCATGTCTTCTCTGAATTTGCGTTCCATTTTGGACACCAATAAACTAACTGGGCCAAACTTCATGGACTGGCTTCGAAACCTGAGGATAGTCCTCAAGGCAGAGAAGCTTGCTTATGTCATTGAAGATCAACTTCCCAACCGTCCTCCAGAGGGTGCAACTCCAGACCAGTTAGTAGCCTATCAGAAACATGTGACCGATTCCGAACTTGCAAGTTGCATCATGCTAGCCTCTATGGTACCTGAGCTGCAAAAGCAGCATGAGCATATGGATGCTTATACCATCATCTTCCATCTTGATGAGTTGTTTGAAGAGCAGGCGAGATCCGAAAGGTTCGAAGTCTCCAGACTCCTCTTCACCTCTAGGATGCAGGAAGGCACTTCTGCCTCACAGTTTGTGATAAAAATGTTGGGGTATATTGAGCGACTGAGCACACTCGGTTTTGCGATGGATCATGAACTAAGTATTGACTTAATTCTGCATTGTTTGCCCAAAAGTTATTCACAATTTGTGATGAACTATCGGATGAACAAGCTGGAGACTACCATTCCTGAGTTGCTCAACCTGCTGAAGACTGTAGAGCCTTCTGTAAAGCAGGATCAGAAGACGGTACTGTTAGTTGGTTCCTCGAAGAAAGGTTCTAAAAGGAAGGCCAAAGAACAGAATAAAGGAAAGAAGAAAAAGGCCAAAAAGACTGAAAAAACACCAAAAGGAACTTGCCATCATTGTGGCAAGGAGGGTCACTGGCGAAGAAACTGCAAGGTTTATCTTGAGTCCTTGAAGAAGAAGGCATCCGATGCCCCATCCTCTTCAGGTATCTTCGTTATTGAATGTCACTCTATTTCCTCAAATACCTGGGTACTTGATACTGGGTGTAGCTCAATATATGTAATGACATCCAGGGGCTAAGGAATAGAAGAAGACTCGTCAAAGGAGAAGCGAATTTGCGAGTTGGAAATGGAGCAAAGATTGCTGTTGTTGCCATCAGAACATATTTGCTAAAGCTCCCTACTGGACGTGTCTTAGAATTGGATAATTGTTATTTTGTTCCTTCGTTAATAAAGAACATTGTATCTATTTCATGTTTGAATGAAAAGGGTTATCATTTAACTTTTAGTAACAATTGTTGTTACATAACTTTAAATGGCGTTCTTTATGGGAATGGAACTTTGTGCAATGGTATCTACACGTTAGATTTATTCGGTGACGTTTTCAATATCGAAGTTAGCAACAAACGTGCTCGAATAGATAATCGAATAGACTCCTAGACGTGACATTGTCGTCTTGGCCATGTAAGTAAGAAACGCATGACCAAATTACACCGATGTGGAATTTTGGAATCATTTGAACCCGGTTCATTTGATACATGCGAATCATGCTTAAAAGGCAAGATGGCCAAATTACCCTTTTCCGGAAAAGGTAATCCAGTGGGAGAATTGCTTGGTCTAATACATACTGATGTATGTGGACCAATGTCAACTCTTGCACAAGGAGGCTATAGCTACTTCATCACCTTTATCGATGATCACTCACGATTCGGGTATGTGTTCTTGATGAAACACAAATCTGAAGCTTTTGAGAAATTCAAAGAGTTCAGAAATGAAGTAGAGAAACAGCTTGGCAAAAGTATTATGATACTTCGATCCGATCGGGGTGGTGAATACTTAAGTCAAGAGTTTCAAGATTATCTTAGGGACAATGGGATATTGTCCCAATGGACTCCGCCATATACACCACAACATAATGGTGTATCTGAGAGGCGTAACCGAACCTTGATGGACATGGTTAGGTCTATGATGAATCATGCAACTCTTCCAAAATCCTTTTGGAGCTATGCACTAAAGACAGCTGTTTACTTGCTAAACAGAGTCCCGACTAAGGTAGTCTCTACTACTCCATATGAGACATGGAATATTAAGAAACCTCACTTAACTCACCTTAAGATATGGGGTTGTCCTGCTTATGTGAAGCGGACTATATCAGACAAATTGGATGCTAAGTCTGATAAATGTCTATTTATTGGATACCCTAAGGAAACGAAGGGTTACCAATTCTATCATCCCTTGGAACAAAAGGTGTTTGTTTCAAGGCATGCTGTATTTTTGGAAAGAGAATTTCTTTTACAAGAAAATAGTGGGAGTGGCATTGAACTTGATGAAGTTCAAGAAACTCCAATAGACATTACAGAGACACCTAGTCTAGACTCACAACTAATAACTCATAATGATGAGCTATCAGTTGAACCTAAAACAACACCACCTCTTCGTAGGTCTGATAGGACAAGCAATATTCCAGAGAGATACAGATTTCTCATAAGTGAATCAAACGACGTGTTACTCATAAGCGATGACGAACCTATCAGTTATGAAGATGTTCTGAAAAGTTCAGAAAGGGACAAATGGCTTAAAGCCATGAAGTCGGAAATGGATTCCATGTACGAAAATCAAGTATGGGACTTGGTTAACCCACCTGAAGGGATTAAGCCCATAGGGTGCAAGTGGGTTTTCAAGAAGAAAACCGACATAGAAGGTAATTATGATTAAATCCATTCGCATGCTCCTAGCCATAGCAGCTCATTATGATTATGAGATATGACAAATGGATGTGAAAACAACTTTCCTTAATGGAAACCTGCTTGAGGATGTATACATGATACAACCTGAAGGTTTCACATCGGTTGATAAAACCAAAGTATGCAAGCTTCGACGATCCATATATGGACTGAAGCAAGCATCCAGGAGCTGGAACATCCGTTTTGATGAGACAATCAAAGAGTTTGATTTCTCACAAAATCCTGACGAACCTTGTGTGTACAAGAAGGTTAGTGGGAGTGCAGTCGTATTCCTAGTATTATATGTGGATGACATATTACTTATAGGAAACGATATATCAGTCTTACAACAGTTAAAATTTGGTTGTCCAAAACTTTCTCCATGAAAGACCTGGGAGAAGCAACCTATATCCTTGGGATTAGAATCTATAGAGATAGATCAAAACGGTTGCTTGGTCTTTCGTAGTCTACATATATAGACCGAGTGCTAAAAAGGTTTAGCATGTCGGAATCCAAGAAAGGTTACCTTCCCATTAGGCATGGGATTAACCTTTCAAAGTCTATGTGTCCGCACACAGAAGACGTGAGGATTTGCATGAATAAGATTCCTTATGCATCCGCGATAGGATCTATCATGTATGCTATGTTATGTACAAGGCCCGATGTATCATATGCTCTGAGCGTCACAAGCAGATACCAGTCGGATCCAGGAATGGATCATTGGGCGGCTGTCAAGATAATCCTTAAGTACTTAAGAAGAACTAAGGATATGTTCCTAATATATGGAGATGGAGATATGGTAATACGTGGGTATACAGATGCCAGTTTCCAGACAGATAAGGATGACTCCAAATCTCAGTTTGGATACGTATTTACTTTAAATGGAGGCGCAATAAGTTGGAAGAGTTCCAAACAAGACACCGTAGCGGATTCTACCACGGAAGCGGAATATATCGCAGCTTCGGAAGCAGCAAAGGAAGCAGTCTGGATCAAGAAGTTTGTCTCCGAACTTGGTGTGGTTCTAACCATTGATGAAGCAGTGCCGGTTTACTGCTGACAACAATGGAGCTATTGCACAAGCAAAGGAACCAAGATCTCATCAGCAATCCAAACACGTGCTTCGCCGCTATCATCTGATCAGAGAGATTATAACTAGGAATGATATACAAATTGAGAAAATTCCCACTGAAAGGAATTTAGCGGATCCTTTAACTAAGGCCTTGCCTCAGAGCAAATTTAAAGGTCATGTTAGAGCCTGTGGTATTGGATACCGTAGCGATTGGCATTAGGCCAAGTGGGAGTTTGTTAGTAATATGAGAGAAGTGTCCTAAGGCAATCGCCTTATGATTGTAATCATTTATTTCAATAAATGAAAATTCACTATTTGAGTATACATATTTGTGTATTTGATTGGGATCTTAAACTCACCTACTGAATGTCCGCAATACAATTCACAGCATGAGAGAATTTGTGATGGAATCACAACTAGTGATTATCTCTACATGTGCAATTGTGAAGTATTGAAAATATCCCTAGTCGATATATACGGACACTATCAATTCTGTTAAGACTAGCATGAGTTATTCTCTAATCAGCTGATTCTCATTAGCTGGTGACATTGGGATGTCCGGAGATAAACATGGATGCTAGTTAAGGGAACTAGTTCATTGGAGTGACTAGCTGTAAAACTTCACATGGTAGTCTATACATAGACATGTTAGTGAAGTTCTTACCGCAGCTTAAGTGCGATGTTCCTTTGACTTACGGTGTTCAAGTCATCTTGGTCATGGAGACTTATACTTTAACATCTTAAGCAAGCATCTCCAAGGAGGTGTGGACCCAGGATGGTTGGGTATAAGCCGAAGTGCCCGAAGATGTTTGAACAGCCTACAAAGGATTCACCACTCCTTGCGAGGAGATGTATACCCAAGGCCTATCGTCGGATTGTTACTCAAAGCCTCTGGCCAGAGCATGTCATGTTTAGAGTATGAGTCTCTTAAATACATGAGAGTAATTAGAAATCCAAAGGACGAGAGAACGTTACTTGGGCTAGGTGTGACGTAGTCAGCCTAGTGGGGACTGACACACACAGACCATGTCCTGAACCAAGTGGGTATAAGATGGTGAAGGGAATGAGGCACGATTCATTAGAGCTGCTGAAGGGTTTCAGAATAATTTCTGAGGTCAACCGTTGATCTTTCGATTAATTAGGGATCATGATGTACTACTAGGTGCCACTCATGATCGTTCTATAATTGATGAATTATAGACGGCCAACATAAATCGAAAGCCTATTTAGTCACACGCACTACGAGTAATCCGAGAGATTTAAAACGAGTTGAAAATTGGATTTTCCAATCAAGAGAAATTAAGTCGAATCTGAGTTAATCAGAGGCCCAACGGAAGCTAAAAATGGCTAAGTCTTTTGAAGGCTTATTGGGCGAATTAAATGAGTTTAATTCGTGAGGGCTTTGGCTTGGTTTGGCCGGCCAAAGAGGGTGCCCACCCTCTTTGTTTTGGCCGGCCACCACAAGGAGAGAAAACCAATTAATTTGGTTTTAATTATAAAATAAATCAAGCGCGATTTGTTTTATAAAATTATGGATAAATAAATTAATTTATATAAAGAGATTTATATAAAGAAATTTATAAAGAAAATTGTAGAAATTTATTCTTTTTTTATGGAAATTAAAATGAACCATGAATTGGTTTAATTTTAATTTATAAAATCAATTATGAATTGATTTTTCCATGATAATAAAATTTTATACAAATTTTATTCCATAATTAAAAAGAGAGATGTATTTGTTTTATTATAAAGTTAGTTATAATAAAACTTGGCATAACGGAATAATTAATAAGAAAATTTATAAGATAAATTTCTTATGAAAATTTATTCCGTTAATTCCGTTAAAAGGGAGACTTGGCAATGGAGAGGCTACTATATAAAGGAACCAAAGGCAAGCCTTGAATTCCAATTAATCAAGAGATTAAGAAGCTCTCTCTCTCTCCCTTATTCTCCTTCTCTCCTCCTCCTAGGGCCGGCGCCCCCCTTCCTCATCCTAGGGTCGGCGCACACCCCTCCTAGGGCCGGCGCCCACCCTTTCTCTCTCTAGGGCCGGCGCCCCTTCTCTCTCTAGGGCCGGCGCCCCTTTCTCCCTCTAGGGCCGGCGCCACCTCCCTAGCCGTGAGACACCACCAAGACGAAGCGGTAGTTCTCGTCGGCACAAAACTCGTGGCTTTGCGAAGTCATCTCGAAGAGAACTCGGCGTGGACGCGAATAAAGGCGGAGCTTCCAAGGGACGCTAAGGTTGGATCTCGTCCCTTACTTCGAGTTACGCGAGGTATTGAGTAAATTAGTTTACTTTCTGTAAAATTTTAATTTATGATCATGTCCACACATCATAAGGTTGCATGCTAGATACGTGGTTAAAAATAATTTGAGAAATTATTTATGCTAATTCTTCCGCTGCACGTAAATATTTAAAAATTTACGAACCCGTATCCTTGTCAACATGCACCCGGTCCCAACAGTGGTATCAGAGCCGGTTAGTGTTAGACATAATCATATAATTGTTTTGTGGAAAACTTTGTCATGATCTCAATTTTGGAAAAAAATTTCAATTATGGAAACTTTCCAATTATAATAAATTTTAGATTTAGGAATTTCTAAGTATGGAAATCCTCATGAAATTTCGCAAACTTTTGAAATATCCTAGTTTCTGAAATTTTATGATAATTGTAAAAACTTCCCATCTTTGGAAACTTTCCAATTTTGGAAATTTCTATTTTGGAAATTTTCCAACTTTGGAAATATGTAAGTTTTCTTTGTACCAGAAACATACAAATATTCTGAAAACCTATTATGAAATCTCGCAATTTTGGACACTTTCTTTCAAGAAAGTCTAGACAAATTTATGGATTATTAATTGACAATTAAATTCGAATTGGTTTTAAATTATTAACAAAATTCTTTATTTTGGATTGAGCCTCGGGGAGCCGTCCAATTTAAAGTTAGTTGTTGTAATTTAATTTCCCATTTTGAATAAAATTGTCATGTTTAATTTGGTTACGCCTCGGGGAGCGGACCAAATTGGATTTACGACAAATTACTTTTCTTTGGGTATCTGAGCCTCGGGGAGCCACCCTTATAAAACAATTTGTTGTAATTAATTAATCCATGAATAAAATATGTGATCAAATCTTGGAAATTTGATTTAAGAGGTGATGCTCTTACATATTGTTGTCTCCAAAATTAATTAGGAAAATGGTTTCCTATAAAGTTTTCTTAAATGAGATTTTCATGAAAAATAATATGTAGTTGAATTAAGGGAATTTGTCTCTTAATTTAATAAGATTTGATTTAGAGAAATCAAAGTCTTAAACATATTATTTCCGAAATTGATTATGACAATTTAGGAAATTGTTTCCTAAAACAATTCCTTGAATAAAGTATGAAATTAGAATTAGGAAATCCGGTTCCTAATTCAATCAATGAGACTTGATAAATTAAGTCACATACATACTTTATTAAGGAAATCGTTAGTCATGACATAATTATATGTCATGAATGTGCTTAGAAAAGAAAGATGAGACCCAAAACCCCTTACAAAATATTAAGGCCAACACCTTCCATTAATATGGTTATAATCGGAGTTTTGTTTCTCGTTTGGGTTGATGGACACATCCATGCCCGGCTTGAACCTCAACATGTTCAAACCATGGAATTAGTTTATGAATAATATAGTTGGAGTCAGAGGTCAATCCTTAGTTTTGGTTGTTGGACACATCCAAGCCTGACTAAACGGTTGAATGAGCTCCAACCATATTAAAACTAATTCTTGATTAATGGGTCAGCCTTAAGCTTGGAACATCGATTTGTTGTGCCACAGCCAAGGTCGATGTAAAGAGAGGTGCAGTTGGGTGCTATGTATATTGTTGCATACTTGTTAATGAGTTAACAACCTAATGATTTATGCAAACATTTAATTAGTTGATAGCATAAAGTGATAGTTACATATATGTGATGTGTAATCGGTATAATTACCTACCTTCATAGCTAAGAATAACTTGATGGCCACAGCCATGGTTGTTCTTATCTATGGTTGGATATCAACCTATTTGGAGATGTTCGTACAATCTCCCAAATTGATAAAAAGGGTTATTCAATTTGAAAAATAAATAGGATTTTATTAATGTATGTTGATACATTCTATATCATCTTCTCACATAAGCTCAATTTGTATTTCTAGGTTAATCACTCGATCATGTCTTCTCTGAATTTGCGTTCCATTTTGGACACCAATAAACTAACTGGGCCAAACTTCATGGACTGGCTTCGAAACCTGAGGATAGTCCTCAAGGCAGAGAAGCTTGCTTATGTCATTGAAGATCAACTTCCCAACCGTCCTCCAGAGGGTGCAACTCCAGACCAGTTAGTGGCCTATCAGAAACATGTGACCGATTCTGAACTTGCGAGTTGCATCATGCTAGCCTCTATGGTACATGAGCTGCAAAAGCAGCATGAGCATATAGATGCTTATACCATCATCTTCCATCTTCATGAGTTGTTTGAAAAGCAGGCGAGATCCGAAAGGTTCGAAGTCTCCAGACTCCTCTTCACCTCTAGGATGCAGGAAGGCACTTCTGCCTCACAGTTTGTGTTAATGATGTTGGGATACATTGAGCGACTGAGCACACTCGGTTTTACGATGGATCATGAACTAAGTATTGACTTAATTCTGCATTGTTTGCCCAAAAGTTATTCACAATTTGTGATGAACTATCGGATGAACAAGCTGGAGACTACCATTCCTGAGTTGCTCAACCTGCTGAAGACTGTAGAGCCTTCTGTAAAGCAGGATCAGAAGACGGTACTGTTAGTTGGTTCCTCGAAGAAAGGTTCTAAAAGGAAGGCCAAAGAACAGAATAAAGGAAAGAAGAAAAAGGCCAAAAAGACTGAAAAAACACCAAAAGGAACTTGCCATCATTGTGGCAAGGAGGGTCACTGGCGAAGAAACTGCAAGGTTTATCTTGAGTCCTTGAAGAAGAAGGCATCCGATGCCCCATCCTCTTCAGGTATCTTCGTTATTGAATGTCACTCTATTTCCTTAAATACCTGGGTACTTAATACTGGGTGTAGCTCAATATATGTAATGACATACAGGGGCTAAGGAATAGAAGAAGACTCGTCAAAGGAGAAGCGAATTTGTGAGTTGGAAATGGAGCAAAGATTGCTGTTGTTGCCATCAGAACATATTTGCTAAAGCTCCCTACTGGACGTGTCTTAGAATTGGATAATTATTATTTTGTTCCTTCGTTAATAAAGAACATTGTATCTATTTCATGTTTGAATGAAAAGGGTTATCATTTAACTTTTAGTAACAATTGTTGTTACATAACTTTAAATGACGTTCTTTGTGGGAATGGAACTTTGTGCAATGGTATCTACACGTTAGATTTATCCGGTGACGTTTTCAATATCGAAGTTAGCAACAAACGTGCTCGAATAGATAATCGAATAGACTCCTAGACGTGACATTGTCGTCTTGGCCATGTAAGTAAGAAACGCATGACCAAATTACACCGATGTGGAATTTTGGAATCATTTGAACCCGGTTCATTTGATACATGCGAATCATGCTTAAAAGGCAAGATGACCAAATTACCCTTTTCCGGAAAAGGTAATCCAGTGGGAGAATTGCTTGGTCTAATACATACTGATGTATGTGGACCAATGTCAACTCTTGCACAAGGAGGCTATAGCTACTTCATCACCTTTATCGATGATCACTCACGATTCGGGTATGTGTTCTTGATGAAACACAAATCTGAAGCTTTTGAGAAATTCAAAGAGTTCAGAAATGAAGTAGAGAAACAGCTTGGCAAAAGTATTATGATACTTCGATCCGATCGGGGTGGTGAATACTTAAGTCAAGAGTTTCAAGATTATCTTAGGGACAATGGGATATTGTCCCAATGGACTCCGCCATATACACCACAACATAATGGTGTATCTGAGAGGCGTAACCGAACCTTGATGGACATGGTTAGGTCTATGATGAATCATGCAACTCTTCCAAAATCCTTTTGGAGCTATGCACTAAAGACAGCTGTTTACTTGCTAAACAGAGTCCCGACCAAGGTAGTCTCTACTACTCCATATGAGACATGGAATAGTAAGAAACCTCACTTAACTCACCTTAAGATATGGGGTTGTCCTGCTTATGTGAAGCGGACTATATCAGACAAATTGGATGCTAAGTCTGATAAATGTCTATTTATTGGATACCCTAAGGAAACGAAGGGTTACCAATTCTATCATCCCTTGGAACAAAAGGTGTTTGTTTCAAGGCATGCTGTATTTTTGGAAAGAGAATTTCTTTTACAAGAAAATAGTGGGAGTGGCATTGAACTTGATGAAGTTCAAGAAACTCCAATAGACATTACAGAGACACCTAGTCTAGACCCACAACCAATAACTCATAATGATGAGCTATCAGTTGAACCTAAAACAACACCACCTCTTCGTAGGTCTGATAGGACAAGCAATATTCCAGAGAGATACAGATTTCTCATAAGTGAATCAAACGACGTGTTACTCATAAGCGATGACGAACCTATCAGTTATGAAGATGTTCTGAAAAGTTCAGAAAGGGACAAATGGCTTGAAGCCATGAAGTCGGAAATGGATTCCATGTACGAAAATCAAGTATGAGACTTGGTTAAGCCCACCTGAAGGGATTAAGCCCATAGGGTGCAAGTGGGTTTTCAAGAAGAAAACCGACATGGAAGGTAATTATCATTAAATCCATTCGGATGCACCTAGCCATAGCAGCTCATTATGATTATGAGATATGTCAAATGGATGTGAAAACAACTTTCCTTAATGGAAACCTGCTTGAGGATGTATACATGATACAACCTGAAGGTTTCACATCGGTTGATAAAACCAAAGTATGCAAGCTTCGACGATCCATATATGGACTGAAGCAAGCATCCAGGAGCTGGAACATCCGTTTTGATGAGACAATCAAAGAGTTTGATTTCTCACAAAATCCTGACGAACCTTGTGTGTACAAGAAGGTTAGTGGGAGTGTAGTCGTATTCCTAGTATTATATGTCGATGACATATTACTTATAGGAAACGATATATCAGTCTTACAGACAGTTAAAATTTGGTTGTCCAAAACTTTCTCCATGAAAGACCTGGAAGAAGCAACCTATATCCTTGGGATTAGAATCTATAGAGATAGATCAAAATGGTTGCTTGGTCTTTCGCAGTCTACATATATAGACCGAGTGCTAAAAAGGTTTAGCATGTCGGAATCCAAGAAAGGTTACCTTCCCATCAGGCATGGGATTAACCTTTCAAAGTCTATGTGTCCGCGCACAGAAGACGAGAGGATTTGCATGAATAAAATTCCCTATGCATCCGCGATAGGATCTA
>JAGFNQ010001802.1:61924-242783 GCA_024364735.1 Boesenbergia rotunda | reverse complement strand
ATACCGATGTAATGCGGACCAAATGTCAACTCAAGCACAAGGAGGCTATAGCTACTTCATCACCTTTATCGATGATCACTCACGATTCGGGTATGTGTTCTTGATGAAACACAAATCTGAAGCTTTTGAGAAATTCAAAGAGTTCAGAAATGAAGTAGAGAAACAGCTTGGCAAAAGTATTAAAATACTTCGATCCGATCGGGGTGGGAATACTTAAGTCAAGAGTTTCAAGATTATCTTAGGGACAATGGGATATTGTCCCAATGGACTCCGCCATATACACCACAGCATAATGGTGTATCTGAGAGGCGCAACCGAACCTTGATGGACATGGTTAGGTCGATGATGAATCATGCAACTCTTCCAAAATCCTTTTGGGGCTATGCACTTAAGACAGCTGTTTACTTGCTAAACAGAGTCCCGACCAAGGTAGTCTCTACTACTCCATATGAGATGGAATAGTAAGAAACCTCACTTAACTCACCTTAAGATATGGGGTTGTCCTGCTTATGTGAAGCGGACTTATCAGACAAATTGGATGCTAAGTCTGATAAATGTCTATTTATTGGATACCCTAAGGAAACGAAGGGTTACCAATTCTATCATCCCTTGGAACAAAAGGTGTTTGTTTCAAGGCATGCTGTATTTTCTGGAAAAAGAATTTCTTTTACAAGAAAACAGTGGGAGTGGCATTGAACTTGATGAAGTTCAAGAAAACTCCAATAGACATTACAGAGACACCTAGTCTAGACCCACAACCAAAACTCATAATGATGAGCTATCAGTTGAACCTAAAACACACCACCTCTTCGTAGGTCTGATAGGACAAGCAATATTCCAGAGAGATACGGATTTCTCATAAGTGAATCAAACGACGTGTTACTCATAGCGATGACGAACCTATCAGTTATGAAGATGTTCTGAAAAGTTCAGAAAGGGACAAATGGCTTGAGGCCATGAAGTCGGAAATGGATTCCATGTACGAAAATCAAGTATGGGACTTGGTTAACCCACCTGAAGGGATTAAGCCCATAGGGTGCAAGTGGGTTTTCAAGAAGAAAACCGACATGGAAGGTAATGTTGTTACCTTTAAGGCTAGATTAGTGGAAAAGGATATCGTCAAAACAAGGAATTGATTATGAGAACCTATTCGCCAGTAGCTATGCTTAAATCCATTCGGATGCTCCTAGCCATAGCAGCTCATTATGATTATGAGATATGGCAAATGGATGTGAAAACAACTTTCCTTAATGGAAACCTGCTTGAGGATGTATACATGATACAACCTGAAGGTTTCACATCGGTTGATAAAACCAAAGTATGCAAGCTTCGACGATCCATATATGGACTGAAGCAAGCATCTAGGAGCTGGAACATCCGTTTTGATGAGACAATCAAAGAGTTTGATTTCTCACAAAATCCTGACGAACCTTGTGTGTACAAGAAGGTTAGTGGGAGTGCAGTCGTATTCCTAGTATTATATGTCGATGACATATTACTTATAGGAAACGATATATCAGTTTTACAGACAGTTAAAATTTGGTTGTCCAAAACTTTCTCCATGAAAGACCTGGGAGAAGCAACCTATATCCTTGGGATTAGAATCTATAGAGATAGATCAAAACGGTTGCTTGGTCTTTCGCAGTCTACATATATAGACCGAGTGCTAAAAAGGTTTAGCATGTCGGAATCCAAGAAAGGTTACCTTCCCATCAGGCATGGGATCAACCTTTCAAAGTCTATGTGTCCGCGCACAGAAGACGAGAGGATTTGCATGAATAAGATTCCCTATGCATCCGCATAGGATCTATCATGTATGCTATGTTATGTACAAGGCCCGATGTATCATATGCTTTGAGCGTCACAAGCAGATACCAGTCGGATCCAGGAATGGATCATTGGGCGGCTGTCAAGACAATCCTTAAGTACTTAAGAAGAACTAAGGATATGTTCCTAATATATGGAGAAGGAGATATGGTAATACGTGGGTATACAGATGCCAGTTTCCAGACAGATAAGGATGACTCCAAATCTCAGTCTGGATACGTATTTACTTTGAATGGAGGCGCAATAAGTTGGAAAAGTTCCAAACAAGACACCGTAGCGGATTCTACCACGGAAGCGGAATATATCGCAGCTTCGGAAGCAGCAAAGGAAGCAGTCTGGATCAAGAAGTTTGTCTCCGAACTTGGTGTGGTTCCAACCATTGATGAAGCAGTGCCGGTTTACTGCGACAACAATGGAGCTATTGCACAAGCAAAGGAACCAAGGTCTCATCAGCGATCCAAACACGTGCTTCGCCGCTATCATCTGATCAGAGAGATTATAAGTAGGAATGATATACAAATTGAGAAATTCCCACTGAAAGGAATTTTGCGGATCCTTTAACTAAGGCCTTGCCTCAAGCAAGTTTGAGGGTCATGTTAGAGCCTGTGGTATTGGATACCGTAGCGATTGGCATTAGGCCAAGTGGGAGTTTGTTAGTGATATGAGAGAAGTGTCCTAAGGCAATCGCCTTATGATTGTAAACATTTATTTAATAAATGATAATTCACTATTTGAGTATACATGTTTGTGTATTTGATTGGGATCTTAAACTCATCTACTGAATGTCCGCAATACAACTCACAGCATAAGAGAATTTGTGATGGGATCACAACTAGTGATTATCTCTAATGTGCAATTGTGAAGTATTGAAAATATCCCTAGTCGATGAATTGATAAAACGGACACTATCAATTCTGTTGAGACTAGCATGGGTTATTCTCTAATCAGCTGATTCTCACTGGCTGGTGACATTGGGATGTCCGGAGATAAACATGGATGCTAGTTAAGGGAACTAGTTCATTGGAGTGACTAGCTGTAAGACTTCATATGGAATCTACATTAGATATGTCAATGAAGTTCTTACTGCAGCTTAAGTGCGATGTTCCTTTGACTTGCGGTGTTCAAGTCATCTTGGTCATGGAGACTTATACTTTACATCTTAAGCAAGCATCTCCAAGGAGGTGTGGACCCAGGATGATTGGGTATAAGCCGAAGTGCCCGAAGATGTTTGAACAGCCTACAAAGGATTCACCACTCCTTGCGAGGAGATGTATACCCAGGCCTATCGTCGGATTGTTACTCAAAGCCTCTGGCCAGAGCATATCATGTTTAGAGTGCGAGTCTCTTAAATACATGAGAGTAATTAGAAATCCAAAGGACGAGAAAGACACTACTTGGGCTAGGTGTGACGTAGTCAGCCTAGTGGGGACTGACACCATGACCGTGTCCTGAACCAAGTGGGTATAAGATGGTGAAGGGAATGGGCACGATTCATTAGAGCTGCTGAAGGGTTTCAGAATAATTTCTTCTGAGGTCAAACCGTTGATCTTTCGATTAATTGGGGATCATGATGTACTACTAGGTGCCACTCATGATCGTTCTATAATTAGTTAATTATAGACGGCCAACATAAATCGAAAGCCTATTTAGTCACACGCACTACGAGTAATCCGAGGGATTTAAAACGAGTTGAAAATTGGATTTTCCGATCAAGAGAAATAAGTCGAATCTGAGTTAATCAGAGGCGCAATGGAAGCTAAAAATGGCTAAGTCTTTTGAAGGCTTTTGGGCGAATTAAATGAGTTTAATTCGCGAGGGTTCGGCTTGGTTTGGCCGGCCAAAGAGGGTGTCCACCCCCTTTGTTGGCCGGCCACATAAGGGAGAAAACCAATTAATTTGGTTTAATTAATAAAATAAATCTAGCGCGATTTATTTTATAAAATTATGGATAAATAAATTTGTATAAAGAAATTTATATAAATAAAATTTATGAAATTTATTCTTTTATGGAAATTAAAATAATCCATGAATTGGTTTATTTTAATTTTATAAAATCAATTATGAATTGATTTTTCCATAATAAGAAAGTATAAATTTCTTATAAAATTTATTCCATAATTAAAAGGAAGAGATGTATTGTTTTATTATAAATTAGTTATAATAAAACTTGGCTTAAACGGAATAATTAATAAGAAAATTTATAAGATAAATTTCTTATAAAATTTATTCCGTTAATTCCGTTAGAGGGAGACTTGCAAAGGAGTGCTACTATATAAAGGAACCAAAGGCAAGCCTTATTCCAATTAATCAAGAGATTAAGATTCTCTCCTCTCTCCTTATTCTTCTCCTTCTCTTCTCCTCCTCCTAGGGCCGCGCCCCCCCTGAGATTAGGGCCGGCCACAAGACTCCTTGGAGGAGGCCGTGAGCTTCAAGAAGAAAAAACCCATACGAAAAGAAGAAGCGGTAGCGACTCCTCTCTTCTCGGAACGACCGTTCTTCTTGGTTAGTCCTATCTCCTCTCTGTCATCTAGTTGTGCCTCCGAGAATCTAGTAGTTCTCGTCGGCACAAAACTCGTGGACTTTGCGAAGTCATCCCGAAGAGAACTCGGCGTGGACGCGAATAGAGGCGGAGCTTCCAAGGGACGCTACGGTTGGATCTCGTCCCTTACTTCGAGTTACGCGAGGTATTGGTAAATTGTTTACTTTTCCGCAAATTTTATTTTATGATATGTCAACACATTAAGGTGCATGCTAGATACGAAGTTAAAATAATTTAGGAAATTATTTATGCAATCTTCCGCTGCACGTAAAATTTTAAAATTTACGAACTCGTATCCTTGTCGACATGCACCCGGTCCCAACACCGCAGGTGGTGGCCCTAACTATCGAGCCGCTGGTCTATGCCAAGAAATGCTCGTATTAATTCCTCACCTCATTGGTCAATCCTGTTACAAATGATTTTGATGTCGATCGAGATTCTTGCAAGACTTTAATTCAGATTCTTTTACTTGGTCGTTAAATCAAACTTGTGTCGTGTTGTAAATTTTTAGAAATCCGGGAAAAGAGCCGCTGAAGGGTCTTCAAGGAGAAAGACCGGTTATAAGGCTGATCAAATCCTCGATTCCTAACAGTGTTAACAAAACTTTCAGACCAGACCTTTAAAATTCTTAATGTCGATCTGAAACTTTTGGTTGAACATGTTACCATCATCGATGTGATCACCTTTTAAAATCGGTTTCTTTCTCCTCTCGAACGATCCATCACTGACTTTGTCTCCGATTTCTAAACAATCTACAACCACGACCTCAAGATTTCACGACCAGTAGCCAAGACGAATCTGATTTTCTTATGATGTCTACAGAGTATCTTGGCGGTCGACGATCGCCTAATCTTATCATCAAGAGCTTTGTAGACATGGATCTGAACAATGATGAGGAGATTTCTTTGGCTATCCAGCCAGCTGGTCTCGAATAGTAGGGATCCACCTTGCGGTGTTGGGACCGGGTGCATGTTGACAAGGATACGAGTTCGTAAATTTTAAATATTTACGTCAGCGGAAGAGTTGCATAAATAATTTCCAAATTATTTTAACACGTATCTAGCATGCGACCTTATGATGTGTGACATAATCATAAATTAAAATTTTGCAGAAAGTAAACAATTTACCAATACCTCTCGTAACTCGAAGTAAGGGACGAGATCCAACCGTAGCGTCCCTTGGAAGCTCCGCCTCTATTCGCGTCCACGCCGAGTTCTCTTCGGGATGACTTCGCAAAGCACGAGTTTTGTGCCGACGAGAACTACCGATTCGTCTGGGGGCACACGGCAGGAGGGTGGCGCCACGAAGAACGGGCGCCGAGAAGAGAGGGCGCCGGCCCTCGTAGGGAGAAGGTCCGCCTCCCCTAGGAGGGTGTGCGCCGGCCCTAATGAGGGGGGCGCCGGCCCTAGGAGGAGGAAGAGAAGGAGAATAAGGAGAGAGAGAGAGCTTCTTAATCTCTTTAATTGGAATCAAGGCTTGCCTTTGGTTCCTTTATATAGTAGCCTCTCCTTGCCAAGTCTCCCTTAAACCGAATTAACGGAATAAATTTTCATAAGAAATTTATCTTATAAATTTTCTTATTAATTATTCCGTTTAACCAGTTTTATTATAACTAACTTTATAATAAAACAAATACATCTCTCTCTTTTAATTATGGAATAAAATTTTATAAAAATTTATAAACTTTCTTATTATGGAAAAATCAATTCATAATTGATTTTATAAAATTAAAATAAACCAATTCATGGATTCATTTTAATCTTCCATAAAAAGAATAAATTTCTACAATTTTCTTTATAAATTTTATTTATATAAATTTCTTTATACAAATTAATTTATTTATCCATAATTTATAAAACAAATCGCGCTAGATTTATTTTATTAATTAAACCAAAATTAATTGGTTTTCTCCTCCTTATGGTGGCCGGCCAAACCAAAGAGGGTGTTTTGACACCCTCTTTGGCCGGCCAAACCAAGCCCGAACCGCTCGCGAATTAAACTCATTTAATTCGCCCAATAAAGCCTTCAAAAGACTTAGCCATTTTTAGCTTCCGTTGCGCCTCTGATTAACTCAGATTCGACTTATTTCTCTTGATCGGAAAATCCAATTTTCAACTCGTTTTAAATCCCTCGGATTACTCGTAGTGCGTGTGACTAAATAGGCTTTCGATTTATGTTGGCCGTCTATAATTAACAATTATAGAACGATCATGAGTGGCACCTAGTAGTACATCATGATCCCCAATTAATCGAAAGATCAACGGTTTGACCTCAGAAATTATTCTGAAACCCTTCAGCAGCTCTAATGAATCGTGCCCATTCCCTTCACCACTTATACCCACTTGGTTCAGGACACGGTCATGGTGTCAGTCCCCACTAGGCTGACTACGTCACACCTAGCCCAAGTAGTGTCTTCTCGTCCTTTGGATTTCTAATTACTCTCATGTATTTAAGAGACTCGCACTCTAAACATGATATGCTCTGGCCAGAGGCTTTGAGTAACAATCCGACGATAGGCCTGGGTATACATCTCCTCGCAAGGAGTGGTGAATCCTTTGTAGGCTGTTCAAACATCTTCGGGCACTTCGGCTTATACCCATCATCCTGGGTCACACCTCCTTGGAGATGCTTGCTTAAGATGTTAAAGTATAAGTCTCCATGACCAAGATGACTTGAACACCGCAAGTCAAAGGAACATCGCACTTAAGCTGCAGTAAGAACTTCATTGACATATCTATGTAGATTCCATATGAAGTCTTACAGCTAGTCACTCCAATGAACTAGTTCCCTTAACTAGCATCCATGTTTATCTCCGGACATCCCAATGTCACCAGCCAGTGAGAATCAGCTGATTAGAGAATAACCCATGCTAGTCTCAACAGAATCGATAGTGTCCGTTTTTATCAATTCATCGACTAGGGATAATTTCAATACTTCACAATTGCACATATAGAGATAATCACTAGTTGTGATCCCATCACAAATTCTCTTATGCTGTGAGTTGTATTGCGGACATTCAGTAGATGAGTTTAAGATCCTAATAAAATACACAAAACATGTATACTCAAATAGTGAATTATCATTTATTAATATAAATGTTTACATCATAAGGCGATTGCCTTAGGACACTTCTCTCACATCACTAACAAACTCCCACTTGGCCTAATGCCAATCGCTACGGTATCTAATACCATAGGCTCTAACATGTCCCTCAAACTTGCTTTGAGGCAAGGCCTTAGTTAAAGGATCCGCTATATTCCTTTCAGTGGGAACTCTCTCAATTTGTATGTCATTCCTACTTATAATCTCTCTGATCAGATGATAGCGTCGAAGCACGTGTTTGGATCGCTGATGAGACCTTGGTTCCTTTGCTTTTGCAATAGCTCCATTGTTGTCGCAGTAAACCGGCACTGCTTCATCAATGGTTGGAACCACACCAAGTTCTGAGACAAACTTCTTGATCCAAACTGCTTCCTTTGCTGCTTCCGAAGCTGCGATATACTCCGCTTCCGTGGTAGAATCCGCTACGGTGTCTTGTTTGGAACTTTTCCAACTTACTGCGCCTCCATTCAAAGTAAATACGTATCCAGACTGTGATTTGGAGTCATCCTTATCTGTCTGGAAACTGGCATCTGTATACCCACGTATTACCATATCTCCTTCTCCATATATTAGGAACATATCCTTAGTTCTTCTTAAGTACTTAAGGATTGTCTTGACAGCCGCCCAATGATCCATTCCTGGATCCGACTGGTATCTGCTTGTGACACTCAAAGCATATGATACATCGGGCCTTGTACATAACATAGCATACATGATAGATCCTATTGCGGATGCATAGGGAATCTTATTCATGCAAATCCTCTCGTCTTCTGTGTGCGGACACATAGACTTCGAAAGGTTGATCCCATGCCTGATGGGAAGGTAACCTTTCTTGGATTCCGACATGCTAAACCTTTTTAGCATTCGGTCTATATATGTAGACTGCGAAAGACCAAGCAACCGTTTTGATCTATCTCTATAGATTCTAATCCCAAGGATATAGGTTGCTTCTCCCAGGTCTTTCATGGAGAAAGTTTTGGACAACCAAATTTTAACTGTCAGTAAAACTGATACATCGTTTCCTATAAGCAATATGTCATCGACATATAATACTAGGAATACGACTGCACTCCCACTAACCTTCTTGTACACACAAGGTTCGTCAGGATTTTGTGAGAAATCAAACTCTTTGATTGTCTCATCAAAACGGATGTTCCAGCTCCTAGATGCTTGCTTCAGTCCATATATGGATCGTCGAAGCTTGCATACTTTGGTTTTATCAACCGATGTGAAACCTTCAGGTTGTATCATGTATACATCCTCAAGCAGGTTTCCATTAAGGAAAGTTGTTTTCACATCCATTTGCCATATCTCATAATCATAATGAGCTGCTATGGCTAGGAGCATCCGAATGGATTTAAGCATAGCTACTGGCGAATAGGTTTCGTCATAATCAATTCCTTGTTTCTGACGATATTCTTTTGCCACTAATCTAGCCTTAAAGGTAACAACATTACCTTCCATGTCGGTTTTCTTCTTGAAAACCCACTTGCACCCTATGGGTTTGATCCCTTCAGGTGGGTTAACCAAGTCCCATACTTGATTTTCGTACATGGAATCCATTTCCGACTTCATGGCCTCAAGCCATTTGTCCCTTTCTGAACCTTTCAGAACTTCTTCATAACTGATAGGTTCGTCATCACCAATGAGCAACACGTCATTCGATTCACTTACGAGAAATCCGTATCTCTCTGGAATGTTGCGTGTCCTATCAGACCTACGAAGAGGTGGTGTAGTTTTAGGTTCAACTGATAGCTCATCACTATGAGTTCTCGGTTGTGGGTCTAGACTAGGTGTCTCTGTAATGTCTATTGGAGTTTCTTGAACTTCATCAAGCTCAATGCCACTCCCACTGTTTTCTTGTAAAAGAAATTCTTTTTCCAGAAATACAGCATGCCTTGAAACAAACACCTTTTGTTCCAAGGGATGATAGAATTGGTAACCCTTCGTTTCCTTAGGGTATCCAATAAATAGACATTTATCAGACTTAGCATCCAATTTGTCTGATCCAACCCGCTTCACATAAGCAGGACAACCCCATATCTTAAGGTGAGTTAAGTGAGGTTTCTTACTATTCCAAATCTCATATGGAGTAGTAGAGACTACCTTGGTCGGGACTCTGTTTAGCAAGTAAACAGCTGTCTTAAGTGCATAGCCCCAAAAGGATTTTGGAAGAGTTGCATGATTCATCATCGACCTAACCATGTCCATCAAGGTTCGGTTGCACCTCTCAGATACACCATTATGCTGTGGTGTATATGGCGGAGTCCATTGGGATAATATCCCATTGTCCCTAAGATAATCTTGAAACTCTTGACTTAAGTATTCTCTACCCCGATCGGATCGAAGTATTTTAATACTTTTGCCAAGTTGTTTCTCTACTTCATTTCTGAATTCTTGGAATTTATCAAAAGCTTCAGATTTGTGTTTCATCAAGAACACATAACCGAATCGTGAGTGATCATCGATAAAGGTGATGAAGTAGTTATAGCCTCCTTGTGTTTGAGTTGACATTGGTCCGCATACATCGGTATGTATTAGACCAAGCAACTCTCCCACTGGATTACCCTTTCCGGGAAAGGGTAATTTGGTCATCTTGCCTTTT
The DNA here is from genome assembly GCA_024364735.1 of Boesenbergia rotunda. Lineage (NCBI taxonomy): Eukaryota > Viridiplantae > Streptophyta > Magnoliopsida > Zingiberales > Zingiberaceae > Boesenbergia > Boesenbergia rotunda. The sequence goes on along the minus strand of JAGFNQ010001802.1, from coordinate 232,710 downwards.
AAGCACGATTCGCATGTATCAAATGAACCGGGTTCAAATGATTCCAAAATTCCACATCGGTGTAATTCGGTCATGCGTTTCTTACTTATATGGCCAAGACGACAGTGCCACGTGTAGGAGTCTATTCGATTATCTATTCGAGCACGTTTGTTGCTAACTTCGATATTGAAAACGTCACTGGATAAATCTAACGTGTAGATGTCATTGCACAAAGTTCCATTCCCATAAAGAACGTCATTTAAAGTTATGTAACAACAATTGTTACTGAAAGTTAAATGATAACCTTTTTCATTCAAACATGAAATAGATACAATATTCTTTATTAATGAAGGAACAAAATAACAATTATCCAATTCTAAGATACGTCCGGTAGGGAGCTTCAGCAAATATGTTCCGATGGCAACAGCAGCAATCTTTGCTCCATTTCCAACTCTCAAATTCGCTTCTCCCTTGATGAGTCTTCTTCTATTCCTTAGCCCCTGTATGTCATTACATATATGTGAGCCACACCCAGTATCAAGTACCCAGGTATTTAAGGAAATAGAGTGACATTCAATAACGAAGATACCTGAAGAGGATGGGGCATCGGATGCCTTCTTCTTCATGGACTCAAGATAAATCTTGCAGTTTCTTCGCCAGTGACCTTCCTTGCCACAGTGATGGCAAGTGCCTTTTGGTTTCTTTTCAGTCTTTTTGGTCTTTTTCTTCTTCCCTTTGTTCTGTTCTTTGGCCTTCCTCTTAGAACCTTTCTTCGAGGAACCAACTAACAGTACTGCTTTTTGATCCGGCTTTACAGAAGGCTCCACAGTCTTCAGCATGTTGATCAACTCAGGAATGGTAGTCTCCAGTTTGTTCATCCGATAGTTCATCACAAATTATGAATAACTCTTGGGCAAACAACTCAGAATTAAGTCAATACTTAGTTCATGATCCATTGCAAAACCGAGTGCGCTCAGTCGCTCAATGTACCCCAACATCTTTAACACAAACTGCGAGGCAGAAGTGCCTTCCTGCATCTTAGTGGTGAAGAGGAGTCTGGAGACTTCGAACCTTTCGGATCTCGCCTGCTCTTCAAACAACTCATGAAGATGGAAGATGATGGTATTAGCATCCATATGCTCATGCTGCTTTTGCAACTCAGGTACCATAGAGGCTAGCATGATGCAACTCGCAAGTTCAGAATCGGTCACATGTTTCTGATAGGCCAACAATTGGTCTGGAGTTGCATTCTCTGGAGGATGGGTGGGAAGTTGTTCTTCAAGGACATAAGCAAGCTTCTCTGCCTTGAGGACTATCCTCAGGTTTCGAAGCCAGTCCATGTAGTTCGGCCCAGTCAGTTTATTGGTGTCAAAAATGGAACGCAAGTTTATGTGAGAAGACATGATCGAGTGATTAACCTAGAAATACAAATTGAGATTATGTGAGAAGATTTATTAAAGAATGTATCAACATACATAAATTAAATCCTATTTATTTTACGAATTGAATCACCCTTATTATCAATTCGGGAGATCGTAGGAACATCTCCAAATAGGTTGATATCCAACCATAGATAAGAACCACCATGGCTGTGGCCATCAAGTTTTTCTTAGCTATGAAGGTAGGTAATTTTACCGATTACACATCGCATATATGTAACTATCACTTTATGCTATCAACTAATTGAATGTTTGCATAAATCATTGGGTTGTTAACTCATTAACAAGTATGTATCATTATACATAGCACCCAACTGCACCTCTCTTCACATCGACCTTGGCTGTGGCACAACAAATCGATGTTCCAAGCTTAAGGCTGACCCATTAATCAAGAAATAGTTTTAATATTGTTGAAGTTCATTCAACCGTTTAGTCCGGCTTGGATGTGTCCAACAACCAAAACTAAGGATTGACCTTTGACTTCAACTATATTATTCATAAACTAATTCTATGGTTTGAACATGTTGAGGTTCAAGTCGGGCATGGATGTGTCCATCAACCCAAACGAGAAACAAAACTCCGGTTCTAACCATATTAATGGAAGGTGTTAGCCTTAATATTTTGTAAGGGGTGTTTGGGTCTCATTCTTTTCTAAGCACATTCATGACATATAATTATGTCATGACTAACGTTTTCCTTAATAAAGTATGTATGTGACTTAATTTATCAAGTCTCATGAATTAAATTAGGAATCGGATTTCCTAATTATAATTTCATACTTTATTAAAGGAATTGTTTTGGGAAATAATTTCCTAAATTGTCATAATTAATTTCGGAAATAATATGTTCAAGACTTTGATTTCTCTAAATCAAATCTTATTAAATTAAGAGACAAATCCCTTAATTCAACTACATATTATTTTCATGAAAATCTTATTTAAGAATACTCTATAGGAAACCATTTTCCTAATTAATTTTGGAGACAACAATATGTAAGAGCATCACCTCTTCAACATATTTTATTCATGGATTTAATTAATTACAACAAATTATTTTCTAAGGGTGGCTCCCCGAGGCTCAGATACCCAAAGAAAAGTAATGTGTTGTAAATCTAATTGGACGGCTCCCCGAGGCTCAATCCAAATCAAACATGACAATTTCAATTAAAAAATTGGGAAATTAAATTACAACAACTAACTTTAAATTGGACGGCTCCCCGAGGCTCAATCCAAAATAAAGAATTTTGTTGTCAATTTAAAAACCAATTCAAATTTAATTGTCAATTAACTGTCCATGAATTTGTCTAGACTTTCTCAAAAGAAAGTGCCCAAAATTGTGAGATTTCAAAAATAATTTTTCAGAATTATTGTAAGTTTCTGGTAAAAAGAAAACTTACATATTTTCAAAAATTGGAAAATTTCTAAAATAGAAAAATTTCCAAAATTTGGAAAGTTTCCAAAGATGGGAAGTTTTCACAATTATCATAAAATTTTAGAAACTAGAAAATTCCAAACGTTTGCGAAATTTCATGAAGATTTCCAAACTTTGAAATTTCTAAATCTAAAATCTATTATAATTTGAAAGTTTCCATAATTGAAAATTTTTTCCAAAATTGAGATCATGACAAAGTGTTCCGCAAAACAATTATATGATAATGTCGAACACTAACCGGCTCTGATACCACTGTTGGGACCGGGTGCATGTCGACAAGGATACGAGTTCGTAAAATTTAAAATTTTTACGTGCAGCGGAAGAGTTTGCATAAAATAATTTCCTAAATTATTTTAACTTCGTATCTATCATGCAACCTTACATTGTATTGACATAATCATAAAATAAAACTTTGCGGAAAAGTAAACAAATTTACCAAGTACCTCTCGTAACTCGAAGTAAGGGACGAGATCCAACCGTAGCGTCCCTTGGAAGCTCCGCCTCTATTCGCGTCCACGCCGAGTTCTCTTTGGGATGACTTCGCAAAGTCACGAGTTTTGTGCCGACGAGAACTACTAGATTCTCGGAAGGCACAACTAGATGAACAAGAGAGGAAAGATAGGAAACTAACCAACGAAGTAACGGAATCGAATTCCGAGAAGAGAGGAGTCGCTATCCGCTTCTTCTTCTTCGTATTCGGGTTCTCCTTCTTCTTCTTGAAGCTCACGGCCTCCTCCAAGGAGTCCTTTGTGCGCCGGCCCTAATCCTCTAGGGTGGGCGCCGGCCCTAGGCAAGAGAGGGAAGAAGAGAAGAGAGAAGAGATTAAGAGAGAGAGGGAGAGAATAATTAATCTCTTAATTAGCAATAAGGGCTAGCCTTTGGTTCCTTTATATAGTAGCAACTCCTTTGCTAAGTCTCCCTCTAAACCGAATTAACGGAATTAACGGAATTAGTTATAAGAAATTTATCTTATAAATTTTCTTATTAATTATTCCGTTTAAACCGAGTCTTTATTATAAACTAATTTATAATAAAACTAATTCTTCTTCTCTTTATTATGGAATAAATTTTATAAGAAATTTATAAACTTTCTTATTTATGAAAAAATCAATTCATAATTGATTTTATAAAATTAAAATAAACCAATTCATGGATTATTTTAATCTTCCATAAAAGAATAAATTTCTATAAATTTTATTTATATAAATTTCTTTATACAAATTTATTTATCCATAATTTATAAAATAAATCGCACTAGATTTATTTTATTAATTAAACCAAAATTAATTGGTTTTCTCCTCTTATTGTGGCCGGCCACCAAAGGGGGTTTTGACACCCTCTTTGGCCGGCCAAACCAACCCGAACCGCCGCGAATTAAACTCATTTAATTCGCCCAAAAAACCTTCAAAAGACTTAGCCATTTTTAGCTTCCATTGCGCCTCTGATTAACTCAGATTTGACTTATTTCTCTTGATCGAAAATCCAATTTTCAACTCGTTTTAAATCCCTCGGATTACTCGTAGTGCGTGTGACTAAATAGGCTTTCGATTTATGTTGGCCGTCTATAATTTAACTAATTATAGAACGATCATGAGTGGCACCTAGTAGTACATCATGATCCCCAATTAATCGAAAGATCAACGGTTTGACCTCAGAAGAAATTATTCTGAAACCCTTCAGCAGCTCTAATGAATCGTGCCCCATTCCCTTCACCACCTTATACCCACTTGGTTCAGGACACGGTCAATGGTGTCAGTCCCCACTAGGCTGACTACGTCACACCTAGCCCAAGTAGTGTCTTTCTCGTCCTTTGGATTTCTAATTACTCTCATGTATTTAAGAGACTCGCACTCTTAACATGATATGCTCTGGCCAGAGGCTTTGAGTAACAATCCGACGATAGGCCTGGGTATACATCTCCTCGCAAGGAGTGGTGAATCCTTTGTAGGCTGTTCAAACATCTTCGGGCACTTTGGCTTATACCCGATCATCCTGGGTCTACACCTCCTTGGAGATGCTTGCTTAAGATGTCAAAGTATAAGTCTCCATGACCAAGATGACTTGAACACCGCAAGTCAAAGGAACATCGCACTTAAGCTGCAGTAAGAACTTCATTGACATATCTACATGTAGATTCCCATATGAAGTCTTACAGCTAGTCACTCCAATGAACTAGTTCCCTGAACTAGCATCCATGTTTATCTCTGGACATCCCAATGTCACCAGCCAGTGAGAATCAGCTGATTAGAGAATAACCCATGCTAGTCTCAACAGAATCGATAGTGTCCGTTTTTATCAATTCATCGACTAGGGATAATTTCAATACTTCACAATTGCACATATAGAGATAATCACTAGTTGTGATCCCATCACAAATTCTCTTATGCTGTGAGTTGTATTGCGGACATTCAGTAGATGAGTTTAAGATCCCAATCAAATACACAAAACATGTATACTCAAATAGTGAATTATCATTTATTAATATAAATGTTTACATCATAAGGCGATTGCCTTAGGACACTTCTCTCACATCACTAACAAAAACACCATAAGATAACATGATTAGCTTCCATAAATCGTGACGGATGAAGTAATCAAAAACACAACAACTTACTTAGGAGCCATAAGGTTGAGTTGTGTGGAAGGAACACCGTTGAGAAGTTGTGCAGGAAGACTCGCACGAGAAGATAATGCGCAGGAAGAAATGCGCAAGAAGAGAAAGCACAAGAATACTCGTGGCGAGGAGTCGCTGAGAACACCAATAGCAGGAAGAAAAGGATCGCACACGCAGGAGGAGGGTTTTCGGCACTAGGGTTCGGGAATGTAAGGTTTCGTAAGGTGTTAATAGGTTGGTGGACTGATCCACCAACCGAAATTTAATGTGATCGAATGGACCACCGTTTGATTAGGGAGCGCCCAGACCGATCAGGCTTCAACCTGATCGGACTGGCTTGGTACAGATCGGTCGGGTGACCAATCAGGCAAGTCCCTGATCGGTCTGCTGATCGATCAGGGAGCGAACAGAAGGTTTGGGAAGTATTCTGTGAGCCACCTGATCAGTCTGGTGACCGATCACCACAGGGAGCCAGATCGGTCTGTGGACCGATCCAAGCTAACACAGAGGGATTTTGGTGAGGTATCGCAATTCGGCTTGATTGGTCTGGTGACCAATCAGGCCTGCCCCTGATCGGTCCGGTGACCGATCAGGTCACCTCCTGATCGGTCCGGTGACCGATCAGATATCAGGCATTTCCGATACAAACATAAAAATTCAGTCTTAGACTCCCTAACGAACTGCGATACAATTTGGTTAGAAGAATATCGACCTTGGGGGTTTACTCTTGACCATAATTGATCTCTAAACAACAATCAAAGATCCTTAAGGGTCTAACAATCAATTTGCTCCACCAAAGTGAAACCAAATGCAATCACAATCATTCATCCAAATTCACACAAGTTTGTATCAATATGAAGTCTCCAATCAAGTTTCCTCGATTGGAATGTCCAAGTATGATCATGGAGCCAAGTACACATATGTTATGCATTGGTTTTCCCCATACTTGGTCACCTTAGTGATTATTGTCTCGTCAATCTAATTTCATAAGGGATGCAATGACATTTTGAGCAATTAGGTTGATTCTAGCATCTCATCCCATATCTAGCAAACAAAAATATTTTGTTAAACCTTATAGTTTGTGTGAGATGTACCCAAGTTACCCAATCATTGTTCCCAACAATTTGAATTGATCATGAAGGGTTTTGAATATTTTCAATCCTATGAAGCACGACACATTCCCAATTCCCTTCGTAAGAACCTAAATTCATTCTCGGGGAGTGGTTTAGTGAAAATGTCGGCTAAGTTTGATTTGGACTCTACATGGGAGAGTACAATATCTCCTCTAGCAACATGATCTCTAATGAAGTGGTGACGCACTTCAATATGCTTGGTCCTAGAATGATGGACTGGATTCTTGGTTAGGTTTATTGTGGTTATGTTGTCACACAACACTTGCACACCCTTATAAGTTAACCCATAGTCCTCTAGTGTATAAATCATCCACAACAATTGCGATACACTCTCTCCCATGGCGATATATTCTGCCTCGGTCGTGGAGAGAGCAACACAATGTTGCTTCCAACTTGACCAACTAACTAAGGATGATCCTAAGAATTGGCAACCCCCACTTGTGCTTTTCCGGTCTAACTTGCATCCAGCATAGTCAGAATCGGTATAGCCAATTAGGTCAAATGATTCGGTACGGGGGTACCATAGACCAACTCCAATTGTGCCTTTAATATATCTCAAAATTCTCTTGACAACGATTAAGTGAGATTCCTTGGCACAAACTTGATACCTAGCGCACATACCCACAGCAAAAAGTATATCAAGTCGACTAGCTGTGAGATATAGCAGACTACCTATCATGCTCTGGTATTGAGTTAAGTCAACAGATTTACCACCCTCATCATCTAATCGTGTGTTTGTAGCCATGGGAGTGGTTACCTCTTTAGAATCACTCATGTTAAATTTTCGGAGCATCTCTTGTCCGTATTTCGATTGGTGCACATGGATTCCGTCACGAGTTTGCTTGATTTCAAGTCCAAGGAAGAAAGTCAACTCTCCCACTAGACTCATTTCAAATTCACTCTCCATGTGGCCAATGAATTTATTTAAATAGCCCTTGTTGTTTGAGCCACAAATAACGTCATCGACATATACTTGGGCTACAAATATATCATCACCATCTCTACATAGAAATAGTGTAGGGTCTATTTGGCCTCTAACAAAGCCTTTTTCACTTAGAAAAGTCGACAACCGCTCATACCAAGCTCGGGGTGCTTGTTTAAGGCCATAAAGTGCCTTTTTGAGCTTAAACATGTGGTTTGGAAATTCGGTACTTTCAAACCCGGGAGGTTGTTCGACATAGACCTCTTCTCTTATTAAACCATTTAGAAAGGCCGATTTGACATCCATTTGATATATCTTGAAACCACGATGTGCTGCAAATGCAAGCATCAATCGGATGGATTCTAATCGTGCCACGGGAGCATAGGTCTCATCATAATCCAGGTCTTCAACCTGACTGTAGCCCTTGGCTACTAAGCGTGCCTTGTTTCTTATGATTTCTCCCTTATGGTTCAACTTATTTTTGAAGACCCATTTGGTTCCAATAATGGTGGTCTTCTTAGGTCTAGGAACTAAGTCCCAAACTTGGCTTCTTTCGAATTGACCTAGTTCATCTTGCATGGCAATAATCCAATCAGGATCATTTAATGCTTCGTCAATTTTCCTAGGTTCAATTTCGAAAATTAGGGCAACTTTATTAGCCTCATTCCTAAAGAATGATCTAGTCCTAACCCCATGATGGATGTCTCCAACAATTTGGTCTTAAGGATGACTAGAGGCTAACCTAGTTTGCCTTGGTGTTAGTGGTGCTTCTTGAATGGTTTCACTAGATACAAGCTCAGCCTCAGGATCCGGCTGATCTATGGGTTGTCTAGGCTCACCATCATCAGACTCATCACCATCAACAACACTTGGAATTTCATTCAAACTCAGTCTTCTAAGTTCGAGTTGAACTCCTTCTACATTTTCTGATTGATCATTTGCTTTTGGAATTTCTTCAAAGACAACATTAGAAGATTCTTCAACCAATCTAGACTTCTTGTTGTAGACTCGGTAGGCTTTGCTAACGAGGGAGTACCCGACCAGTATCTCTTCATCAACCTTTGCCGTGAACTTTCCAAGATGGTCCTTGGTGTTTAGAATAAACACCTTACAACCAAACACCCTAAGATGTTTAACCGTAGGTGGTTTTCCAAACCAAAGTTCATGAGGAGTCTTTCCTAGAAATCTATGAATGAGGACTCGATTTTGCACATAGCAAGCTGTGTTCACAGCTTCAGCCCATAAGTAGCTCGGTAATGAGTACTCATTAAGCATGCTTCGTGCAGCCTCTTGTAGGACTCGGTTCTTCCTCTCTACAACACCATTTTGTTGTGGTGTTCTAGGAGTGGAGAACTCATGTCTATATCCTCTATCTTGACAAAATTCTAAAAATCGTTGGTTTTAAAATTCACCTCCATGATCACTCCTTATTGTGTTAATGGTTGATGATTTTTCATTTTCAACCATTCTACAAAAAGAAATGAAAACATCTAAGGTTTGATCCTTATATTTTAGAAAATACGTCCATGTATATCTAGTAAAATCATCAATGATAACAAAATAATATCTACTTCCATTCAAGGATATGATAGTGCTATAATCAAACAAGCCCATATCAAGTAGATCTAATGCGGTAGAAGGACTCACAGTGCTTTTACCTTTATGTGCAGATTTTGTTTGCTTACCCATTTGACATGCATCACAAAGCTTGTCCTTTTCATATTTGATGCTTGGTAAGCCACGAATCAATCCCTTGTTGACTAACTTTCGGATATTCTTCATGTTCACGTGTGCTAGTCTCCGGTGCCAAAGAATAGATTCATCTTCTCTTGACATGAGACACTTAGCAAAAGCATTAGTAGCACTTTTAAATGAAATATGATAAATGTTATCTACTCTTGTTCCTACTAGTACCGTGTCAAAATTGTCATGTTCTCTAACTAGACATTGACTTGATTGGAAATTAATTGTGTAACCCGCATCACACAATTGACTGACACTTAGGAGATTAAATATCATCCCCTTGACTATAAGGACATTCTTAATCCTAAGACATTTGGATATTTGAATGTCTCCTATTCCTATGACCTTAAGACTACCATTGTTACCAAAGGAAACATTACCTCTACTTTTTCTTTGAAGGGTAGTAAACAATGATCTATCCCCGGTCATGTGTTTGGAGCACCCACTATCAACGAACCAAGTTGATAGATGCTCCCCCTTAATCACAACCTACACAATTCGAAAAATAGAAGATTTAGATACTCAAACCTTGGGACCTAAAGCACCTACTAAGCAAGACTTAGGCACCCATGCCTTGACTGTTTTCCTTTGAGTCCTAGGTGTCTTAGATTGTCTAACATCAGTCCTAGACATTAAGGAAATAAAGGATGGTTCTTTGGGTCGGTAACCAATACCGGCCCTATTGTAGACTGCCCTTTGGGCATTTAGGATCATGTCTAGAGTCTTTGAGCTAGTTGAAAATTTCTCAAGAACATGTTGGTGCAGGAAGGACCATATCGAACCTTGTTTTGATATTGGCAAAGGATTCAAAGTTAAGTTTGTTTGTGATCTAACAATATTCACTGAGTGTGTAGGAAAAGTCCTAGCGAAGGGCTGCTAGGCACCTGGCGAAGGGCTGCCAGGATCCAAAGCCCTAGCGAAGGACTGCTAGGCACCTGGCGAAGGACTGCCAATATCCAAAGCCCTAGCGAAGGACGGCTAGGCACCTGGCGAAGGAATGCCAGGATACAAAGTCCTAGCGAAGGGCTGCTAGGCAACTAGCGAAGGGCTGCTAGTCACCAAATCCTAGCGAAGGACTGCTAGGCAACTAGCGAAGGGCTGCTAGTCACCAAGACCTAGCGAAGGAATGCTAGGCACCGGACGAAGGACAGTTCGACATTCAATGTAACGACCCGGAAAATTCTCTTAATATTTCCTTAAAATATTAAGCATGTCTAGATAATTTTCCAAGGAACCTAGAAATATTAATGCGAACTTTGGCCTAGAAAATCCATGTTTTCTCATTTAAATTGGGAAAAAGGGCACTAATGGGCCTTATATGGGCTTTTTAGTACCAAAATTTTTGGTGAATTTTAGGTGGAAAATTTTAGAAATATGAAGGTATTTTAATAAGAAATATTAACATAATTATGGGGAATTTTTAAGGGATTTTCGAAAATACTAGGAAAATAAAATAAAATAAGTGGAAAAAAATTGTGCATCTACCAAGGATTGAACCTTGGACCTCTTGTACAACCATATATGCTTTAACCAACTGACCTAGCAAGGATTTCTATGAGGAAATGAAGTGGATATAGGTTGAGGCTTCGAAGAAGATGAAGGGTCATGGAGAGACTCTTCATTTGCCTCCTTGATGAGTTATAAAGAGGGGGGTTTGGGAGTTACTTCTTCCTTCCATGAATTGCATTTTCTTCCTCCCTCCTCCCTCATCCTAGACGAACACCACAAGGGTGATTCTCCCTTGGAAAAGCTCCACAAGAGGTCTCATCACCAAGATCTAAGGATTTTCCAAGGATACAAAGGCAAGGGGGTTCAAGTGTCCAAAGAAATTACAATTTTCTTCTCTTTTAAGGTCTAAAAATCAAGATCAACCAAGGTAAGACTCCCTCACCTGTGGTATAATAGTTCTTTAGGATTTTCATGATTTTTGGCATAATATAAGGTGTGATTTTGGGTTTGGATGTTGAGAAAAATCATGTTCTAGACCCTTATGAGTTTCGGCCACCAAGTTTTTGGGGTTCATGATGATGTTAAAAATCTGGATTATGCTTTCTAATGTGTTCTCATAATGTTTAGAGAATAATCATAATTTATGGGAATTTTTGGGGTACCCTAAGACCCCTTAGAGTTGGGTATCATTATAGGGATTTTCATGGCTAGAGGGGGGATTTAACCCTTCACTCATGTATCTTGTGTACCCATATGGTACAAAGGGTGGTGGAAGGGATTTATGTGAAATTTTTACAAGGTTTTGTGACCTTATGGGGTTCGTCCAAGAAGGGCCTAGGGCCAAGGGTTAGGGACTTACCTCAAGTAAGGGCCTTAATGACCCTATGGTATGGTATGGTGAATGTTTAATGGTTGATTGGGGATGCTAATGGAATTTTTCCATGCACCCATGTCTTAATGGGTTTCGGCCAGCCCTAGGAAGGAGACCTAAAGGTTAGGGTTAACCCTAATCATGAGCCCTAATGGCTCCCTATGGTCTTATAGGTAATGTATGGTTGTTCCTTTACCTTATGCTATCTTATATGTTTATGGAATTGATGAAACTCCTCCCATAAGTTTCGGCCAAGCAATGCATCTAGGGTTTGGGGTGGAGTTAGGGTTCGAAGAGTGATGGTTTATGCTTATTATGAAGTATATATATAGGTTCAAGCATGTGGTAGAAATCATGTTACCTATAACCCTAACCTTAAGCACCATGCTTTATGTTGCATGTTATGATTGGATGCCATGCTTATTAGGGTTTATTATGAATGATATGTACGTATGCCATGTCTTATGAATGATAGGTATGTATGCCATGTTTAGGAATAATTTGTATGTATGCCATGATTTATGAATGAAGTGTACATATGCCATGTTTAAGAATGGAAAGGAAGAATGAAGTTAAAGTTCATACCTTTAAGGCATAACGATGATGTTAAGTATGATGAATGAATGAATATGCTATGAATGATGATGAATGAAAAGCATGTGAAAGCATTTTATTTTATTTTATGGGCTTGTACCGGACCTAAGTAAGGTCCACGGTTCTGGACTACCGATGAAGCTGTCCACGGTTCGGGACTACCAATGAAGCTGTCCTTACGGTTCGGGACTACCGATGAAGCTGTCCTTACCCTAGTAGGTCGAGATTAGCTACCTCGTATTTACTTAGGGATGCGCGCATATGATGAATGAATGTGGTACAAGCCAGGGCCCAATGAATGTTATGATTATGTTAAAAGTATTTAAAAGCATGATGTTTTAAAGATTAAGCATCCTTATATATATATGTGCATTTGCTCATGCATTTATCCATGTTATGCATTATGTTTACGAAAAGTATGTTTACGAAAAGTATGTTTATGAAAAGTATGTTTATGCTAGTTTAAGATGCCATGATTTATTTATGTTTCTGTCAAATTATGATGCCATGATTTATTTATGTTTCTGTCAAATTATGATGTCATGATTTATTTATGTTTCTGTCAAATTATGATGTCATGATTTATTTATGTTCATGCTAGTTAGGATGCCATGATTTATTTATGTTTATGTTAAATTATGATGCCATGATTTATTTATGTCCATGCTAGTTTAGGATGCCATTATTTAATTATGTTCATGCTAAGTTAGAATGTCATGATTTTATTTATGTTCATGCTAGTTTAGAATGTCATGATTTAATTATGTTTATGCTAGGTTAGAATGTCATGATTTAATTATGTTTATGCTAAGTTAGAATGCCATGATTTTAATTATGTCTATACTAATTTATGATGCCATGATTTAACTATGTTATGCTAAGTTAGGACGCCATGATTTTATTTAGGTTCATGCTAAGAATGTTTATGAGGTTATGATTATTATGTTATGTCTATGCCAAGTGTTATGTCATGCCATGAATGTTTTTATGGTTATGTTTATGCCATGCTACGAATGTGATGAAGTTATGTTCATGCCATGTCGAATGTATGCTAAGTGATGAAAAGGCTTATGTTCTAAGTAAAGCACTAAGTATGTTAATGTTTCATGTGCTCATGATGAAGTGATGAATGGTTTTAGTGAGTAGGAAAGAGTCTTACTAAGCCTGTGTGCTTATAGTTTTATTTCCTTATACCACAGATTACGCAAGGGGACAGTAAGGAAGCAGCAGGAGGGCCTTAAAGCATGTGTGTGATAGTGACTTGGCCAAGAAACAATATGTTTGCTCGTCTTATGATAGAACGTTACTTTACTATTATGTGCTTGAATGTGACTCTATGACATGATGCTAAGTATGACATGATGCTAAGTATGACATGATATGATGCTAAGTATAAAGTAAATATGCCAAATTCCCATGTTATAATGTTAGGAATGGTAGTAAGTGCATGTAGGTGTAAGTTAGAGGTTTCCGCTGCATTATGATGTCTACATGCCCTAAGGATGTTAGCGTAACGCCGCTTTATGAAAAAAAAAAGCGGACGTTACATCCAAGACCTGGCAAAGGACCATCAGGCAAAAGTCCAACCAGAGGAACGGTTGACATCAGGTAAATTCTCCTGAGAGGAGTAGGTGAGGACGCGTTCCCCGTCGAGGGAACAGTAGGCGTCGGTTCGACCTAGGGCTCCATTTTGGAGACCAAAGTCAGAACCAAGATAGCTAAGGCTGTATAAACTAACCACTTAATGTTTTGTTGTGTTTTGGACTAACCTTGGATGCAGGACCGAAGGAACGAGTGTCTACAGCTCAGAGTGCCTCAAAGGAGTGAGGCAACAGCTGACCAGGGCGCCCCCAAGGTGAACACAAAACACACAAGCAAAAAGTACGCTTCGACAGTACATACTGCGGGCGCCCCCGTGCTCCCGGGCGCCCCCGCTGCTCCCGGGCGCCCCCTCCGCTGCGGGCGCCCCCATGCGCAAGCCTCGAACCAGAAGCCAACGAAGCCAAGCAGATAACGTTTGACCCGGTCAATTCGGGCGCCCCGAGCGCTCCGGGCGCCCCGGTCAAAGCGGGTCCATAGGATAGACACTGACCGAGACTTTGGCGGATCAAAGGCCACGTGGGGGGCGCCCCCGACGTCCCGGGAGCCCCCAGTCCCTATATAAAGGACCCTCGACCAAGGCTTCAGAACATGACTTCCATTCAACGCCTCAAAGCTCTTCTGCTCTCGCGCCTTGCTCCGGAAACCTTCCAACACGAGCCGACGACGTCCTGCTGCTCCGAGAAATTCGATCTACTCCGGACGTCGGTAAAGAAGAGCGTGTTTTGTTTACTGCACTTATTTTTTGTAATCAAATTATTGTAAACTGTTTGCGCCTATATAGAATTGCCCAAAGTAAACGGTCAACGACCATGGGCCTTGGAGTAGGAGTCGACACAGGCTCCGAACCAAGTAAAACCTCCCGTGTTTGCGTTGTGTGTTTTTAACTTCCGCTGTGCAATTTCTCTTTACATAAATCCGAAAGTTTTCCGATATTCACCCCCCCTCTATCGGTTTTCTCGATCCAACAAGTGGTATCAGAGCGGGGTAGTTTAAACTTGGTGCAACCACCAGTTTGAATGTTTTTCGGATTTACAAAATTTTTAATATTATTTCTTTTCTTTCTAGTTAATCAATACTACTCGATCTTTTTCGCCTTTTTCAATTTTGAATTCTCATTTTTTCACTATAAGTCAAAATTGATAAAACGAACAATTTTTGAAAATTTGTCACAAACTTTTTTTTATTATTATTTTAATATTTTCCTCGAAATTTGTGCTATCTTAATTCGAGCAAATTTTTTTCAACATTAAATTTTTAATTTTTCATCATTAATCAGAATTGACAAAATTAATATTTTCAAAAATTTGTCATAAATTATTTTTATTATTTTAGTATAATTCTGCCTCGAAATTCGTGCAATATTTATTTTGAGCTATTTCTTCCCTTCTCCCGCACTACTAATCCAAGACCAAGTCTTGGTACAATTTTTTTGTTATTTCGTTTGTGTGCAAGGTTTATATTAAATGGCCAACCAAGAGTGGAACAGTGCACGTCCACCACTCTTCTCTGGGGAAAATTTCAACACCTGGAGAAGTCTAATGGAATCCACCTGAAGGCCAATCTGGAACTTTGGTTGATAATCCAAACGAGGTTCACGTTCCCCACAGAAGAAGGAACATCGATCACTTGGGACAAATTGGACGAACCAACTCTGAGGAAGATCGAGACTGATGCCAGGGCTACAGCAATCTTACAATGCGGCCTGACCAAAGACGAACTGAAGCGGGTCGGATCCTTCAACTGTGCCAAGGAGATGTGGGAAAAGCTAATCAATCTACACGAAGAGAGCTCCGATATTGAGATCTTAGAAGCTCAAGAACAAGTAGCTGAGACAGACTCGACACCCGACGTCGAAATCAAACCAGAGTCAAATGACGAGTTTTCTGAGACAAAATCGGTAATTAATTTTGAATCATTTTCTGAATTAAGATTAAATAATCAAGCTGATATTGCAATGGTCGAGGAAGGTATAGTTTTTATTGCAGGAAAAACTCCAAGAGAATTGCAAAAGAGGCCTCAACCAATACTTGAGTCCAACTCAGACTCAGAATTTGACGACGAAGAAGGGGATCATCGGAAGCTGGTCCGGATGGCTCACGACCACTACAAAATGCCGAAAGAACAATCAAACAAAAGAAAGATGGCTAAAATCAAGGGGGAGTTAAAGCTAATATGTTAGAAAACCTAATTCACAACCATGCTGTTTTTGAAAATCCAGAATATTATTTCAATTATGATATAACTTAGATCGTTGTTGTCTTGTTTACTTTAATTGAGTGTTGCTTTTTATTTTTTTTTGCTTAGAATTAGGATTGATTAGTTTAAGGACTAAAACGATTAATTGAAATTTGAACAACATAGTATTGGGTGGAGGTGAGATGATAGTACGTTAGGGAAGCCATTTTGGCGGAACTAACCGAAGCTACCGATCCAAGACCCAAACTAGTTAGACCAGAATTTATCAAAAAGTAATTTTGAAGATGAAATTTCACTAAAAGGCTTTGTCTAGGAAAGGGTTGATGATCTAATAAGGCTACGGCCAAAGAAGGCCTTGTGCCTCGCCAAGACCTGGAAGTCAATTTTTGAAATTCAAATTCAATTTACTCTTTGTTAAATTTGAATCTAACATAAATTTTCAGTTAATTTTAGATTCAAATATCTCTTTTCAAAATAAATTTAAATTGGGTTTAAAAATTAATCATGATTTTTCAAAATTAATCATGATTTTTCAAAATAAAATCCTTACTTCTATTTAAATTTGTCTCACTAAACCCATAAGGTTAACATGCTTGATCACATAGAACTGGGTGAGACATCTAGGACCTAAAAGTTGAGTCCAACCCAACCAATTAAATCAATTAAATTCAATTAAATCTTAATTAAATCAATTAAATTCAGTTAAATCTTAATTAAATCAATTAAATTCAATTAAATCTTAATTAAATCAATTAAATTCAATTAAATCAATTAAATTTAATTCAATCAAATTCAAAATTTAATTCAACTGAACAAACTTAACCCCCTAAATTTTCATTTTCATAAAAATCAAATTTAACTTTTTAACTAAGAGTCAATGTTTCAAATCATTGTAATTAAAATCAAGTCTCTTTTGTTCACTAACCTGAAATTTATTTCATAACATTTATTTCTTTCCTTTACCATTATACAAACATTTTTTGAAAATTAGTTTACTCTTGTATGGCAAAAAGTCCCATAGGGATCACTTAGGATATTTCTTTTTGTCTACAGTCCGGGCTTAGATATCTATTTTTTTGGACTTAAAAAAAAATTCTATGTTTTCAAATAATCACTATATTTTTCGAAAATTGTGCTTTACAAAAACCATTATCATTTCAAAATGTTTTTCGAAAACGGGGTTTATGCTTTAAAATTATCTTCATTTCAAATTGAATTTTCTAAAATATTACCATGCTAGTATTCAAAACTATTCTTTTGATTTTAGTAAACCCTAAAGACACAAAGGAAGGTCTACTTAATGATCTACAAAGACTCCGAGGATGTGTCAAATTTAGGGGGAGTCTAAATCAAAAGA
This sequence comes from Boesenbergia rotunda, assembly GCA_024364735.1. Taxonomy (NCBI): domain Eukaryota; kingdom Viridiplantae; phylum Streptophyta; class Magnoliopsida; order Zingiberales; family Zingiberaceae; genus Boesenbergia; species Boesenbergia rotunda. The sequence goes on along the minus strand of JAGFNQ010001802.1, from coordinate 215,380 downwards.
AATTATTTCTAACAAGTTTGAAATTATTAGATAATTCGTATAATTTGAATCAAACCTTAAGACTCAGAGGAAGATCACTTATAGTCAACAAGCTTCCTAGGACTGGGTCGAGTTAAGGGGGAGATCAAATTAAAAGAATTATTGAGCATTTTCAAAATTATATGTTTTCATGCATTGCACTTTTAAAATCCTTTTGAAAAGTTAAATAATTACTCTTTCAAAATACTATCCTGTAAAATCATTTTGCTTATATATATCATCACTTTCAAAATTTTACGTGACTTTGGAATACTTTTAAATCCTATTGAGAATACTTTTGAAATTAATATTTACTTGACTTTGAAAAATTTTCCAGGACACTTAAGGAAAGGTCCTTGTAGTTAACAAGGCTTCCTAGGATTATATTAGACTGGAAAATAAACCAAGTCAAGTAAATATTGTGCCTCCAAAGTTCATGCATTTTTCAAAATGTACTTGCATATATTTTCAAAATACTATCATTTTGGCTTATCAAAATGAACCAAAGCAAGTAAAAGTTTATGTGTAAGTACTTTCAAAAAGATAAGTCAAGTAATTTTAGTAATTTTCATTAATATTTTAAAAGTACTTATGTTTTTCAAATTCATAATATCTTTCAAAATACTTATGCCTTTCAAATGCTCAATAAAGTACTTGCATTCTTATGCATTTTTCAAAATATTCAGAACAAGTAAACTTATTGTTTATCATATACACTTGACTCTAATTATGATTTTGAACATAAATTTTTCAGTCTTTCTAACTTTTTTAAATTATCATAACACTTGACATTACTTCGCTCAATTTTTTTCCACAAGCTCGATACACAAATTTAAATTTCTTTCAAAATATATTTTACAAATTTTTTATTGATATAAGACCAAGGGGGAGAGTAGAAAAAGTGAAATTAAAAATTTCTTTCTTAAATTTTTTTTTTCCCCTTTTCAAAGAAAGTTTCTCTTAGAATGATCTAAAACATAAGGAGAAGAATTTCACATTAAGGGGGAGAAAAAGGAAAGAGAGAAAGGAATTTTTTTAACAAGTGCTTCAAAAATTTCGAAGAATTTATAAGTGTTTTCAAATTTGTTGAGTACATATTTTTCTCCTAAGTAAAATTTTCCTTAGTAAACAAATTTATTCCTAATTCTCAAAATTTGAAACTTTGTTTAGGGGAAATCTAGCTTCAAAATTTTGCCTAAATTTTGAAAAATTTTGCCTAAAATTTGAAACAAGTTTTGTTAGTGAAAATGCTTTTACTCCATTTTTTGAAAAACACTTTGTTAAAGACATGAAGCACTTAGGAAAACTCAAAAATCCCTGTTAGATACCTTGAACACCCATGTTTGTTTTTGATATATGTCAAAGGGGGAGGAAAGGTCAAAGTTAAGTATTTTTCAAGTATTCAGGGTTTTAGGGGGAGTATGAGAAAAAAATTTTTGATAAAATTTTTTTTTGATATACTTCATTGTGTTTTTTTCCTATACTTCATTGTGTTCTTACCTTCTTTTATTAACTGTTATAAGTTTTTACTTAACTTTGAATTGTGTTGCCATAAATCAAAAATGGGGAGATTGTTGGTGCAGGAAGCACCATATCGAACCATGTTTTGATATTGGCAAAGCATTCAAAGTTAAGTTTGTTTGTGATCTAACAATATTCACTGAGTGTGCAGGAAAAGTCCTAGCGAAGGGCTGCTAGGCACCTGGTGAAGGGCTGCCAGGATCCAAAGCCCTAGCGAAGGACTGCTAGGCACCTGGCGAAGGACTGCCAGGATCCAAAGCCCTAGCGAAGGACGGCTAGGCACCTGGCGAAGGAATGCCAGGATACAAAGTCCTAGCGAAGGGCTGCTAGGCAACTAGCGAAGGCCTGCTAGTCACCAAGTCCTAGCGAAGGACTGCTAGGCAACTAGCGAAGGGCTGCTAGTCACCAAGACCTAGCGAAGGAATGCTAGGCACCGGACGAAGGACAGTTCGGCATCCAAGACCTGGCAAAGGACCGTCAGGCAAAAGTCCAACCAGAGGAACGGTTGGCATCAGGTAAATTCTCCCGAGAGGAGTAGCTGAGGATGCATTCCCCGTCGAGGGAACAGTAGGCGTCGGTTCGACCTAGGGCTCCATTTTGGAGACCAAAGTCAGAACCAAGACAGCTAAGGCTGTATTAACTAACCACTTAATGTTTTGTTGTGTTTTGGACTAACCCTGGATGCAGGACCGAAGGAACGAGTGTCTGCAGCTCAGAGTGCCTCAAAGGAGTGAGGCAACAGCTGACCAGGGCGCCCGGAGTGTCCCGGGCGCCCCCAAGGTGAACACAAAGCACACAAGCAAAAAGTACGCTTCGACAGTACATACTGCGGGCGCCCCCGTGCTCCCGGGCGCCCCCGCTGCTCCCGGGCGCCCCCTGCGCTGTGGGCGCCCCCATGCGCAAGCCTCGAACCAGAAGCCAACGAAGCCAAGCAGATAACGTTTGACCCGGTCAATCCGGGCGCCCCGAGCGTTCCGGGCGCCCCGGTCAAACCGGATCCAGAGGATAGACACTGACCGAGACTTTGGCGGATCAAAGGCCACGTGGGGGGCGCCCCCGACGTCCCGGGCGCCCCCAGACCCTATATAAAGGACCCTCGACCAAGGCTTCAGAACATGACTTCCATTCAACGCCTCAAAGCTCTTCTGCTCTCGCGCCTTGCTCCGGAAACCTTCCAACACGAGCCGACGACGTCCTGCTGCTCCGAGAAATTCGATCTACTCCGGATGTCGGTAATGAAGAGTGTGTTTTGTTTACTGCACTTATTTTTTGTAATCAAATTATTGTAAACTGTTTGCACCTATATAGAATTACCCAAAGTAAACGGTCAACGACCGTGGGCCTTGGAGTAGGAGTCGACACAGGCTCCGAACCAAGTAAAACCTCCCGTGATTGTGTTGTGTGTTTTTAACTTCCGCTGTCCAATTGCTCTTTACATAAATCTGAAAGTTTTCCGATAGTCACCCCCCCCACTCTATCGATTTTCTCGATCCAACAGAACACTCTTGAGTTTCTCAACTGTTGATGCAGTTTGACCTTGATTGTTGTTTTGGTGTTGACGCCGATTTTAGTTTAGGCTGATGAGATGGTTATGATTATGTCCTGGTCGGGGACTGGGTTTTGGATGGATTGGAAAATCCTAGCCTGGATGGCTAGGTGTGAAAAGTCCTAACCTGGAGGGTTAGGTGTGGATGAAATCCTAGCCTGGAGGGCTAGGTGGATGAAAGCCTGGCTTGGAGGGTTAGGTCCTAGCCTGGAGGGCTAGGTGGATGAAATCCTGGTCTGGAGGGCCTGGTCCTAGCCTGGAGGGCTAGGAGGATGAAATCCCGGCCTGGAGGGCCTGGTCCTAGCCTGGAGGGCTAGGTTGATGAAATCCCACCCTGGAGGGCCTGGTCCTAGCTTGGAGGGCTAGGTTGATGAAAGTCCTAACTTGAAAGGTTGGGTGAAAAGTCCTAGCTTGGAGGGCTAGGTGAAAAGTCCTAACTTGGAGGGTTAGGTGAAAAGTCCCAACTTGGAGTGTTAGGTGAAAAGTCCTAGCTTGGAGGGCTAGGTTGAAGTCCCAGTGAGTGAGACTGGGCATGGTCTCTTGACTTAGCATGAGTCAGGGAGGCTAGGAGCCAGTTCTCTTGACTTGGAGTGCCTGTGACCTTGCCTAGATCGGACTGGTGACCGATCAGGGAAGCTTGGCACGAAGTTGGCACGATGCCACTTAGTGGATCGGTTTGGTGACCGATCCAGCTAAGTCCTGATCGGTCTGGGGACCGAACAGGGAGAAAACAGAAACGTTGGCAACCTTCTGTTAGTCTCCTGATCGGTCCGATGACCGATCAGGGAGAAAACAGAAAGATTTGATCAACTTTCTGTTCGTCTCCTGATCGGTCTGGTGACCGATCAGGGAGAGAATATAAAGGTTTGATAACTTTCTGTTCGTCTCGTGATCGGTTTGGTGATCGATCAGGGAGAGAACAGAAAGGTTTATTTGTCTTCTGTTCGTGTTCTGATCGGTTTGGTGACCGATCAGGATACTGTTGGGACCGTTCTGGTGAACGATCAGGTGTCGCGAGTTCCTCACTATGATCGATCAGGTTGGAGCCTGATCGGTCAGGTGGTGTCCTGATCGGTCTGGTGACCGATTAGGCCACACCCTGATCGGTCTGGTGACCGATCAGGAGTGTTGGGCTGCGAAGCTAAGAGAGCACACTGTAAAGGGGTGGATTGGTCTGATGATCGATCCACGATTTGCGAATGGTCCGGTGAACGATCAGGAAAGACATCGCGATTATTGATTAAACGTTGGGGATCGATCAGGATGAAGCCTGATCGGTCTGAGCCCACCCTGATCGATATGGGGACCGATCAGGGGTCACTCTGATCGGTCCGATGACCGATCAGGAGGTGACAGCTTTAATTCAAAAACAGTGTCAGGCGTCTGATTGCGTTCTGATTTCCACTGATACTTCACTAATACTCTCTGTTGCTTTGATCTTCTTTTGATTTGGTGCCCTAATGTCCTGCTAAGTGTGCAGGTGACTCAGGGAACATCCATGGGAAGTCAAAGGCAGGTTTTCGCTATAGCAGGCTTGGCGTTTTGCTTCAACAGGTTGTAACGTCCTCTGGCGTTAGTTGCAGTGGCTGAGGAGCTAGTGACCTGGGGCTCAACTGAGTGGATTCAGTGAGTCCAGGAGTAGCTTGCTGTTGCAGGTGAGCAGCTGGGAGCTACTACAGAGGATCGTGACCTGGCGATGAAGACTTGTTAAGCTGGGTAGCGGAGAAGATGAGAACAAGTTTAGAGTGAACACTTCTTACAATCAGTTCTCATCAACGAGCTTGCTCCACACTTGTGCTTCTACTCTCTTGAGCAAGCTACTGTGATCTTTGAAGCAAACATCTGTTACTTGAGCACTTGGAAGAGAAGCAAGAAGCATGGCAAGTCCACCAGCGAGAAGACACGAAGAAGGGAGTTCTTGCGTAAGATCTGCGCTGGGTGGAGCTTGAGGAGAAGCTTGCTTGTGTTCTTGAGGTTCTAAGTGCTAAGTAAGATCTTTCTTGTGTTTCCGATTCTTCATACTTGATTCATCTTGAAACGCTGTAGAGAGGTTACTCCACCGAGAAGGAGGTTGCTTTCTATCCGGATTTTCCGGGCCTTGATCTGCCGACGATCAAGGGATCGCCCACCTTAAGGGCACGCTAAGGAGTAGGGGCAAGTTATCCCCGAACCTTGTAAATCCTCTTGTTAGCGTTTTGTGTTGATTACTTAGATTCTGCTTTTAGTTTTTGCTTAGATTCTGCTTGTAAATTCCTCTTGTTAGCGTCTATGTCGAACAACCTCCGGGGTTTGAGAGTACCGAATTTTCAAACCACGTGTTCAAGCTCAAGAAGGCACTTTACGGTCTCAATCAAGCACCCCGAGCTTGGTATGAGCGATTGTCGACATTTCTAATTGAAAAGGGCTTTGTTAGAGGCCAAATAGACCGTACACTATTTCTACGTAGAGATGGTGATAATATATTTGTGGCCCAAGTATATGTCGATGACATAATTTATGGCTCAAACAACAAGGGTTATTTAAATGAGTTTATTGGACACATGGAGAGTGAATTTGAAATGAGTCTAGTGGCAGAATTGACTTTCTTCCTTGGACTTGAAATCAAGCAAACTCAAAATCGAATCCATGTGCATCAATCAAAGTATACTCAAGAAATGCTTCGAAAGTTTAACATGAGTGATTCAAAAGAGGTAACCACTCCCATGGCTACAAACACAAGATTAACAATGATGAGAGTGGTAAACCTGTTGACTTGACTCAATACCGAAGCATGATAGGTAGTCTGCTATACCTCACAGCTAGTCGACCTGATATACTTTTTGCTGTGGGTATGTGCGCTAGGTATCAAGTTTGTGCCAAGGAATCTCACTTGATTGCTGTTAAGCGCATTTTGAGATATCTTAAAGGCACAATTGGAGTTGGTCTTTGGTACCCCCGTACCGAGTCCTTTGATCTAATTGGCTACATCGATTCCGACTATGCTGGATGCAAATTGGATCGGAAAAGCACAAGTGGGGGTTGTCAATTCTTAGGATCGTCTTTAGTTAGTTGGTCAAGTCGGAAGCAACACTGTGTTGCTCTCTCCACAACCGAGCCAGAATATATCGCCATGGGAGAGAGTGTATCACAATTGTTGTGGATGATTCACACACTAGAGGACTATGGATTAAGCTACAAGGGTGTGCAAGTGTTGTGTGACAACATAAGCACAATCAACCTAACCAAGAATCCAGTCCATCACTCTAGGACAAAGCATATTGAAGTACGTCACCACTTCATTAGGGATCATGTTGCTAGAGGAGATATTGTACTCTCACATGTTGAGTCCAAATCGAACCTAGCGGACATTTTCACTAAACCACTTCCCGAAAATGAATTTAGTTTCTTAAAAAGGGAATTGGGAATGTGTTGTGCTTCATAGGATTAACAACACTCAAAACCGTTCATGATCAATTCAAATTGTTGGGAACAATGATTGGGTAACATGAGGACATCTCACACAAAATATAAGGTTTATCAAAATATTTTTATTTGCTAGAAATGGGGTGAGAGGGTAGGTTCAACATAATTTCTCAAAATGTCAATGCGTCCCTTGAGAAATGTGGTTGAAGAGACAATAATCACTAAGGTGACCAAGTATTGGGAAAACCAATGCATAACATATGTGTACTTGGCTCCATGATCATACTTGGACATTCCAATCAAGGAAACTTGATTGGAGACTTCACTGTGATACAAACTTGGTTGAATTTGGTTGAATGCTTGTGTTTGCATTTGACTTCACTATGGTGGAGCAAATTGGTTGTTAAACCTATAAGGACCTTTGATTCTGGTTATGGGATAAATAGAGAACCTTCCAAAGTTGATATTCTTCCACAAGATCATAAGGAAACTGATTTGGAAGTCTGAAACTGAAGTTTCAGGGTTGTATCGACAATACCTGATATCTGATCGGTCACCGGACCGATCAGGAGGTAACCTGATCGGTCACCAGACCGATCAGGAGTCAGCCTGATCGGTCACCCGACCGATCAAGCAGATTTGCGATAAATCCCCGTAAACTCTCTGAGTGAGCCTGGATCGGTCCACAGACCGATCAGGCCCCCTGTCGTGATTGGTCCACAGACCGATCAGGAGGTTCACAGAATACCTCCTACAACCCTCTGTTCGCTCTCTGATTGATCGGCAGACCGATCAGGGGCTTGCCTGATCGGTCACCCGACCGATTAGGACCAAGCTAGTCCGATCAAGATGAAGGCTGATAGGTCTAGGCACTTCCTGATCGAACGGTGATCCGATCAATCACATTAAATATTGGTTGGTGGATCGGTCCACCAACCTATTAACATCTTTCTACGCCTTACTCCCAAGCCCTAGCGTCGAAACCTCTTTCCTTGCTCCTGCGTTTGTGTGTGCGTGAGAGCTTTGTTGTCCTGCGCTTCTTCCTTCTGCGTGCGAGTTTCTTCTGTGCGTGGGGATCGTCCTGGCTTCTCCGTAACTGCTTGCTGCTAGTCTTTTTCCTCTTCTTCCTCCGCTAATCCTCATGCCTCCTAAGTAAGTTCTTGTTTCGTTACAAATTACCTCATCAATCATGTATTTGGGCTAATCATATCTCTTTTGTGTGTTTGTGCCGTGACCTTGTGCATACCATGCCATTCCATTTGACCCATTCTTTCTTTGATCAAATCTTGCTTTGATTGGGTTGTGATTTTGATGATCAAATCATGATACTTAAATTCCATCTCTTTGTGTCGTTTGATCATTTCCATGCTTTTGCCATGATTCTAATTCCACTTTGTAGAAAGACTTCCAAGAGCAAAGAACCCGCAGAAGGGTCCTCCAAAGGCAAACAGCTAGCTGAGGGTGGCTCTCGATCCAGGGCTCCCTCTTCCACTTCTAGACCGCAATCGTCTTCTGATGACAAATTTCCAAATATTCATTATGAAATTTTCTTTCACAGTCGAACCTTCAAACTCCTACCCTGTCGGACTGTGGATCAAGCTTTCATTTACGGACATTGTCCGTCGGTATGACGGATCATTGAGTTTTATGAAATTCAATCCATTCTTTTTCTTGATAGGTCAATCAACTTTGATTTGGTCTCTGATTTTTATCACAACATGGTTAGTGGAGAGGGTACAGGATGGCGGACCCGTGTTGCCGGTATCAATCTCAATTTTGACAGATCAACTTTCACTGCCTTTCTTGATTATCGACGCTCTTATAATGATTTTCCACTCTATCCGTATCATCCAGATCCGCTACCGGTCCCGTTGATAACCGCGTTTTAGTCGTGTTACGGTTTCAAATACAATTAAAGTATCGAACTCCTCTAAACTAATGTAGTATAGAGTAACTCGAGTCGTCTCCCAACGAATGTAGTTGATACATGATAAACCTTAGGATCGTATATTATTGCTTTTGGGTTTTGGATATTAAACTGGGGTTTGGATTTGAGAGCTATGACTATGAAATGAAATAACAAAGCAAGTATGAAATTTAATCCTAATTAATGAAAGACAATGCGAGTAAAGAAGATCTACTCTAATCTAAACTATACTTGCAAGGAAATGAAGAGCAACATAAAGTAAGCATTTAGGGAAATGGAGCATAAACAAAACCTAACCTAATTGCATCCAAATTAAGATCAAATCTAAATCTAGCATTCAAATGAAATCAACAAACTTAAATGCATCAATTAAAACCTAACTAACGGAAGACACATTTCATCGAACACATAGTATGCATGAAAGAAAACATTAAGGAAACTAAGCATGGAATGAAACCTAATCTAACCTAATTTCTCTTAATTAAGAAAAGAACAAACATAACTAACTACCATTCAATAAGAAATGCATTGCAAGAATTTAAACTAGCCTAAGTTGAACAATTAAAGTAACAAAAAATGATTGGGACATTTCATCAAACACTTGAGGAGTATATATTGAATTAAGCAATGTGTGAGCAATTCAAACATGGGAGTTCAAGTTCAATACAAGCATTCAATACACAAATGAAATCTATCAATTCACCACAAAGAAATAACCAACAATCAACTAACACATAAGCAAACTAAAACTTGTCTCATGGAAGGAACAATTCAATAAACACTTGATATGCATGAAAGAATTTAATCAAAGTATGTGCAATCCAAACATGGGGAATCACATTCAATACAAGCCTTCATCAACTAACACAAACAACTCAACAATCAACACATAACAACTCAACACTCTAAATAAAAGCCACAATCCAACACATTGGACAAATGAACCCAAGCTTGCGGACGAGACTCAGAAGCGGGCTGATCGAAGCTCGGATGCGGGCTGCCGGATGATGGAAGTAGCTTGAGGAGATGTGAGGGAACAGAGAGAAGTGGAGGAGAAGGAAGAAGATGGTGGAAGAAGAGGGGAGAGAGCTTTCCTTCCTTTAATGTTTCGGCCCAAACCCTCCCTCCCCCTTCCCTAGCTTGCGTGAGTGAATGAGATGATGGAGAGTGGCGTGAAGTGAATGTAGTGAGGGTTTCTTAATGGGTTATTGGATTTTGGGTTGAGGGTAGGGTAAGAAAATTTGGATCCGAATCCAATAAGAGTTGTAATTGGGCTTAAGGATTCGATGATGTTGATGGACTTTCCTCTTCTTGGGTCCAAATTAGGTGGGATGAAGTGAACCATCTTCAATTGAATTGAACCAAGCCTCTTAAATTGAACCAAGCTCCTTAAATTGAACCAAGCTCCTCAACACTAGCATTGGGTCCAAGGCTCATCTTTAATTCCCTACAAAAATCATGAAATAATGCCAAAATTTAGAGGAAATTATAATGAGCTCCAAAAATAAATCTTAATCGTAAAATATGACATAAACATGATTTAAACGTACGAGAGGATAAAAAATGTAACGCCCACCCTTATATCTACTCTCGGGGCGGGGTTACGTACAATCAATCATATAATTTTAACATAAAATAAAAAGCAAAAGTGCAAGGACTAAGTACTGAGCATGCTTGTTTAAAACTATCAAGTGATATTTACAAGTGCTAAGCATACTAGTCAGTGCATGCCAATCAGATATCATGCTTTAATGATTAGAACATGGTAGGTGCATAGCAAGTTCAGTAACACATAAATCATGATAGTGAGGTTATACATTCCATTGCAAGGCATCATGAATTCACATCCTAGAACATCATTTAGAAGCATAGTCATAGGTTTCCATGCATAATAACAGTTCATAAGATTGAGTCTAAAGGAAGTCTAGAACATCATGTGAAATATCTTAATCAAGAGTTATCCTATAACATGATAGGTTCACAAGTAGTTCAACTCACACATAATCAAATATAATCGAGTATAAGAGTAATCCAAGTGTAATCACTAACATTCAAGAGTACCAACTCTAATCACTAACATTCATTATCAAGGAAACATCAACATAAGCATAGTAAAGTAGATATAAGAATCTTTCTTTCCCGAGCCACCACCCCACACATCTTCAGCCCTCCTGCCTCTTCCTTTAGTTTAAGTGTCCCTTACCCTTATCTGCAGCATAAGACAACACATAAACTAGTAAGCACAAATGCTTAGTAAGGATCCTGTCCTACTCGCAAAATCCATACGGAAGAATACAACATGTACACATAATGAATCATAAGCGTGAGTTTATCATAGCATACTAAACATTAAAGTTTCTAAGCAAGCAGTATAAAGTATCTTAAGCATACCCTTCACATATAATAAATATTTTCAAAACAATTCCATAAAGGTATTATTTTAAAATACTTTAACATCATATAGGGGCCCAGTTGTGTACCACATCAAGCGCGTTCCCTAATGAATTGGGGTAGCGAGCCACCAACCCATTAGAGCAGGACCCTTCCGTCCTACCGGAGCCATGACCTTCAGTTAACATGTACTCCGGATTTGTTTAACGACCCCCTTCCGAGTCGGGTACACAACTTTCAAAGTAAAATAATTATCATGCTTTTACATATATGCTAAGGAGTACTCCAAATCCACTCTCAAGGGACACACCACTCTTCAAGGGTGCTCATGATCCCATAGGGACACACCACACAACATAAGGGGTGCTCTTGATCCCATACTTAGTGGAGTATCCTTTCAAGCATATTAACATACACATCACATGCAATTCATAAGGGTGCCCCATGGGATATAAGACATGCTCATACATACATCATATTTCAACCACTTAAACATACTTTATATATGACAAGATTGGTCACATAAATCATATTCATATCATAGGAAGTGGTAGCATGCTTCATGGGTTAATTGAATTCTTCCCAACCCTAAAACTAGGGTTGGCCGAAAGTCATAGGGTAGGGGTAGGTTAGGTTTTTTTGACATCAAACATCTCATACAAGCATCACATATATATACATCATGTATCATACTAAGCATAGCATACATCATGGGGTAATCAACCTTCACAACCCTAATGTTTCATGCATGGCCGAAAGATACATGCTAGGGAAAGTTAAGTTTTCCAATCAAGCATTCTATTTAAACATCACATGCATATACATATCATCTTACTAACATAAGCATATCTCATAGGGTAGTTTAACCTTCACGAACCCTAACATTTTCATGTTGGCCGAATGGTGTAGGGTAGGGGGAATTAGGGTTTTTGAAATCAAACATTCACACAAACATTTACACAAACGCCTCACATACATATCATGCAACATATTAAGCATAGAATACATCATAGGATAATCATGCAACCCTAAACCCTAATTCTTCATGCCTTGGCCGAAAGTGTAGGGTAGGGAAAAGTTGGGTTTTTGAAACCAAACATTTATACAAACACCATGTATACACTATCATGCAATACACTAAGCATAGGATTAGGGAAAAGTTAGGTTTTTGAAACCAAACATTTATACAAACATCATGTATACACTATCATGCAATACACTAAGTATAGGATACATCATAGAGTAATTCAACCCTCACTAACCCTAGGGTTTTGTCATCACAACATGAAGGGAAAACAACATATATATATACCCTAAGTCTCAAGGGGTCTCCTCATGCATCAAGGAGTAGCCAAGGCCTCCCCCTTGGGGGTGGCCGAAACATGCACAAGGATAACTCCCATTTCCGAAAAAAGAAGAAGAAGGAATCATGCAACAACAATTACACTGCAGGCGAGGGGATACTTACATCCTTTCGCTTGAAATTCACCTTCTCTAAATCCTTAGGGTACCCTTGGTTGAAGGAGGGGTGAGAGTTCCCCTTGCTAGAACTTCTCTAGGACCCTTGGCCCTAGTAGAGGGCAAGATCCTTGGATGGGGTCTTCTTCCTTCCAATTCTCTAGGGTTAGAACCCTAGGGTGTATTTTCGAAAAAATGAAAAGGAGAAGAGGGCTTCTAGGTTTCGGTGGGGAGAGTGGGGAAGAAGAAGAATAAAAGTTCTTTCTCCCTCTCCCTCCCTTCTCTCTTATTTATACTATTCTTATGAAGGGACATGTCTCTTCACTTCCCTAGCTTTAACTAGCACGTTTCTTATTCTCTCAACACGAAACACCCTTGGTGCATTGGTTAAGACATGGTTAGTGTAACTAGGAGGTCCAAGGTTTGATCCTTGCTTCCTCCTTTCTACACTTTCTTTTTATCATATTTTGCACTAATCCACATCAAAGCCCATTAGCCAAGCCCATCATGACATTTCATAATAATGTTTCATGAATTCATAACATTACATATGGGAAAAATTGGGGTGTTACAAAAAAATGCTAAGTAAATGAGCAAATAAAATGTCATAAAATGCTAGTTATCACACCCCCACACTTAATTCTTGCACGTCTCGAGCAAGCAAACAAAACTAAAAGAAAACAAAATATCTTTCAAACATTACATCCCCTATCGATATTTTGAAAATAATAAAAAAAGGTTACTTAGGATCATCAAGTCTCAAGAATCAATGTATTTATGGTTCCAAAGCTCACATAAGTCAAAAGGCATGGTAATTTCATCAACTTGAATAAACTAAGCATGACAACAACCTCACAAGATAGATATATACACTGATGCTCACAAAAATAACAGATATGAAAGTGGAGTTCTCTCAAAGCATTCATAACATTGCACTACCATATGCTTGCTTATTTTCTACTTCTCCACTACTATAATATAAGTACACAAATCAAGAGGATTTTTCAAGGACTAATGATGAAACCATGTGCTAACAAGAGAACAAGAAGGGTAGATAACAAAGGAGATCACAAAGAATATGAGAGCATTGGGGTAATCAACATGATGTATACAATCAAACAATATGCCAAAATAAATACTCAATCAAACATCCAACACTGAAAATTCTCCTTGCACATTCTCAATGCAATACACAGCATTCTTTTATGAAAATATTCCTTCTTGTTCATCACTAACAAAATCCCAAATGCTTGAGATTTTTCTTTTCTTTTCACTTCCTCTTTTTTTTCTTCTTCTTCTTCTTTTGTTTCCACACTTTTTTTGTAAAATACGACGATTCAAAAATTCGGACCAGAAAATTTTTCAGGATTTTTCTGAATTTGTAGAAATATTAGTGGAGAGGATTGGGATTGGTTTTGAATTATTTAAGGAAAAGTTGGATTTTCGAAACATATATATATATATATAAGGAATGGTTTTAATTATAATAATCTCTCTTCTCTCCCGTGCCCTAAACCTCACGCCCGATCTTTTCTTTCCTCCCCTCTCCGCCCGACGCCACAGCCACCGATTCCACTCCTCGTGCGAACCCTAGCCGCGCCATAGATCGACCGACCACCTCTCCCTCTTCTTCCACAGCCTTCGATCGCCGGCGCTGACTTCTCGTCTCTTAGCGATTTTGCCACATAGCTACCTCCCAACGAAACCGGCGATTGAACACAGCAGCAGTAGAAGCTGGCGATATGGATATCCTCTCCGGCGATGGTGAGGGTTACGGTGGTTGTCGGGTCTGAGCGAGATATTCGCGCCAGCCATCAAGAAGGTAAGGACTCATAGGATGGTGTAAATTTTGAAGTGTATGCTTTATGATGATCGGTTGGAAACTAGGGTTCTGGAATACCTATTGATGTTCTGACCCTTTTGGAATTTGGGTGCAGGTTGTGGATTGGAAATTGGACCTTAGTTTTGGCATCTACGGAAATTCCTTCTCCCTGCTTGCTCGGGTAGCTTGCTGTGTCGATGATCAACTAAGATTCGGATGGGAGTTGCTTTGCAAGCAATTGGCTGAGGTATGGTTTGGATTCTCCGAGGATTGTTGAGTAGGTCAGTAGATAGTTCACATTGGGTTGTATTGAATTTGCTCTGTGCCCTGTTTTAGGATGTGCCGTGAGCTTCCCTTTAGAGGTGAGTTGAAATTATTGTTGCTCCTAATCTGCGGTGAGTTTTGTGGGTTGATATACGTGTATATTTTTTTGGTTCTTGCCTTGTCCTTGTGATTACCATGAGCTAGGGCTTGTAGTAGTTTCCTCTTTCTGTTGGGAAGCCCCCTAAGGTTGGAGATTTGATGTTGATTTAGAGTTTTTGAATTAGTTGCTTCTTACTGTGAGGATTAGGAGGAAACTAGAGCTAATATTTGTGTTAATCTTGAGAAGTGTAAGGTTTTGAGTTGAATGATAGTTGGACTTGTGAAGCTGGAATGGGAAGTTGATTGGATTCTTTATAGGTCGAATTCCTTTGGTCTGATTGGATCCTGATTCTTTTTGTTGGAGCTATACTACTAGTTCTATTCGTTTCTTGTTGTTCTGATGTTGTAGGATTTGATACCTTGATCAGATTTAGTGATATATTTTCCTTACTAATGTAGGATTGGAGTTGAACCCTAGTTTCTTCATGTTCTGTCCCTGATTTGCTGTGGATGAGGATGGATGTTTGGTAGCTTCCTCGTTTGGAATTCGGAATGAGATAGCAGTGAGGTTTTCTCTTAGGGATTGGCTGTGAGTACATTTGGGGTAAATGATTGAATGATTCATTTGGAATCGATCCTACTATTGGATAGATATTTGGTTTCGTGTTGGGTTGGGATTAGTTGGGTGTCTGAAATGGTGTAAGCTACCCCATGTTTTCTTTCTACTTGCCGTGAGCCCATATTGAGGCTTAGCTTGGATTAGGGATATTACCTTCGAGGGTAAACCTAATAGGTTAATTTGATAAATTCAGGTTCCAAAAATCTAATTGGAATCTAATCGGGATAATTTGGGATAATTAAAGGTTAATCATCTAATTATGGTTAATTAGATGAAACGATGATAATTAGAAACATCCTAATTACTTGCGATAGCTTGTTAGCTATAAATTACAGATTATTGTAGTTAAACATTATGCCTTTGATACAGGGCATTGATTGGATTTAGCATTGCTGATCATCAGACAGGAGGTTCTATCTGATATGAGCAGCTTACGATTGAGGCGGGTACCCTTTGACTTATCTTTTAGATATTGTCATATTGCTATGCATGGTTGGTTATAGATAGCAGTAAGATTATACGCTAGTCCTAAGTTATTATGCCTGTCCTGGATACTTGTTAGTTATCCCTGAGTTATTATGCCTGTCCTGGATACTTGTTAGTTATCCCTGAGTTATTATGCCTGTCCTGGATACTTGTTAGTTATCCCTGAGTTATTATGCATGTCCTGGATACTTGTTAGTTATCCCTGAGTTATTATGCCTGTCCTGGATACTTGTTAGTTATCCCTGAGTTATTATGCATGTCCTGGATACTTGTTAGATATCCCTGAGTTATTATGCATGTCCTGGATACTTGTTAGTTATCCCTGAGTTATTATGCATGTCCTGGATACTTGTTAGTTATCCCTGAGTTATTATGCCTGTCCTGGATACTTGTTAGATATCCCTGAGTTATTATGCTTGCTCTGGATACTTGTTGTTTATCCCTGGGTTATTATGCTGTTAGTTTCATACAGTCTCAGGTATTGCCATATCTATATGTATGCTTAGACATCGGGATGTATCTCTTGTATTTGACATGAGGGATGTATGTGTGCATATCATACATCATTCTTGCATTGTTGCATGCCGGCGATCAGCGACTCCCTTGTGGTTGAGCCTAATCGTCTTCCGGTACATGACATGCACACACGGCCACTCATGGGTTAGTGGATACCGTAGATGTGTGCATTTGCCCTGTATTTCTCCGTTCGGCCACTATGAGGAGGGTGAGCGCGGGCGTGGTAGCAAGCAGGGATCCCTTCTCGTACTGAGCCACGAGGAGATGAGAGCTTGACTCCCCTATTGCTTGGGGTCGGAGCGGAGTCTCCACCAGCATCCTGTCCACCCGGTCACTCAGGAGCAGTGATGGCAGGGTGCGTACAGTTGTCATAGCCCTACCCGTTCAGACGTCCCTATGACAGGTGTACGATGATCTGTCTGGTGTCAGGGGTGACACATGTCATTGCACCATGTGCATATTTTGCATCGTGCATTGTTTGCTGCACTTGATTCTTGCACTTGTTTGACATGCATATTCTGGAGACTTGTTATTTGAGATTATATGTCTAATGATATTCCCTTGGTACTTATTATCCTCTTTTCAGGTTAGCTGGATTCTGGTATGTATCTACCTCAGTATTTCCAGTACTAGTTTTTCCAGATTGTTGATATGAGACTGTATTAACGTAGATGCTTATTGTTATTATAACATACTATGCATATCTGCTGGGTATTCGCTGAGTTATGGACTCACCCCGTTGCCATATGTTTTTATTTCAGGTTGAGATACTTGGAGTCGCCAGAAGAGCCCAGCAGCCAGTCCCTACCCATCGCGACGGCATAGTTTCATTTTGTACTTAGTGGTGTCTATTTGTATATTTACTTATTGGACTTGTATATGTCTTGGGAGTGTTGTCGTGTGCCCTAAGGGGTTTTTGTATTGGTTGTTTCGTCGTAAGTCGGACCGGTCCGCAGTCAGGTATGATCTACTTAGTTGTCTTGTGTTTTATGTTGTGTTTATTTATTTTGGAGGCCTGAGGCCAAATATAAACTGCGTGGTGTTGTTATAGTTGTTGTGTGTATGTGTAAATTGTCCGCCGGACAGGGGAGGTGCTGTCCGATTTTATATTGGATCAGCGGCTCCTGGGTCTCGGGGCGTGACAATTTATTTTGGTATCAGAGCTCAGGTTGTCGGATACCTTGAGGACTGGTGGATTTTCGGTGTCTATCTGATACCAATTTATTTTGGTATCAGAACGTAGGTTTGCGATGCCTACTTATTTTACTAGTCTTGTCGGATTTGTTCGGAGTGTTTTTCTCGATGTGGTTGTCTGGGACTTGGCGATGGGACATCTTCAGGCGACAGGTATTTCTCCTGATCTTTTGGATCCCTTATCCTATTTAGGTATTGGTTAGAAAATTCTCATAAGTCATTGGATCATGTTACCCCTCTTTTATATTTAGGTATGGTTAGTAGTTCTCACATGTTATTGGATCATGTTACTATACCTGTATATCTAGGTATGATGTAGAAATTATCTCATGTTATCGGATCATGCTACCATTCCTGTATATTTAGGTATGATTTAGAAATTCTCACATGTTATTGTATCATGTTACTATACCTGTATATCTAGGTATGATGTAGAAATTATCTCGTGTTATCGGATCATGCTACCATTCCTGTATATTTAGGTATGATTTAGAAATTCTCACATGTTATTGTATCATGTTACTATACCTGTATATTTAGGTATGATTTAGAAATTCTCACATGTGATTGGATCATGTTACTATTTTTGTACCCGCCTAGTAAGTACTGTTTTTAAATTTGGTTAGGTCTGATGACTTAAGGTCAATTAGTTTATAATAATCATGGTCAGGATCAACCATGAAGGCCATTAGTTGGCTTGTTGCGGAATTGTCTAAATGCAGAGAATCTTGATTCTTGTGTGATACCGACATACGGGTTGGAAGATGTGGGTCAAACCTGTCAACAAGATATTGGAGGTTGAGGGTTTTGATTTTACCTTGACCTTATGATTCATAGTACTTGTACCAGCTACTATCAGCTGAGTGAGGACTAGGGGTGCCTATCGTAATTGCCTTGATCAGTATTGGATCAAATTCACTTTAACTTATGGAGCTACAAAGTATTTCTTATTTGATGTATTTCTGGACAGATAAGCTAGATGTCATATTTTGAGTACATGATCTGCACTGATGCAATAGGGTAGCATTAGCTACATATTATTATGATTAGTAGAGGATTGATACAAGCTGTTCCTTGGGGACTTTGACCATGGATCACTTGTACTTGATTGATGACCTAGAAAGTACATGTTGATGGGTGATTTGAGCTAATACGGAAAAGTGTGAAGCTAGTTGCTTGACATTTATGGGTGATTGCTTTTGCTTGGTCTAAATAACCAAGAGGGTATCTACGGACTTATGATTTGCGCGGAGGCAAATCACATACAAGACTAGGTCACCTATGGTTGGATGATATCAAGGACGACCTGTGGGGAAATAAAGGAAGAGCTTCATGAGTATGTGGAGATACTCTTAAGAGACAGCACACCTCTATCTTCTTGTTATGAAATAGGACCTTATAGGGTTTTGGACCATGGAGTGGAGGAATTGGATGGTAATGTACTATGAGTCGACGGTCGATGTGACTCGCTAGTTGATACGCTATTCTATGAGGGATTTTGACTCATAGATTAGATTTATATGGTTGGATAATCTCGATGGTGCATCGGGATGTACGATCCGTTAGGGTGCGGAGAATGTGGAGTTAGCTATATCCTTACCTTTCGTTGTGATATTGGACATTAATCAGGAGGTTAAAGATGCCCACTGTTTTCGATTATTATATCTCCATCGTGGACCTATTAGTTCACGGGATGATAAGGTTGATATCACAATGGACTTTCTCGTCGGTGTTGAGAGGTGGATTGAGATTGACGAATCTCTATAGTATGTTGTAGTTGTGGATTCTATTAGTAGACAGGGACCAACCAGATTTGTAGCTTTTTGATGGATCATTGGGTGGAGAAATGATCCTTTGGTGGTTGATTGTTTAGGAAGTCGGTTATTGATAGCAGCATATGGTACGACATATTGGAACAATCATTAAATTATATGTTATCTTTTGACGGTTTATTGGAGGATATATATAAATATATCTGACTTATGATGTTTTGGAGGATGTTATTGTTGGGAACGAGATGGCTATAGAGGGGGGGGTGAATATAGACAGACAAATTTCTAGGCTCTTTTCGAATCTTCTCTGCACTTAAGTTAGTAGAAGCGAAAACAAAACAAAGGCAGAGAAGCAAACTTAACAAAACTGCAGAAACAGAGAATACAAACCAAGGATCGCTAACAAGGATCGTTTACAAGGTTCGGGGATAACTTGCCCCTACTCCTTGGCGTGCCCGTGAGGTGGGCGATCCCTTGATCGTCGGCAGATCAAGCCCCGGTGAACACCGGATATCAAGCGCCTCCTTCTCGGTGGAGTAACCTCTCCACAAGCTGTCTCAGTAGATGGATACAATCTTAAGCTCATGAGACACTCGAGAAGACAAGCTCACAAAGATGTACAAGAAAGCTCAAGCACAAAGCAACAGAGCACAAAACCAGCCCAGCCAAACTTCTCCCCGTTTTCTGTCTTGTTCCCTCTGCTTCCAGCTTCGCCACTTAAGCTCCCGCTCAACGTTGCCAGCTCCATCAGCACCACTGACTCACACCCTGACCCACTGACCTCTCTGAGCACTCAGTCCACTGGACACTCCTCCAGCTGAGCCTCCGTCAGTTGCCAGCCGCACCTTCGTCAGTTGCCAGTCGGGCCAGACGCCGTTGAGACCTGAAAACACAATAGATCCAAACCTGCTCCAAGGAAAGCCTCCCATTGACCCTCCTTGAGTGTTTGAATCACCTGCTATCACCTGCACACTCCAACAGAGGCTTAGCAATGCATATCAAAAAGAAATCAGCAAGTAGCAGAGAATCGGCAGTGAAAACAGACTTCTGACAGCATATTTGAATTAAAGTTCTGCTCCTGATCGGTCCCCAGACCGATCAGGGAGGAGCCTGATCAGTCACCAGACCGATCCATCAGCTTCTGCACACTCCTGATTGGTCCCCAGACCAATCAGGCTCCTGCCTGATCGGTCACCAGACCAATCAGGCTTGAGTGAACAGTGATTCTTTAATCAAATCATAAGTCTCTGATCGGTCACCGGACCGTTCTGGACCTGATTAGCAAGGGAACTCAACTCACTGTTCGCTCCCTGATCGGTCACCAGACCGATCAGGAGCTGTGCAGTGAGTGAAACACACACTCCCTGATCGGTCACCAGACCGATCACACATCGCTGGATCGGTCACCAGACCGATCCACGAAGGAGCAGTGTGCCAAACTCCCTGATCGGTCACCAAACCGATCCAGGGACTCAACCTAGCCCTCCAAGCTAGGATTTCATCCACCCTAGCCCTCCAAGCTAGGGACCTGACCCTCCAAGTCAGGATTTCATCCAACCTAGCTTCACTCACTAGGACCTGGCTTCACTCACCAGAGTTTTTCACCTAACCCTCCAGTTGGGACTTTTCACCTAACCCTCCAAGTTAGGACTTTTCAGCTAGCCCTCCAAGCTAGGACTTTTCACCCAACCTTTCAAGTTAGGACTTTTACACACCTAGCCCTCCAAGCTAGGACCTGGCTTCACTCACCAGGATTTCTTCTAACCTGGCTTCACTCACCAGGACCCGACTTCACTCACCGGGATTTCCACCACCTGGCTTCACTCACCAGGACCCGGCTTCACTCACTGGGATTTCCAACACCTGGCTTCACTCACCAGGACCCGGCTTCACTCACCGGGATTTCTCCACACCTAACCCTCCAAGTTAGGACTTTTCACATGCCAGCGTGCGATCTCCCGATCCACCTGGACTTAATCCGAATTCAACCAAACTTGAATCAAACTTAAATCGGTGTCAAATACCAAAACAACAATCAGGGTCAGACTGCATCAACAATCTCCCCCTTTTTGTTGTTTGACAATCCGATTTAAGTTTAGACATTGATGATCAATTGAAGGTAGTTCAATTATTGTAAGGGAATCAAGATCTTCCCCCTACAATAACCCTGAACTTAATCAACCATTTTCTCCCCCTTTGTCAAACATCGAAAAGGGTATGGTTATTAAGTTTGAACATACCTCCCCCTCAAACACGGGTCTCTCCCCAAACCCAGAATAATCAAAGGATAATTTTTGAATTGCACATGAAAACATATACAGAATAATATCATGGTCAAACATGTATATGTTTCATATGACAAGTACGTCAAAGGATGATTTTGGAATTGTACATGAGAGGCATATACCATAAATGTATCATGGCAACAATGTATATGCATCATACGACAATAAGTGTGAACTTGCACATGAAAACATATACAGAAATATATCAAGGTCAAACGTGTATATGTTTCATATGACAAGTAAGGAATGCATCTGTATCTGACATATAATCCTGATTGGTCTCCATGACCGATCAGGTTCATTGATTACGTGATACAGACATATTTCTTGTTAGTCTGGAGAGCGATTATATTTCAAAAAAATTCCTGAAAATCTGATATGTTCCTGATCAGACTGCATTAACAATTTGCATTCCATAACAGGGGAGTAGACTCTATTGATATTCGATATTTCAGAAACATTTCCGAAATATGACATTAAGAATAAGAGTCATGACTCAACAAACCCTTTCTTATGAATTTGAACATTCCAACATAGGTTTGTATCAAATCACTATTTAGTATAGGTTTGTTCCATTTGAACAAATTTGTGCTCCCTTAGTACCAGGTTTGTACCAATGGATGATCAAATATGTTTCAATTGTAATTGGTTTGTATCAGATTTGTATGTTGTATGATCATTAAACTGATACAATTTGATGAAAAGGAATTTGTTTGAGGAGGTTTTGGATCAATTTGGAATGATCTGGGAGTTCATTGGTCAGAGTTGGTCTGATCGGTCACCAGACCGATCAGGAGCACCCCTGATCGATCGGTGGACCGATCAGGGATGATACAGAATGGTTTTTCAGTTTCAGAAACAAAATTTCAGAAACTGTGAAATCAACTTTGTTTCAAATCTCAACCATTCCTAAACCCTAATTCAATTAATGTTAATCCATTTGGTCCTAAGGGTTCCCTTAATCAAGATATATGTCATGATCTGTGTCAAAGCATGATGAGTATGTTCTTAATCATGAACTTGAGTCCCAAAACCAGGTTTGTATGATCAGTTATGTTCTAAGCATGTTCTTGACATGATCATGTGTGAATCAAAATATTCCAAGTATGATCAAATTTCATGATACACAAGGTATGATCAAATTTTCAAATCATGCTTATATAACACTAGTATCAAGGTATGATTAAGTTCCCAATTTTTTATCAAGTTCATTTACCATCATAAGCAACACTAAGTGTGAAGACCTTGAATACATGCCAATTCTTTTGATTCATTTCAAGAAAACACTGAACCTAGACCTTAAGTTCATGTTCTTGTCTAATGATGTATTGTGAGATTTTTATAATGATCAGTCCAAACTATATGTTCATCTTGTCCTTAAACATGCATTCATGTGTTATAACACATACAAGATACTCATGGCATACTTGGGCTTGAGATAGGACATAACTTGCATGAAAACACAAATTGCAACAATAAAACCAATTCTTCTAAGCAATTCATGGCAAGAGCAAATTGTGGGTTAGTCTAAGCCATTCATGTGAATTTGAGGAAATGGTAAGCACATTCCTAACTAGGAATGACTATATGTTTGGAGCACCAATTTATCAACAACCTATGTTGATAGATGCTCCCCCTCAAACCATGCTATACAATTCGAAAAATAGAGGTTTTAGGTACCCAAATTTTGGGACCTAATGAATCTACAATGAATGACTTTGGCACCCATGCCTTAGTCATTTTCTTTCTAACCTTTTGAACCCTAGAATTATTTTGTGATCTAAAATGGGTTCTAGACATCAATGACATGAAACTTGATTCTTTAGGTTGGTAACCTAAGCCAACCTTGTTGTAAACCGCTTTTTGTGAATTTAGTATCATGTCTAGAGTTTTAGAGCTAGTTGAAAACTTCTCAAGAATATTCTTGAGGTTTTCAACTTTGCTCTTCAAATCCTTATTTTCATCCTCAAGGAATTTGTCATGCAAATCATTAATGTCCTCAACCTTAGAGGATTTCAATTCTTTTACCTCCAACCTTAATGCTTTGACTTTGGCCTTAGATTTCTTTAACAATTTGGTTAAACATGCGATAGCTCTATAGCACTTATCTAACTCGGGAGAAATTACCTCTTCATCATCCGAAGATGATGAAGGCACGGTTGAGGAGTCACTTGATTCATCACTCTCCTCCTTTGACTCTTGTAGTGCCACTAGAGCCACGTGACAGTGGATGTCCTTCTCCTCCTTGTCAATCTTCTTCTTTTTGTTTCCTGCCACAAAAGCAAACCCTTTCTCCTTGGGGCCTTGGTTAGAGATCTCATGTAGCTCCATCTCACAAAATAAGTCCTCTAACTTAACAAAAAATAAGTCCTTGGAAACCTTGTAAGCATCCACCATGGATGACCACAAGGCATTCCTAGGAAATGATTTAAGGACATACCTCACTAGGTCTCGGTTTTCTACCTTCTCATTGATGGAGTGGAGGCCATTGAGGATCTCTTTGAATCTTCCATGGAGTTTACTTACTTTTTCATTTTTCCCATGGTGAGGTTTTGGAGTTGGCTGTGAAGGAGGTCCTTCTTGGCAGTCCGGGTGTCTTGAGTTCCTTCATGGAGCTCAATGATTTTGTTCCAAAGATCTTTAGCACTTGTAAAAGGACCCACCTTGATCAATTCCTCCTTGGTCAACCCGCATTGCAAAGTGACCACCCCTTTGGCATTTGCTTCACTCTTTCTTATTTGCTCAGCCGACCAACTTGAAAATCAAGATCTTTTCCCTCAACATCTCTTGGAGGGATGAAACCTTCTTTGACCGAGAACCATATGCTCATGTTTGTCTTCAAATAAAACTCCATCTTCGATTTCCAATACTGAAAATCTGTGTCGTCGAAGAGTGGAGGTCGGTTTGTGCTCATTCCTTCTCTTCCAGCCATCTCGTTGCTAACTCTCGGATGTTAAGCCGTTGAAGTAGAGCCCCAAGCTCTGATACCACTTGTTGGGAACGAGATGGCTATAGAGGGGGGGTGAATATAGACAGACACAATTTCTAGGCTCTTTTCGAATCTTCTCTGCACTTAAGTTAGTAGCAGCGGAAACAAAACAAAGGCAGAGAAGCAAACTTAACAAAACTGCAGAAACAGAGAATACAAACCAAGGATCGCTAACAAGGATCGTTTACAAGGTTCGGGAATAACTTGCCCCTACTCCTTGGCGTGCCCGTGAGGTGGGCGATCCCTTGATCGTCGGCAGATCAAGCCCAGTGAACACCGGATATCAAGCGCCTCCTTCTCGGTGGACTAACCTCTCCACAAGCTGTCTTAGTAGATGGATACATGTTAGTGATATGAGAGAAGTGTCCTAAGGCAATCGCCTTATGATGTAAACATTTATATTAATAAATGATAATTCACTATTTGAGTATACATGTTTTGTGTATTTGATTAGGATCTTCAACTCATCTACTGAATGTCCGCAATATAACTCACAGCATAAGAGAATTTGTGATGGGATCACAACTAGTGATTATCTCTAATGTGCAATTGTGAAGTATTGAAATTATCCCTAGTCGATGAATTGATAAAAACGGACACTATCAATTCTGTTGAGACTAGCATGGGTTATTCTCTAATCAGCTGATACTCACTGGCTGGTGACATTGGGATGTCCGGAGATAAACATGGATGCTAGTTAAGGGAACTAGTTCATTGGAGTGACTAGCTGTAAGACTTCATATGGGAATCTACATGTAGATATGTCAATGAAGTTCTTACTGCAGCTTAAGTGCGATGTTCCTTTGACTTGCGGTGTTCAAGTCATCTTGGTCATGGAGACTTATACTTTAACATCTTAAGCAAGCATCTCCAAGGAGGTGTGGACCCAGGATGATTGGGTATGAGCCGAAGTGCCCGAAGATGTTTGAACAGCCTACAAAGGATTCACCACTCCTTGCGAGGAGATGTATACCCAGGCCTATCGTCGGATTGTTACTCAAAACCTCTGGCCAGAGTATATCATGTTAAGAGTGCGAGTCTCTTAAATACATGAGAGTAATTAGAAATCCAAAGGACGAGAAAGACATTACTTGGGCTAGGTGTGACGTAGTCAGCCTAGTGGGGACTGACACAAATAGACCGTGTCCTGAACCAAGTGGGTATAAGATGGTGAAGGGAATGGGGCACGATTCATTAGAACTGCTGAAGGGTTTCAGAATAATTTCTTCTGAGGTCAAACCGTTGATCTTTCGATTAATTGGGGATCATGATGTACTACTAGGTGCCACTCATGATCGTTCTATAATTAGTTGATTATAGACGGCCAACATAAATCGAAAGCCTATTTAGTCACACGCACTACGAGTAATCCGAGGGATTTAAAACGAGTTGAAAATTGGATTTTCCGATCAAGAGAAATAAGTCGAATCTGAGTTAATCAGAGGCGCAATGAAAACTAAAAATGGCTAAGTCTTTTGAAGGCTTTTTGGGCGAATTAAATGAGTTTAATTCGCGATCGGTTCGGGTCGGTTTTGGCCGGCCAAAGAGGGTGTTAACCCTCCTTGGGTGGCCGGCCAATAAAGGGAGAATAAACCAATTTAATTGGTTTAATTAATAAAATAAATCTAGCGCTATTTATTTTATAAATTATTGATGAATAAATTTGTATAAAGAAATTTATATAAATAAATTTGTAGAAATTTATTCTTTTTATGGAAGTTAAAATAATCCATGAAATGGTTTATTTTAATTTTATAAAATCAATTAAGAATTGATTTTTCCATAATAAGAAAGTTTATAAATTTCTTATAAAATTTATTCCATAATTTAAAGAGAAGAGGAATTTGTTTTATTATAAATTAGTTATAATAAGACTCGCCTTAAACGGAATAATTAATAAGAAAAATTTATAAGATAAATTTCTTATAACTAATTTCGTTAATTCCGTTAATTCGGTTTAGAGGGAGACTTAGCAAAGGAGTTGCTACTATATAAAGGAACCAAAGGCAATCCCTTATTCCCAATCAACTAATCAAGTTGTGAAGAGCTCTCCCTCTCTCTCTCTTCTCTTCTCCCTCCCCTCTCCTCCATTAGGGTCGGCGCCCACTTGGTGACCTAGGGCCGGCGCCCTTCCTCCATCTAGGGCCGGCGCACCTCATCCATTTCCTTGGGTTGTGGCGTGAGCATTCAAGAAGAAGGAGAACCCGAACAAGAAGAAGAAGAAGCGGATAGCGACTCCTCTCTTCCCGGAATTCGATTCTGTTTTCTTGGTGGTTAGTTTCCCTTTCCTCTCTTGATCTTCTTTGTTGTGCCTATAGAGAATCTAGTAGTTCTCGTCGGCACAAAACTCGTGACTTTGCGAAGTCATCCCGAAGAGAACTCGGCGTGGACGCGAATTGAGGCGGAGCTTCCAAGGGACGCTACGGTTGGATCTCGTCCCTTTCTTCGAGTTACGAAAGGTATAAAGTAAATTAGCTTACTTTTCCATAAAGTTTTATTTTATGATTATGTCAACACACTATAAGGTTGCATGCTAGATACAAAGTTAAAATAATTTAGGAAATTATTTTATGCAAATTCTTCTGCTGCACGTAAAAATTTAAAATTTTACGAACTCGTATTCTTGTCGACATGCACCCGGTCCCAACAGTGGTATCAGAGCCGGTTAGTGTTCGATATAATCATATAATTGTTTTGCGGAACACTTTGTCATAATCTCAATTTTGGAAAAAATTTTCAATTATGGAAACTTTCCAATTATAATAAATTTTAGATTTAGGAATTTCTAAGTTTGGAAATCCTCATGAAATTTCGCAAACTTTTGAAATATCCTAGTTTCTAAAAATTTTATAATAATTGTGAAAACTTCCCATCTTTGGAAACTTTCCAATTTTGGAAATTTTTCTAATTTTAGAAATTTTCCAATTTTGGAAATATGTAAGTTTTCTTTGTAACAGAAACTTACAATTATTCTGAAAACCAATTTATGAAATCTCGCAATTTTGGGCACTTTCTTTTAAGAAAGTCTAGACAAATTCATGGACAGTTAATTGACAATTAAATTTGAATTGGTCTTTAAATTGGCAACAAAATTCTTTATTTTGGATTGAGCCTCGGGGAGCCGTCCAATTTAAAGCTAGTTGTTGTAATTTAATTTCCCAATTTTTAATTGAAATTGTCATGTTTGATTTGGATTGAGCCTCGGGGAGCCGTCCAATTGGATTTACAACAAATTATTTTTCTTTGGGTATCTGAGCCTCGGGGAGCCACCCTTAGAAAATGATTTGTTGTAATTAATTAAATCCATGAATAAAATATGATTTAAGAGTTGATGCTCTTACATATTGTTGTCTCCAAAATTAATTAGGAAAATGGTTTCCTATAGAGTTTTCTTAAATGAGATTTTCATGAAAATAATATGTCGTTAAATTAAGGGAATTGCCTCTTAATTTAATAAGATTTGATTTAGAGAAATCAAAGTCTTAAACATATTATTTCCGAAATTGATTATGACAATTTAGGAAATTGTTTCCCAAAACAATTCCTTTAATAAAGTATGAAATTAGAATTAGGAAATCCGGTTCCTAATTTAATTAATGAGACATGATAACTTAAGTCACATACATACTTTATTAAGGAAATCGTTAGTCATGACGTAATATCATGAATGTGCTTAGAAAAGATGAGACCCAAAAACCCCTTACAAAATATTAAGGCAAACACCTTCCATTAATATGGTTAGAATCGGAGTTTTGTTTCTCGTTTGGGTTGATGGACACATCCATGCCCAACTTGAACCTCAACATGTTCAAACCATGGAATTAGTTTATGAATAATATAGTTGATGTCAGAGGTCAATCCTTAGTTTTGGTTGTTGGACACATCCAAGCCGGACTAAATGGTTGAATGAACTTCAACAATATTAAAACTATTTCTTGATTAATGGGTCAGCCTTAAGCTTGGAGCATCGATTTGTTGTGCCACAGCCAAGGTCGATGTAAAGAGAGGTGCAGTTGGGTGCTATGTATATTGATACATACTTGTTAATGAGTTAACAACCCAATGATTTATGCAAACATTCAATTAGTTGATAGCATAAAGTGATAGTTACATATATGTGATGTGTAATCGGTATAATTACCTACCTTCATAGCTAAGAAAAACTTGATGGCCACAGCCATGGTGGTTCTTATCTATGGTTGGATATCAACCTATTTGGAGATGTTCCTACAATCTCCCGAATTGATAATAAGGGTGATTCAATTCGTAAAATAAATAGGATTTAATTTATGTATGTTGATACATTCTTAATCAATCTTCTCACATAATCTCAATTTGTATTTCTAAGATAATCACTCGATCATGTCTTACATAAACTTGCGTTCCATTTTGGACACCAATAAACTGACTGGGCCGAACTTCATGGACTGGCTTCGAAACCTGAGGATAGTCCTCAAGGCAGAAAAGCTTGCTTATGTCCTTGAAGAACAACTTCCCAACCGTCCTTCTAAAGATGCAACTCTAGACCAGTTTCCAGAGTTGCTCAACCTGCTGAAGACTGTAGAGCCTTCTGAAAAGCAGGATCAGAAGACAATACTGTTAGTTGGATCCTCGAAGAAAGGTTCTAAGAGGAAGGCCAAAGAACAGAATAAAGGGAAGAAGAAAAAGGCCAAAAAGACCGAAAAAACCCCAAAAGACACTTGCCATCATTGTAGCAAGGAGGGTCACTGGCGAAGAAACTGCAAGGTTTATCTTGAGTCCTTGAAGAAGAAGGCATCCGATGCCCCATCTTCTTTAGGTATCTTCGTTATTGAATGTCACTCTATTTTCTCAAATACCTGGGTACTTGATACTGGGTGTGACTCACAGATATGTAATGACATAAAGGGGCTAAGGAATAGAAGAAGGCTCGTCAAGGGAGAAGCGAATTTGCAAGTTGGAAATGGAGCAAAGGTTGCTGCTATTGCCATCGGAACATATTTGCTAAAGCTCCCAACTGGACTTGTCTTAGAATTGGATAATTGCTATTTTGTTCCTTCGTTAATAAAGAACATTATATCTATTTCATGTTTGAATGAAAAAGGTTACCATTTAACTTTTAGTAACAATTGTTGTTACATAACTTTAAATGGCGTTCTTTATGGGAATGGAACTTTGTGCAATGGCATCTACACGTTAGATTTATCCAGTGACATTTTCAATATCGAAGTTAACAACAAACGTGCTCGAATAGATAATCGAATAGACTCCTACACATGGCACTGTCGTCTTGGCCATATAAGTAAGAAACGCATGACCGAATTACATCGATGTGGAATTTTGGAATCATTTGAACCCGGTTCATTTGATACATGCGAATCATGCTTAAAAGGCAAGATGACCAAATTACCCTTTTCCGAAAAAGGTAATCCAGTGGGAGAATTGCTTGATCTAATACATACCGATGTATGTGGACCAATGCCAACTCTTGTACAAGGAGGCTATAGCTACTTCATCACCTTTATCAATGATCACTCACGATTCGGGTATGTGTTCTTGATGAAACACAAATCTGAAGCTTTTGAGAAATTCAAAGAGTTCAGAAATGAAGTAGAGAAACAACTTGGCAAAAGTATTAAAATACTTCGATCCGATCGGGGTGGTGAATACTTAAGTCAAGAGTTTCAAGATTATCTAAGGGACAATGGGATATTATCCCAATGGACTCCGCCATATACACCACAGCATAATGGTGTATCTGTGAGGCGCAACCGAACCTTGATGAACATGGTTGGGTCTATGATGAATCATGCAACTCTTCCAAAATCCTTTTGGGGTTATGCACTAAAGACAGCCGTTTACTTGCTAAACAGAGTCCCGAACAAGGTAGTCTCTACTACTCCATATGAGACATGGAATAGTAAGAAACCTCACTTAACTCACCTTAAGATATGGGGTTGTCCTGCTTATGTGAAGCGGGTTGTATCAGACAAATTGGATGCTAAGTCTGATAAATGTCTATTTATTGCATACCCTAAGGAAACGAAGGGTTACCAATTCTATCATCCCTTGGAACAAAAGGTGTTTGTTTCAAGGCATGCTGTATTTCTAGAGAAAGAGTTTCTTTTACAAGAAAACAGTGGGAGTGGGATTGAACTTGATAAAGTTCAAGAAACTCCAATACACATTACAGAGACACCTAGTCTAGACCCACAACCAATACCTCATAGTGATGAGCTATCAGTTGAACCTAAAACAACACCACCTCTTCGTAGGTCTGATAGGGCACGCAATATTCCAGAGAGATACGGATTTCTCATAAGTGAATCGAACGACGTGTTACTCATAATAGATGATGAACCTATCAGTTATGAAGATGTTCTGAAAGGTTCAGAAAGGGACAAATGGCTTAAAGCCATGAAGTCGAAAATGGATTCCATGTATGAAAACCAAGTATGGGACTTGGTTAACCCACCTGAAGGGATTAAGCCCATAGGGTGCAAGTGGGTTTTCAAGAAGAAAACCGACTTGGAAGGTAATGTAGTTACCTTTAAGGCTAGATTAGTGGCAAAAGGATATCGTCAAAAACAAGGAATTGATTATGACGAAACCTATTCGCCAGTAGCTATGCTTAAATCCATTCGGATGCTCCTAGCCATAGCAGCTCATTATGATTATGAGATATGGCAAATGGATGTGAAAACAACTTTCCTTAACGGAAACCTGGCTTGAGGATGTGTACATGATACAACCTGAAGGTTTCACATCGGTTGATAAAACCAAAGTATGCAAGCTTCGACGATCCATATATGGACTGAAGCAAGCATCTAGGAGCTGGAACATCCGTTTTGATAAGACAATCAAAGAGTTTGATTTCTCACAAAATCCTGACGAACCTTGTGTGTACAAGAAGGTTAGTGGGAGTGCAGTCGTATTGCTAGTATTATATGTCGATAACATAATAATTATAGGAAACGATATATCAGTTTTACAGACAGTTAAAATTTGGTTGTCCAAAACTTTCTCCATGAAAGACCTGGGAGAAGCAACCTATATCCTTGGGATTAGAATCTATAGAGATAGATCAAAACGGTTGCTTGGTCTTTCGCAGTCTACATATATAGACCGAGTGCTAAAAAGGTTTAGCATGTCGGAATCCAAGAAATGTTACCTTCCCATCAGGCATGGGATCAACCTTTCAAAGTCTATGTGTCCGCGCACAGAAGACGAGAGGATTTCCATGAATAAGATTCCCTATGCATCCGCAATAGGATCTATCATGTATGCTATGTTATGTACAAGGCCTGATGTATCGTATGCTTTGAGCGTCACAAGCAGATACCAGTCGGATCCAGGAATGGATCATTGGGCGGCTGTCAAGACAATCCTTAAGTACTTAAGAAGAATAAGGATGTGTTCCTAATATATGGAGAAGGAGATATTGGTAATACGTGGGTATATAGATGCCAGTTTCCAGACAGATAAGGATGACTCCAAATCGTAGTCTGGATACGTATTTACTTTGAATGGAGGCGCAATAAGTTGGAAAAGTTCCAAACAAGACACCGTAGCGGATTATACCACGGATAGCAGTTTGGATCAAGAAGTATGTCTCAAAACTTGATGAGGTTCCAACCATTGATGAAGCAGTGCCGGTTTACTACGACAACAATGGAGCTATTGCACAAGCAATGGAACCAAGGTCTCATCAACGATCCAAACACATGCTTCGCCGCTATCATCTGATCAGAGAGATTATAAGTAGGAATGACATACAAAATTGAGAGAGTTCCCACTGAAAGGAATATAGCGGATCCTTTAACTAAGGCCTTGCCTCAAAGCAAGTTTGAGGGTCATGTTAAAGCTTGTGGTATTGGATTACCGTAGCGATTGGCATTAGGCCAAGTGGGAGTTTGTTAGTGATATGAGAGAAGTGTCCTAAGGCAATTGCCTTATGATGTAAACATTTATATTAATAAATGATAATTCACTATTTGAGTATACATGTTTTGTGTATTTGATTGGGATCTTAAACTCATCTACTGAATGTCCGCAATACAACTCACAGCATAAGAGAATTTGTGATGGGATCACAAANTTTGATACATGCGAATCATGCTTAAAAGGCAAGATGACCAAATTACCCTTTTCCGAAAAAGGTAATCCAGTGGGAGAATTGTTTGATCTAATACATACCGATGTATGTGGACCAATGCCAACTCTTGTACAAGGAGGCTATAGCTACTTCATCACCTTTATCAATGATCACTCACGATTCGGGTATGTGTTCTTGATGAAACACAAATCTGAAGCTTTTGAGAAATTCAAAGAGTTCAGAAATGAAGTAGAGAAACAACTTGGCAAAAGTATTAAAATACTTCGATCCGATCGGGGTGGTGAATACTTAAGTCAAGAGTTTCAAGATTATCTAAGGGACAATGGGATATTATCCCAATGGACTCCGCCATATACACCACAGCATAATGGTGTATCTGTGAGGCGCAACCGAACCTTGATGAACATGGTTGGGTCTATGATGAATCATGCAACTCTTCCAAAATCCTTTTGGGGTTATGCACTAAAGACAGCCGTTTACTTGCTAAACAGAGTCCCGAACAAGGTAGTATCTACTACTCCATATGAGACATGGAATAGTAAGAAACCTCACTTAACTCACCTTAAGATATGGGGTTGTCCTGCTTATGTGAAGCGGGTTGTATCAGACAAATTGGATGCTAAGTCTGATAAATGTCTATTTATTGCATACCCTAAGGAAACGAAGGGTTACCAATTCTATCATCCCTTGGAACAAAAGGTGTTTGTTTCAAGGCATGCTGTATTTCTAGAGAAAGAGTTTCTTTTACAAGAAAACAGTGGGAGTGGGATTGAACTTGATAAAGTTCAAGAAACTCCAATAGACATTACAGAGACACCTAGTCTAGACCCACAACCAATACCTCATAGTGATGAGCTATCAGTTGAACCTAAAACAACACCACCTCTTCGTAGGTCTGATAGGGCACGCAATATTCCAGAGAGATACAGATTTCTCGTAAGTGAATCGAACGACGTGTTACTCATAAGCGATGATGAACCTATCAGTTATGAAGATGTTCTGAAAGGTTCAGAAAGGGACAAATGGCTTAAAGCCATGAAGTCGGAAATGGATTCCATGTATGAAAACCAAGTATGGGACTTGGTTAACCCACCTGAAGGGATTAAGCCCATAGGGTGCAAGTGGGTTTTCAAGAAGAAAACCGACTTGGAAGGTAATGTAGTTACCTTTAAGGCTAGATTAGTGGCAAAAGGATATCGTCAAAAACAAGGAATTGATTATGACGAAACCTATTCGCCAGTAGCTATGCTTAAATCCATTCGGATGCTCCTAGCCATAGCAGCTCATTATGATTATGAGATATGGCAAATGGATGTGAAAACAACTTTCCTTAACGGAAACCTGCTTGAGGATGTGTACATGATACAACCTGAAGGTTTCACATCGGTTGATAAAACCAAAGTATGCAAGCTTCGACGATCCATATATGGACTGAAGCAAGCATCTAGGAGCTGGAACATCCGTTTTGATAAGACAATCAAAGAGTTTGATTTCTCACAAAATCCTGACGAACCTTGTGTGTACAAGAAGGTTAGTGGGAGTGCAGTCGTATTGCTAGTATTATATGTCGATAACATAATAATTATAGGAAACGATATATCAGTTTTACAGACAGTTAAAATTTGGTTGTCCAAAACTTTCTCCATGAAAGACCTGGGAGAAGCAACCTATATCCTTGGGATTAGAATCTATAGAGATAGATCAAAACGGTTGCTTGGTCTTTCGCAGTCTACATATATAGACCGAGTGCTAAAAAGGTTTAGCATGTCGGAATCCAAGAAATGTTACCTTCCCATCAGGCATGGGATCAACCTTTCAAAGTCTATGTGTCCGCGCACAGAAGACGAGAGGATTTCCATGAATAAGATTCCCTATGCATCCGCAATAGGATCTATCATGTATGCTATGTTATGTACAAGGCCTGATGTATCGTATGCTTTGAGCGTCACAAGCAGATACCAGTCGGATCCAGGAATGGATCATTGGGCGGCTGTCAAGACAATCCTTAAGTACTTAAGAAGAACTAAGGATGTGTTCCTAATATATGGAGAAGGAGATATGGTAATACGTGGGTATATAGATGCCAGTTTCCAGACAGATAAGGATGACTCCAAATCGTAGTCTGGATACGTATTTACTTTGAATGGAGGCGCAATAAGTTGGAAAAGTTCCAAACAAGACACCGTAGCGGATTATACCACGGAAGCAGTTTGGATCAAGAAGTATGTCTCAAAACTTGATGAGGTTCCAACCATTGATGAAGCAGTGCCGGTTTACTACGACAACAATGGAGCTATTGCACAAGCAATGGAACCAAGGTCTCATCAACGATCCAAACACATGCTTCGCCGCTATCATCTGATCAGAGAGATTATAAGTAGGAATGACATACAAAATTGAGAGAGTTCCCACTGAAAGGAATATAGCGGATCCTTTAACTAAGGCCTTGCCTCAAAGCAAGTTTGAGGGTCATGTTAAAGCTTGTGGTATTGGATACCGTAGCGATTGGCATTAGGCCAAGTGGGAGTTTGTTAGTGATATGAGAGAAGTGTCCTAAGGCAATTGCCTTATGATGTAAACATTTATATTAATAAATGATAATTCACTATTTGAGTATACATGTTTTGTGTATTTGATTGGGATCTTAAACTCATCTACTGAATGTCCACAATACAACTCACAGCATAAGAGAATTTGTGATGGGATCACAACTAGTGATTATCTCTAATGTGCAATTGTGAAGTATTGAAATTATCCCTAGTCGATGAATTGATAAAAACGGACACTATCAATTCTGTTGAGACTAGCATGGGTTATTCTCTAATCAGCTGATACTCACTGGCTGGTGACATTGGGATGTCCGGAGATAAACATGGATGCTAGTTAAGGGAACTAGTTCATTGGAGTGACTAGCTGTAAGACTTCATATGGGAATCTACATGTAGATATGTCAATGAAGTTCTTACTGCAGTTTAAGTGCGATGTTCCTTTGGCTTGCGGTGTTCAAGTCATCTTGGTCATGGAGACTTATACTTTAACATCTTAAGCAAGCATCTCCAAGGAGGTGTGGACCCAGGATGATTGGGTATGAGCCGAAGTGCCCGAAGATGTTTGAACAGCCTACAAAGGATTCACCACTCCTTGCGAGGAGATGTATACCCAGGCCTATCGTCGGATTGTTACTCAAAACCTCTGGCCAGAGTATATCATGTTAAGAGTGCGAGTCTCTTAAATACATGAGAGTAATTAGAAATCCAAAGGACGAGAAAGACATTACTTGGGCTAGGTGTGACGTAGTCAGCCTAGTGGGGACTGACACAAATAGACCGTGTCCTGAACCAAGTGGGTATAAGATGGTGAAGGGAATGGGGCACGATTCATTAGAACTGCTGAAG
The DNA here is from genome assembly GCA_024364735.1 of Boesenbergia rotunda. Lineage (NCBI taxonomy): Eukaryota > Viridiplantae > Streptophyta > Magnoliopsida > Zingiberales > Zingiberaceae > Boesenbergia > Boesenbergia rotunda. The sequence goes on along the minus strand of JAGFNQ010001802.1, from coordinate 179,581 downwards.
GGTTTCAGAATAATTTCTTCTGAGGTCAAACCGTTGATCTTTCGATTAATTGGGGATCATGATGTACTACTAGGTGCCACTCATGATCGTTCTATAATTAGTTGATTATAGACGGCCAACATAAATCGAAAGCCAATTTAGTCACACGCACTACGAGTAATCCGAGGGATTTAAAACGAGTTGAAAATTAGATTTTCCGATCAAGAGAAATAAGTCGAATCTGAGTTAATCAGAGGCGCAATGGAAACTAAAAATGGCTAAGTCTTTTGAAGGCTTTTTGGGCGAATTAAATGAGTTTAATTCGCGATCGGTTCGGGTCGGTTTTGGCCGGCCAAAGAGGGTGTTAACCCTCCTTGGGTGGCCGACCAATAAAGGGAGAATAAATCAATTTAATTGGTTTAATTAATAAAATAAATCTAGCGCTATTTATTTTATAAATTATTGATGAATAAATTTGTATAAAGAAATTTATATAAATAAATTTGTAGAAATTTATTCTTTTTATGGAAGTTAAAATAATCCATGAAATGGTTTATTTTAATTTTATAAAATCAATTAAGAATTGATTTTTCCATAATAAGAAAGTTTATAAATTTCTTATAAAATTTATTCCATAATTTAAAGAGAAGAGGAATTTGTTTTATTATAAATTAGTTATAATAAGACTCGCCTTAAACGGAATAATTAATAAGAAAATTTATAAGATAAATTTCTTATAACTAATTCCGTTAATTCCGTTAATTCGGTTTAGAGGGAGACTTAGCAAAGGAGTTGCTACTATATAAAGGAACCAAAGGCAAGCCCTTATTCCCAATCAACTAATCAAGTTGTGAAGAGCTCTCCCTCTCTCTCTCTTCTCTTCTCCCTCCCCTCTCCTCCATTAGGGTCGGCGCCCACTTGGTGACCTAGGGTCGGCGCCCTTCCTCCATCTAGGGCCGGCGCACCTCATCCACTTCCTTGGGTTGTGGCGTGAGCATTCAAGAAGAAGGAGAACCCGAACAAGAAGAAGAAGAAGCGGATAGCGACTCCTCTCTTCCCGGAATTCGATTCCGTTTTCTTGGTGGTTAGTTTCCCTTTCCTCTCTTGATCTTCTTTGTTGTGCCTATAGAGAATCTAGTAGTTCTCGTCGGCACAAAACTCGTGACTTTGCGAAGTCATCCCGAAGAGAACTCGGCGTGGACGCGAATTGAGGCGGAGCTTCCAAGGGACGCTACGGTTGGATCTCGTCCCTTTCTTCGAGTTACGAAAGGTATAAAGTAAATTAGCTTACTTTTCCGCAAAGTTTTATTTTATGATTATGTCAACACACTATAAGGTTGCATGCTAGATACGAAGTTAAAATAATTTAGGAAATTATTTTATGCAAATTCTTCCGCTGCACATAAAAATTTAAAATTTTACGAACTCGTATTCTTGTCGACATGCACCCGGTCCCAACAATACAATCTTAAGCTCACGAGACACTCGAGAAGACAAGCTCACAAAGATGTACAAGAAAGCTCAAGCACAAAGCAACAAAGCACAAAACCAGCCCAGCCAAACTTCTCCCCGTTTTCTGTCTTGTTCCCTCTGCTTCCAGCTTCGCCACTTAAGCTCCCGCTCAACGTTGCCAGCTCCATCAGCACCACTGACTCACACCCTGACCCACTGACCTCTCTGAGCACTCAGTCCACTGGACACTCCTCCAGCTGAGCCTCCGTCAGTTGCCAGCCACGCCTTCGTTAGTTGCCAGTTGGGCCAGACGCCGTTGAGACCTGAAAACACAATAGATCCAAACCTGCTCCAAGGAAAGCCTCTCATTGACCCTCCTTGAGTGTTTGAATCACCTGCTATCACCTACACACTCCAACAGAGGCTTAGTAATGCATATCAACAAGAAATCAGTAAGTAGCAGAGAATCGGCAGTGAAAACAGACTTCTGACAGCATATTTGAATTAAAGTTCTGCTCCTGATCGGTCCCCAGACCGATCAGGGAGGAGCCTGATCGGTCACCAGACCGATCCATCAGCTTCTGCACACTCCTGATCGGTCCCCAGACCAATCAGGCTCCTGCCTGATCGGTCACCAGACCAATCAAGCTTGAGTGAACAGTGATTCTTTAATCAAATCATAAGTCTCTGATCGGTCACCGGACCGTTCTGGACCTGATTAGCAAGGGAACTCAACTCACAGTTCGCTCCCTGATCGGTCACCAGACCGATCAGGAGCTGTGCAGTGAGTGAAACACACACTCCCTGATCGGTCACCAGACCGATCACACATCGCTGGATCGGTCACCAGACCGATCCACGAAGGAGCAGCGTGCCAAACTCCCTGATCGGTCACCAGACCGATCCAGGGACTCAACCTAGCCCTCCAAGCTAGGATTTCATCCACCCTAGCCCTCCAAGCTAGGGACCTGACCCTCCAAGTCAGGATTTCATCCAACCTAGCTTCACTCACTAGGACCTGGCTTCACTCACCAGAGTTTTTCACCTAACCCTCCAGTTGGGACTTTTCACCTAACCCTCCAAGTTAGGACTTTTCAGCTAGCCCTCCAAGCTAGGACTTTTCACCCAACCTTCCAAGTTAGGACTTTTCCACACCTAGCCCTCCAAGCTAGGACCTGGCTTCACTCACCAGGATTTCTTCTAACCTGGCTTCACTCACCAGGACCCGGCTTCACTCACCGGGATTTCCACCACCTGGCTTCACTCACCAGGACCCGGCTTCACTCACTGGGATTCCAACACCTGGCTTCACTCACCAGGACCCGGCTTCACTCACCGGGATTTCTCCACACCTAACCCTTCAAGTTAGGACTTTTCACATGCTAGCGTGCGATCTCCCGATCCACCTGGACTTAATCCGAATTCAACCAAACTTGAATCAAACTTAAATCGGTGTCAAATACCAAAACAACAATCAGGGTCAGACTGCATCAACAGTTATTGACTTGGAGATACTTGGTGATACCCATGGATTTCACGTTTTACATTTGAAGATCGAAGTATAGACTTGGCGTGAGAAATCTTGGGATTGAATGTCCTGGATATTTGTAACAACTGAATGGTTGTTCGGATGTACCTGGTTATCAGATAATAACCTCTGGATTGATAACTCCAGTTGCTCCGTAGCAGTGTAATCGTAGGGTATCAGACGAAGTGATTACACATGAGGAGTACAGATATGTTTAGCTGTTAGTGTGTGCCGTACAAGGAATGACGAAATTTGGAGGACCAAATTTTTATTAGAGGGGGAGAATGTAAAATACGACAATTCAAAAATTCGGACCAAAAAATTTTTCAGGATTTTTCTGAATTTGTAGAAATATTAGTAGAGAGGATTGGGATTGGTTTTGAATTATTTAAGGAAAAGTTGGATTTTCGAAACATATATATATATATATATAAGGAATGGTTTTAATTATAATAACCTCTCTTCTCTCCCGTGCCCTAAACCTCACGCCCGATCTTTTCTTTCCTCCCCTCTCCGCCCGACGCCACAGCCGCCGATTCCACTCCTCGTGCGAACCCTAGCCGCGCCATAGATCGACCGACCACCTCTCCCTCTTCTTCCACAGCCTTCGATCGCCGGCGCTGACTTCTCGTTTCTTAGCGATTTCGCCACATAGCTACCTCCCAACGAAACCGGCGATTGAACACAGCAGCAGTAGAAGCTGGCGATATGGATATCCTCTCCGGCGATGGTGAGGGTTACGGTGGTTGTCGGGTCTGAGCGAGATATTCGCGCCAGCCATCAAGAAGGTAAGGACTCATAGGATGGTGTAAATTTTGAAGTGTATGCTTTATGATGATCGGTTGGAAACTAGGGTTCTGGAATACCTATTGATGTTCTGACCCTTTTGGAATTTGGGTGCAGGTTGTGGATTGGAAATTGGACCTTAGTTTTGGCATCTACGGAAATTCCTTCTCCCTGCTTGCTCGGGTAGCTTGCTGTGTCGATGATCAACTAAGATTCGGATGGGAGTTGCTTTGCAAGCAATTGGCTGAGGTATGGTTTGGATTCTCCGAGGATTGTTGAGTAGGTCAGTAGATAGTTCACATTGGGTTGTATTGAATTTGCTCTGTGCCCTGTTTTAGGATGTGCGTGAGCTTCCCTTTAGAGGTGAGTTGAAATTATTGTTGCTCCTAATCTGCGGTGAGTTTTGTGGGTTGATATACGTGTATATTTTTTTGGTTCTTGCCTTGTCCTTGTGATTACCATGAGCTAGGGCTTGTAGTAGTTTCCTCTTTCTGTTGGGAAGCCCCCTAAGGTTGGAGATTTGATGTTGATTTAGAGTTTTTGAATTAGTTGCTTCTTACTGTGAGGATTAGGAGGAAACTAGAGCTAATATTTGTGTTAATCTTGAGAAGTGTAAGGTTTTGAGTTGAATGATAGTTGGACTTGTGAAGCTGGAATGGGAAGTTGATTGGATTCTTTATAGGTCGAATTCCTTTGGTCTGATTGGATCCTGATTCTTTTTGTTGGAGCTATACTACTAGTTCTATTCGTTTCTTGTTGTTCTGATGTTGTAGGATTTGATACCTTGATCAGATTTAGTGATATATTTTCCTTACTAATGTAGGATTGGAGTTGAACCCTAGTTTCTTCATGTTCTGTCCCTGATTTGCTGTGGATGAGGATGGATGTTTGGTAGCTTCCTCGTTTGGAATTCGGAATGAGATAGCAGTGAGGTTTTCTCTTAGGGATTGGCTGTGAGTACATTTGGGGTAAATGATTGAATGATTCATTTGGAATCGATCCTACTATTGGATAGATATTTGGTTTCGTGTTGGGTTGGGATTAGTTGGGTGTCTGAAATGGTGTAAGCTACCCCATGTTTTCTTTCTACTTGCCGTGAGCCCATATTGAGGCTTAGCTTGGATTAGGGATATTACCTTCGAGGGTAAACCTAATAGGTTAATTTGATAAATTCAGGTTCCAAAAATCTAATTGGAATCTAATCGGGATAATTTGGGATAATTAAAGGTTAATCATCTAATTATGGTTAATTAGATGAAACGATGATAATTAGAAACATCCTAATTACTTGCGATAGCTTGTTAGCTATAAATTACAGATTATTGTAGTTAAACATTATGCCTTTGATACAGGGCATTGATTGGATTTAGCATTGCTGATCATCAGACAGGAGGTTCTATCTGATACGAGCAGCTTACGATTGAGGCGGGTACCCTTTGACTTATCTTTTAGATATTGTCATATTGCTATGCATGGTTGGTTATAGATAGCAGTAAGATTATACGCTAGTCCTGAGTTATTATGCCTATCCTGGATACTTATTAGTTATCCCTGAGTTATTATGCCTGTCCTGGATACTTGTTAGTTATCCCTGAGTTATTATGCATGTCCTGGATACTTGTTAGTTATCCCTGAGTTATTATGCATGTCCTGGATACTTGTTAGTTATCCCTGAGTTATTATGCTGTCCTGGATACTTGTTAGTTATCCTGATTATTATGCATATCCTGGATACTTGTTAGATATCCCTGAGTTATTATGCATGTCCTGGATACTTGTTAGTTATCCCTGAGTTATTATGCATGTCCTGGATACTTGTTAGTTATCCCTGAGTTATTATGCCTGTCCTGGATACTTGTTAGATATCCCTGAGTTATTATGCTTGCTCTGGATACTTGTTGTTTATCCCTGGGTTATTATGCTGTTAGTTTCATACAGTCTCAGGTATTGCCATATCTATATGTATGCTTAGACATCGGGATGTATCTCTTGTATTTGACATGAGGGATGTATGTGTGCATATCATACATCATTCTTGCATTGTTGCATGCCGGCGATCAGCGACTCCCTTGTGGTTGAGCCTAATCGTCTTCCGGTACATGACATGCACACACGGCCACTCATGGGTTAGTGGATACCGTAGATGTGTGCATTTGCCCTGTATTCCTCCGTTCGGCCACTATGAGGAGGGTGAGCGCGGGCGTGGTAGCAAGCAAGGATCCCTTCTCGTACTGAGCCACGAGGAGATGAGAGCTTGACTCCCCTATTGCTTGGGGTCGGAGCGGAGTCTCCACCAGCATCCTGTCCACCCGGTCACTCAGGAGCAGTGATGGCAGGGTGCGTACAGTTGTCATAGCCCTACCCGTTCAGACGTCCCTATGACAGGTGTACGATGATCTGTCTGGTGTCAGGGGTGACACATGTCATTGCACCATGTGCATATTTTGCATCGTGCATTGTTTGCTGCACTTGATTCTTGCACTTGTTTGACATGCATATTCTGGAGACTTGTTATTTGAGATTATATGTCTAATGATATTCCCTTGGTACTTATTATCCTCTTTTCAGGTTAGCTAGATTCTGGTATGTATCTACCTCAGTATTTCCAGTACTAGTTTTTCCAGATTGTTGATATGAGACTGTATTAACGTAGATGCTTTTTGTTATTATAACATACTATGCATATCTGCTGGGTATTCCCTGAGTTATGGACTCACCCCGTTGCCATATGTTTTTATTTCAGGTTGAGATACTTGGAGTCGCCAGAAGAGCCCAGCAGCCAGTCCCTACCCATCGCGACGGCATAGTTTCGTTTTGTACTTAGTGGTGTCTATTTGTATATTTACTTATTGGACTTGTATATATCTTGGGAGTGTTGTCGTGTGCCCTAAGGGGTTTTTGTATTGGTTGTTTCGTCGTAAGTCGGACCGGTCCGCAGTCAGGTATGATCTACTTAGTTGTCTTGTGTTTTATGTTGTGTTTATTTATTTTGGAGGCCTGAGGCCAAATATAAACTGCGTGGTGTTGTTATAGTTGTTGTGTGTATGTGTAAATTGTCCGCCGGACAGGGGAGGTGCTGTCCGATTTTATATTGGATCAGCGGCTCCTGGGTCTCGGGGCGTGACATTTTTTTTTTCATTTCTCATCTTTATTTTTTTTCTTCAACAAGCATTCGTCCATACGCACTTGTCTTCCCCCCACACATAAAACCTGCCTCAGACAATGTGACAAAGCATGATAACATCTAAAACTCACAATAATAGAGGCTAATAATAGATTAAAAAAAATGTAACTTATCATGCAATCACCCCATGCTCTCATCGCATGCTCAAGGAAAGAATAAGCTAATAAAGATATGACAGTGAGAATATAATGACAATGAGAGGATCTAACAAAGGGAAGACAATGAAACAGGAAAGCAATAGGTGAAATGCTCACTAGTGACAATAGTAAAGTAGAGGGAAAACTAAGATATCAACAAGAAGGTTTGCCTCCATCATATTCATGTAAGCTTATGCTATTGTAATTTCAAAAAGAATCAAAGCAAGTTCTAGAGTGTCAAGTATCACAAATGCTATTGTTGGTGCAGAAAGCACCCAAGTCAAACCTGAGTTTTGATAATGGCAACAGGGCTCAAAAGTTAAGTCTTACTTGTTATCTAACATGTTACTCTAGTGTACAGGGTAAAAATCCCTAGCGAAGGACTGCTAGGCACTGGCGAAGGAATGCCAGGGTAAAAAGCCCTAGCGAAGGACTGCTAGGCGCCAGGCGAAGGACAACTTGGGACTGAAGCCCTAGCGAAGGAATGCTAGGCACCGGGCGAAGGACAACTCGGTATCCAAGACCTGGCAAAGGACCGCCAGGCAAAAGTCTAACCAGAGGAGCGGTTGGCATCAAGTACATTCTCCCGAGAGGAGTAGGTGAGGACGCGTTCCCCGTCGAGGGAACAGTAGGCGTCGGTTCGACCTAGGGCTCCATTTAGGAGACCCAAAGTCAGAACCAAACAGCTAAGGCTGTATAAAAATTAATATGTTACTGCTTTTTGGACTAACCCTGGATGCAGGACCGAAGGACTGAGTGTCTGCAGCTCAGAGAGCCTCAAAGGAGTGAGGCAGAAGCTGAGCAGGGTGCCCCGGATGTTCTGGGCGCCCCAAGGTGAAGACCAACCAGCAAGAGCAAAATCCGCTTCGACAGTTGACTGTCGGGGCGCCCCGGATGCTCCGGGCGCCCCCATCGCGTGGGCGCCCCGCATGCTGCGGGCGCCCCCAGCGCCAACTACCGAAGCAGCTCCCCTCGAAGCCAACAGATGAGAGCTTGACCCGGTCAATATGAGCGCCCTGAGCGTTTCGGGCGCCCCGGTCAAAGCTGATCCCGAATTTGAAGGGATCAGAAGCTGACCGAGCAAATGCCGGATCGGCCGACACGTGGGGGGGGGGGCGCCCCCGACGATCCGGGCGCCCCCAAGGCTATATAAAGGGCCCTCGACCCCAAGGCTCAACACAACAATTCGATTCAACGCTTCTACGCTCTTCTGCTCTCGCGCTCTGCTCCGGAAACCTCCCGACTCGAGACTCAAGCGCCGACGACGTCCCGCTGCTCCGAAAAAGACAACCTACATCGGACGTCGGTAAAAGAAGAGTTTCCTTTTAAAGTTTACTTTGCTATACTTGTAAATTCAATATTGTAAACTGTTTTGCGACATATAGAATTGCCCGCAGAAAACGGTCAACGACCGTGGGCCTTGGAGTAGGAGTCGACCTAGGCTCCGAACCAAGTAAAAATATTTGTGTTTGCGTGTTCTTGTTTTTAATCTTCCGCTACGCATTCTCTTTCAAATCCGAACGCTTTCCGATATTCACCCCCCCCCCTCTATCGGTTCTCTTGATCCAACAAGTGGTATCAGAGCGGGGAAGTTCAAATTTGGTGCAACCACCAGTTTGAAATTTTTTTCAGATTTATTCTTATTTTCTTTTTTTTCGTTCGATTTTTTTAATATATTCCTCGTTCGAATTTCCTCTCGTTAATCGAGGTTAGGTGTAACACCCCTCGATATTCTATTTTCCTTATCCAGCACTACTAATCCAAGACCAAGTCATGGGAAAAAGTTCGTTTCTTAGTTTTTTTTCGGATACAATCCCTAATGGTCATGCAAGAAGGATTCAGCACCGCCAGACCTCCACTTTTCAGTGGAGAAGACTTTTCTTACTGGAAAAGTCGAATGGAGGTCCACCTGAAAACTCAGGTGGACATGTGGATAATCATCCAGTCCGGACTGGAGATTCCAAAGAACACCGAAGGAGTACCGCAAACCTACTCAGTATGGGACAATGCTCTGAAGTGCAAAATTGAAGCCGATGCAAAGGCGACTCAGACCCTCCAATGCGGCTTAACAAAAGAGGAGTTGAACCGGGTAGGTCCTTTCAACAGTGCCAAGGAGTTGTGGGCAAAATTGATCGAGCTGCATGAAGAAACATCAGACACTAGGATCAGCAAGAGAGATCTGCTCCTAAACAAGCTGTATACCATCAAAATGACCGACAACGAGACGGCAGCGCAGCTTCACGCCCGAATCCAAGAACTCATGAACGGTCTACACACTATTGGTCACAAGGTCGAAAACCGTGACTTAATAAGGTATGCCTTAAATGATTTCCCTAGAAACACCTTGTGGGCATCTATGGTAGATGCATACAAGGTCTCAAGGGATCTTTCAAAAATAAAATTAGATGAATTGTTTTCCGAATTAGAACTGCATGAACAAACTAACTGCAATTTGGCCAAGAAAGGTATTGCTTTTGTTGCAGGAAAAACTGGAAGATCAACAAAAAAAGAAGTCACAACCTGAACCCGAGTCTAACTCAGACTCAGACTCAGAAGACGAAGAAGGAGATCGACCTAAGCTGGTCCGACTGGCCCGAAGCTACTATAAAGAATTGAAGAACCAAACCAACAGACGGAAAACAAACCAAAGAAAAGACGAACCAGCTGAACCCGCAAATGACAAAAACAAGCCCAACGTGACTTGCTACGAGTGCAAGAAGAAGGGCCACTATAAGACAGAGTGTCCGAACCTGAAGGAGACCAAGAAGACAAGAAGAAAGAAAGCACTCCAAGCAACCTGGGACGAATCTTCCTCAGAAGAAGAAGAAGAAGCACCTCAGTCAAACCTACTAGCCCTGACCGCCTCAGAAGAAGTTGAGACCGATTCAGAATCAGAACAGGACGACGGCAGACTAACTGTCACGCCCCGAGACCCAGGAGTCGCTGATCCAATATAAAATCGGACAGCACCTCCCCTGTCCGGCGGACAATTTACACATACACAGAACACGACCACGCAGTTTAATTGGCCTCAGGCCTCAAAATAGATATAAACACAACATATAAATACCAGACAACTAGGTAAATCATACCTGACTGCGGACCGGTCCGACTTAGGACAGAACAACCAATACAACAACCCCTTAGGGCACACGACACACTCGTAATACATATACCAATCGCTAAGGACATATGAAACAAATACACTGTCTAGTACAAACACATAACCCTGTCGTCACGATGGGTAGGGACTGGCTGCTGGGCTCTTCTGGCGACTCCAAGTATCTCAACCTGAAATAAAAATATATGGCAACGGGGTGAGTCCATAGCTCAGCGAATACCCAACAGATATGCATAGAAAGTTATACCAACAATAAGGGTTCAGCTAATACAGTCTCATATCAACAGTAGGGAAAGACTGGAACTGAAAATACTGGGTAGGTACATACCTGAATCCATCTAACCTGTACAGAGGGTAAGAAATACCAGTGGAATACCCATAGACATATAAGCACAGGTAACAAGTCTCCAGAATATGCAATGTCAAACAAGTGCAGCAAATAAGTGCAGCAAACAATGCACGATGCAAAAATATGCACATGGTGCAATGCCATGGTCACCCCCTAACTCCAGTCAAGCCACCGAGACAGGCGATACTGTGTCGGCCGAGTGGGTAGAGCCGTGACACTGTCCGCACTCTGCCATCACTGCTACTGAGTGACCGAGTGGACAGGATGCTGGTGGAGCTATCGCTCCGCCCCATGTATATATGGGGGAGATATCTCTCTCATCTTCTCTGGTCTATGGGTAGAGAAGGGATCCCTGCTTGCTACCACGCTCCGAAACCACTACCCCTGAGCGGACGAGCGGAGCACTACAGAGCAAATGCACACACCCAGCGGTATCCACTAACCCATGAGTGGTCGTGTGTGCATATCATGTGCCGGAAGACGATTAGGCTCAACCACAAGGGAGTCGCTGATCGCCGGCATGCAACAATGCAAGGATGGTGTATGATAGATACACATACCTCCCTCCCAAGTCCTCAGTATACTAGGTCTCAGTCTGAAATCCTATAACAGGAAATACAGTTAACCTACAAGGTATACTGGCCGAAAACTACAGATCCCTCAAGGTCAAAGGCAGGAGGTACATCATGATCTCTAAGCATACATATAGATATGACACTACCTGATACTGTATGGAACTAACAGCATAATAACTCAGGGATAAACCACAGGTATCTAGGACAAGCATAATAAACAGGGATAGCCAACAAGTATCCAGAACAGGTATACTAACCAGGGATAACTAACAAGTATCCAAGACAGGCATAATAACCAGGGATAACTAACAAGTATCCAAGACAGGCATAATAACCCAGGGATAACTAACGAGTATCCAAGACATGCATAATAACCCAGGGATAACTAACGAGTATCCAGAACAGGCATAATAACCAGGGATAACTAACAAGTATCCAGGACATGCATAATAACCAGGGATAACCAACAAGTATCCAGAACAGGCATACTAAACAGGGATAGCGTATAATCTTACTGCTATCTATAACAGTCTATGCATAATCACATGACAATATCAAAAGAGATAAGTCAAAGGGTACCCGCCTCCAGAGAGTAGAAGGAGTCCGTATCAAATAAGAACCTCCCGTCCAATAATCAGCAACGATAGTCCAATCAATGCCCTGTATCAAAGGCATATTGTTTAGCTACAGTAATACATAATTTATAGCTAAACGAATTATCTCAATTATTAGGATCGTCTTAATTATCCCGTTTCATTTAATTAATCCTAATTAAATGATTAGCCCTTAATTGCTCCAATCTACCAAGATCAAATTCAGATTAGGTTTCCGAACCCCAAATTATCAAGTTTAGGTTATTAGATTTAAATCTCAAATTAATTCTAATCCATAACCTAACCAACAGCTCACCCAACATATTATGGTGACTATGATCTCAATGGTTTTAATTCTAGAACATCACCCTTCAAATTGGAAAACCAATGTCAACTCACGGTAAAACTAATAAACTTAAGTCAGACCTCTTCCAAAGTCATAACATATTCCAACAAGGCTCATGGTCGTAGAAGCAACATCATAAAACTCAATCTCTAAAACCCATGATCTTATTGCATAATCGATCAATCAATAACCCTTCAAAATAACATAGTTTAAGCACAGGACAACAATCACTAAACCTTCTATCTAGCCTCCATCCTAAATCAACCGAAACTCAAACTTCTCAACAACAACATCAAGAACTTTAGAGAAACTAACTCTAGGTAGAATTTGAGGATTAATAGAAATCAACTAAACCAAATCTAATGCCACACTTCATCTTCTGATCTAAACAAACCCATCACAAAATAAAATCCCAATGGAGACATACAAATCAAAAATACATACCAACAGGGAAACATTCCAGTATGAACACTACAACTAATACCAACCATAATCGAACAATAACATCTCATCCATAGTTTTCCTTTGCTCACGATACAACTCTTGGAACATAAAGCCCCATTCACACTTTAAGCTACAAAGTCTATTTCTTCTCCAATTGGAGCTCACGGCAGAAGAAAACAGGAACCAATCACCACTACACTGTCAAGAATAACAAGAATCCCCACCCAAACTGCGATAAGAGCTCTAAATAGAAAATTCACATAACTAACATAAACCTACACCCAATACCTGAGCTGAGTACCAATTTCATTCCAAAAGAAAACAGAATAGATGGAAACTTAACAGATTCTTCCAATTCCAGAGTCGAATCAACTAATAGCATCCTGGATTAATTCAATTTCCCGAAACCAAACCTTACCTTCGCCAAATCGCCAGCAAGCAAGTCTCTACTCAGGTTAGCCACGCAACTGTGAGAAGTTCGACCAACAATTTCTCCTCAAGCCTAGATCCACTCCCGATCAAATCACCACCAGGCAAAATGAGATCGGCGTTGCAAATCTGACCGCGACCCTTATTGACGCATCCCTCGGGAAGTGAAAGAAATGTCGCCGGCGAGGAGAAGAGACGAGACGGAAACACCGAAGTATGACACTCATGCTCACGACCGGAGAGGGGTCGACGGCATCCATGTGATCTCGACGGAGAAGAGCACGGGAGAGGGAGGCGCGTTGATGGGTTCGCGGCGCTTGAGCTTTAGCTGCGGCTAGGGCACGCGGAAGGGGAGGAAGGGGAGGAGTCGTTTGGGCGGCGTCGGGTTTAGGGCACAGTGAGGGGTGAGGAGAGAAATTTATAATTATATATATAATTATAACTTTTTCCTTATATATATATATATATATATATATATATATATATAATGAAACCCCAACTTTTCCTTAAATAATTTAAAATAAACTATTTTTGTGTCCAATCAAATTCCGAAAAATTTTCTGGTCCAGATTTTCGAATCGTTGTATTTTACATTCTCCCCTACTAATAAAAATTTGGTCCCCAAATTTCATCATTCCTCATACGTCAAACATTAGCAGCTAAAATTGTCCGTACACATCATGAATAACCACTCCGTCTGATACCCTAAGGTTACACCGCTACAAAGCAACTGGAGATATCAATCCAAAGGTTATCATCCAATAACCAGATATACCCGAATAACCAATCAATCATCACACCTATTCAGGGTGCTCGACCCTAAGATCACGGTTCCAAGTCTATACTCCGATCCTCAAACATAAAACGTCAAATCCATGAGTATCCCCAAATCAATAACATCCTCCAATCGTCACATGTCATATATCCTCCACTGATCGTCAAAAATAACATATAGTAAATGATTTCCACCAAATGATTCATCGAAAAGCTACATATCCGATAGGTCCATGTCCCCTACTAGAATCCTCATAATACAACATAACATAGCAATTCATCAATCTCAATCTATCTCTCAACAAGAAAGTCCATGGTGATATCAACCTTATCATCCCGTGAACTAATAGGTCCACGATAGGGTATTATAACCGAATCAGGGGACATCTTTGACCTCTTGATTAATGTCCAATATATCACCGGAAGGTAAGGATACAACAAACTCCACCTCCTCCGCACTCTAGCTGGTCATACATCTCGATGCACCATCGAGGTTATCCAACAATACACACCTAATCTATGAGTCAAGATCCCTCATAGCATAGCATAGCAACTAACAAGTCATACCGACCGTCGACTCGTAATCCAATACAATCCAATTCCTCCACTCCATGGTCAAAACCCTATAAGGTTCTATTCCATAACAAGAAGATAGAGACATACTATCTCTTAAGAGTATCACAACATACTCTTGAGGCAATTCCTTTATTTCCCAATGGGTCATCCTCGATATCATCTAGCCAAAGGTGGTCTAGTTTTATAAGTGATTTGCCTCCACGCATATCATAAGTCCGTAGGTACCTTTTTAGTTATTCAACCAAGTACAAGCAGTAACCCATAAGTGTCAAGCAACTAGCTTCACACTTTTCCATATTGGCCAAAATCATCTATTAACATGTACCTTCTAGGACAACTACCAAGTACAAGTGATTCATGGTCAAAGTCCCCCAAGGAACAGATTGTATCAATCCTCTACTAATCATAATAATATGTAGCTACTGCTACCCTAGTGCATCAATACAGATCATGTACTCAAAACATGATATCTAGCTTATCTGTCCAGATATACGCAACATAAGAAAAACTTGTAGTTCCATGAGCTCAAGTGAATTATTCCAATAATGATCAGGCCAATTACAGTAGACATCCCTAGTTCTCACTTAGCTGATAGTAGCTAGTACAAATACTATGAATAATAAGGTCAAGGAAAAAAATCAAAACCCTCAACCTCCAATACCTTGTTGACAGGTTTGGCCCACGTTTTCCAACCCGTATGTCGATATCACACAAGAATCAATATTTTCCACATAGACAAGTCCGCGACAAGCCAACTAGTCTCCTTTATAGTCGATCCTGACTATGTTTACTATAAACTGACTGACTTTAAGTCATCAGACTTAACCAAGATAGGAAGGTATTTCCTGGACAGGTACAAGAACAGTAACATAATCCAATAACATGAGGGAATTACTAACCATACCTATGAATAGTAACATGATCCAATAACATGGGAGAATTCTTAACCATACCTCAATATGCAGGAATGGTAATATGATCCAATAACGGGAAAGAATTTCTACCAATACCTAAATACAGGAATAGTAATATGATCCAATAACATGAAAGAATTTCTACCAGTACCTAAATACAGGAATAGTAACATGATCAAGTAACATGAGAGAACTACTAACCATACCAAAATATACAAGAGTGGTAACAGGATCCAATGACATGAAAGAATTTCTATCCATCCTAACTAGGATAAGGGAAACAAGAGATCAGAAGAAATACCTGTCGCCAGAAGAAGTCCCATCGCGCCAAGTCCCAGACAACCACATCGAGAAAAATACTCCAGACAAATCTGACAAGACTCGTAAAACAAGAAGGCATCACAAACCTACACTCTTATACCAAAATAAATTGGTATCGGACAGACACCCATAATCCACAAGTCCTCAAGATATCCGACAACCTGTGCTCTGATACCAAAATAAATTGTCACGCCCCGAGACCCAGGAGTCGCTGATCCAATATAAAATCGGACAGCACCTCCCCTGTCCGGCGGACAATTTACACATACACAGAACACGACCACGCAGTTTAATTGGCCTCAGGCCTCAAAATAGATATAAACACAACATATAAATACCAGACAACTAGGTAAATCATACCTGACTGCGGACCGGTCCGACTTAGGACAGAACAACCAATACAACAACCCCTTAGGGCACACGACACACTCGTAATACATATACCAATCGCTAAGGACATATGAAACAAATACACTGTCTAGTACAAACACATAACCCTGTCGTCACGATGGGTAGGGACTGGCTGCTGGGCTCTTCTGGCGACTCCAAGTATCTCAACCTGAAATAAAAATATATGGCAACGGGGTGAGTCCATAGCTCAGCGAATACCCAACAGATATGCATAGAAAGTTATACCAACAATAAGGGTTCAGCTAATACAGTCTCATATCAACAGTAGGGAAAGACTGGAACTGAAAATACTGGGTAGGTACATACCTGAATCCATCTAACCTGTACAGAGGGTAAGAAATACCAGTGGAATACCCATAGACATATAAGCACAGGTAACAAGTCTCCAGAATATGCAATGTCAAACAAGTGCAGCAAATAAGTGCAGCAAACAATGCACGATGCAAAAATATGCACATGGTGCAATGCCATGGTCACCCCCTAACTCCAGTCAAGCCACCGAGACAGGCGATACTGTGTCGGCCGAGTGGGTAGAGCCGTGACACTGTCCGCACTCTGCCATCACTGCTACTGAGTGACCGAGTGGACAGGATGCTGGTGGAGCTATCGCTCCGCCCCATGTATATATGGGGGAGATATCTCTCTCATCTTCTCTGGTCTATGGGTAGAGAAGGGATCCCTGCTTGCTACCACGCTCCGAAACCACTACCCCTGAGCGGACGAGCGGAGCACTACAGAGCAAATGCACACACCCAGCGGTATCCACTAACCCATGAGTGGTCGTGTGTGCATATCATGTGCCGGAAGACGATTAGGCTCAACCACAAGGGAGTCGCTGATCGCCGGCATGCAACAATGCAAGGATGGTGTATGATAGATACACATACCTCCCTCCCAAGTCCTCAGTATACTAGGTCTCAGTCTGAAATCCTATAACAGGAAATACAGTTAACCTACAAGGTATACTGGCCGAAAACTACAGATCCCTCAAGGTCAAAGGCAGGAGGTACATCATGATCTCTAAGCATACATATAGATATGACACTACCTGATACTGTATGGAACTAACAGCATAATAACTCAGGGATAAACCACAGGTATCTAGGACAAGCATAATAAACAGGGATAGCCAACAAGTATCCAGAACAGGTATACTAACCAGGGATAACTAACAAGTATCCAAGACAGGCATAATAACCAGGGATAACTAACAAGTATCCAAGACAGGCATAATAACCCAGGGATAACTAACGAGTATCCAAGACATGCATAATAACCCAGGGATAACTAACGAGTATCCAGAACAGGCATAATAACCAGGGATAACTAACAAGTATCCAGGACATGCATAATAACCAGGGATAACCAACAAGTATCCAGAACAGGCATACTAAACAGGGATAGCGTATAATCTTACTGCTATCTATAACAGTCTATGCATAATCACATGACAATATCAAAAGAGATAAGTCAAAGGGTACCCGCCTCCAGAGAGTAGAAGGAGTCCGTATCAAATAAGAACCTCCCGTCCAATAATCAGCAACGATAGTCCAATCAATGCCCTGTATCAAAGGCATATTGTTTAGCTACAGTAATACATAATTTATAGCTAAACGAATTATCTCAATTATTAGGATCGTCTTAATTATCCCGTTTCATTTAATTAATCCTAATTAAATGATTAGCCCTTAATTGCTCCAATCTACCAAGATCAAATTCAGATTAGGTTTCCGAACCCCAAATTATCAAGTTTAGGTTATTAGATTTAAATCTCAAATTAATTCTAATCCATAACCTAACCAACAGCTCACCCAACATATTATGGTGACTATGATCTCAATGGTTTTAATTCTAGAACATCACCCTTCAAATTGGAAAACCAATGTCAACTCACGGTAAAACTAATAAACTTAAGTCAGACCTCTTCCAAAGTCATAACATATTCCAACAAGGCTCATGGTCGTAGAAGCAACATCATAAAACTCAATCTCTAAAACCCATGATCTTATTGCATAATCGATCAATCAATAACCCTTCAAAATAACATAGTTTAAGCACAGGACAACAATCACTAAACCTTCTATCTAGCCTCCATCCTAAATCAACCGAAACTCAAACTTCTCAACAACAACATCAAGAACTTTAGAGAAACTAACTCTAGGTAGAATTTGAGGATTAATAGAAATCAACTAAACCAAATCTAATGCCACACTTCATCTTCTGATCTAAACAAACCCATCACAAAATAAAATCCCAATGGAGACATACAAATCAAAAATACATACCAACAGGGAAACATTCCAGTATGAACACTACAACTAATACCAACCATAATCGAACAATAACATCTCATCCATAGTTTTCCTTTGCTCACGATACAACTCTTGGAACATAAAGCCCCATTCACACTTTAAGCTACAAAGTCTATTTCTTCTCCAATTGGAGCTCACGGCAGAAGAAAACAGGAACCAATCACCACTACACTGTCAAGAATAACAAGAATCCCCACCCAAACTGCGATAAGAGCTCTAAATAGAAAATTCACATAACTAACATAACCTACACCCAATACCTGAGCTGAGTACCAATTTCATTCCAAAGAAAACAGAATAGATGGAAACTTAACAGATTCTTCCAATTCCAGAGTCGAATCAACTAATAGCATCCTGGATTAATTCAATTTCCCGAAACCAAACCTTACCTTCGCCAAATCGCCAGCAAGCAAGTCTCTACTCAGGTTAGCCACGCAACTGTGAGAAGTTCGACCAACAATTTCTCCTCAAGCCTAGATCCACTCCCGATCAAATCACCACCAGGCAAAATGAGATCGGCGTTGCAAATCTGACCGCGACCCTTATTGACGCATCCCTCGGGAAGTGAAAGAAATGTCGCCGGCGAGGAGAAGAGACGAGACGGAAACACCGAAGTATGACACTCATGCTCACGACCGGAGAGGGGTCGACGGCATCCATGTGATCTCGATGGAGAAGAGCACGGGAGAGGGAGGCGCGTTGATGGGTTCGCGGCGCTTGAGCTTTAGCTGCGGCTAGGGCACGCGGAAGGGGAGGAAGGGGAGGAGTCGTTTGGGCGGCGTCGGGTTTAGGGCACAGTGAGGGGTGAGGAGAGAAATTTATAATTATATATATAATTATAACTTTTTCCTTATATATATATATATATATATATATATATATATATATATAATGAAACCCCAACTTTTCCTTAAATAATTTAAAATAAACTATTTTTGTGTCCAATCAAATTCCAAAAAATTTTCTGGTCCAGATTTTCGAATCGCTGTATTTTACACTAACCTTTTCAGAAGACGGCGAAATCAAGGTAAGTGGTTTCAATAGAAGTCAGTTAAATGAACTTATTTCGTATCTTTCTCGAGATTTGGCGAAAGCCAAACTCCGAGTCGAATCCCTCCGACAGGAAGTAAAACTCCTGAAAGAGGGAGCTGACTCTAAATCCTTAACCGAGAAAGTTCAAGAAGGAACTCCTACTCAAGTTGAAAAACTTGAGAAAGAGAACTCCTCCCTGAAAACTCAGGTTAAGGATCTTAGAGCTGCCTTAGAACGATTCACTTCTAGTTCCAAGAGTCTTGACATGATTCTTGGAAAACAGAAGTCCGTTCTAAATCGATCCGGACTTGGCTATACAACCAAATCCCGACAAAGATCTTACTTTGCTGTACTGAACCAGTCCAGACCAAAAGTTCAGGCATGGGTACCAAAAGTATGCCTGAATCAACAAACTGGATCAAATCAATATTGGATCCCCAAGGACAAGATTCACATCTTGCCAAACCATTATCGTGGCTATAGTCCAGGGGGAGCCAAATTTAAAACAATATTTATTGCTAGATAGAATTTAATTCTTGATTGAAATTTGCCTGTCTGATTGTTTATTTAAATTTCTGCAATTTACCATGCTTAGACTTAGGTTAGTTTAAGAACTGAACAAACTTAACTGAAACTTGACAACATAGTATTGGGTGGAGATGAGATGATACTACATTAGGGAAACCAATTCTAATAAGATCAAGTACACTTGGTCTCTTTAGACTGGTGAAACTAGCCGAAGCTACCGATCCAAAACCCAAACTAGTTAGACCAGAACTTTTCAAAGATTAATTTTGAAAATGAAATTTCGTTAAACGGCTTTGTCAAGGAAAGGGTTGATGATCCAATAAGGCTACGACCAAAGAAGGCCTAGTGCCTCGCCAAGACCTGGAAGCCAATTTCTGAATTTCAAATTCAAATTACTTTTTGTCAAATTCAAATCTAACACAAATTTTCAGTTAAGTATAGATTCAAACATTTCCTTTTAAAATAAATTTAACTGTTTTCAAAAATTAATTTAAGGTTTTCTAAATAAAAATTAATTTTACAAAACAATTTTACTTATCAAAACCTGTCTCACAAAACCTATAAGGCTAACGTGGTTGAAAACCCTAGATTTGAGTGAGACAGACTAGGCAGTGAAACTCAATTTAAGCTATTCCTGACTCTAATTGGATCCAAATCAATAAAACTCTTTATGTGTAGGAACATAAAGATTTGGACCAATGGATGTTGGATAGCAGTTGCTCCAGACACATGACTGGAGATAAATTGAAGTTCACCAAACTCAAGTTCAAGAACCTAGGCTCAGTGGCATTTGGCAACAATGCTACACTCAAGGTAATTGGGTCAGGTAATATTAAACTCAAATCTGACTTTGTTATTAAGAAAGTTCTTTTTGGTTGAAAACTTCAATTTTAACTTGCTTAGCATAAGTCAGTTATGTGATTCTGGTTATATAGTCACCTTCAACAATTCTAACTGCCTGATTAGAAATGTACAAGACTCAGAAATCATGCTTAAGGGCACTAGAAAAAATAATGTATACACCATAAACCTTCCCCTAGTACCCAAATGTATGTTAACTCAGTTAGAACAATCAAATCTTTGGCATAGGAGATTAGGTCACACTAATCTGAGAACTATCTCAAAAGTCACCCAACTTGGCTTAATCAAAGGTATCCCCAAAATTAAAAATGAAAACCTAATATGTAATCATGTAATCAAGGTAAACAAACCAAATCTAATCACAAACTAATCCAATCTAACCTAACTCAAACCTCACTTGAGCTCCTGCACCTTGACCTATTTGATTCACATGGAGCCAAGTCACTAAGCGGAACCGATACTGCTTAGTAATAGTTGATGATTACTCTAGGTTCACCTGGGTTAGGTTTCTAAAAACCAAAGATGAAACCCTAAACTTATTTAATGAATTTTGTAAATTAATTGAAAATCAAAACGATATTAAAATTAAAAGACTTAGGAGTGACCACGGGGAGAATTTGAAAATCAACGGTTCGAGAAATTCTGTAAGGTAAATGGGTATTTACATGAATTTTCATGTCCTAGAACCCCCAACAAAATGGGATAGTCGAAAGAAGGAATAGAACATTACAGGAAGCCGCTAGGGCTATGCTCAACGAATTTAACTTAGCAAACCAATATTGGGCAGAAGCGATCAGTACGGCTTGTTACATCCAAAATAGGGTTCTGATTAACAAGCGACACAACAAAACACCCTATGAACTGTACTACCATAGACTCCCAAATCTTCACTACCTAAGGGTCTTTGGATGTAAAGTCCATATCCTAAACACCAAAGACTATTTAGGGAAATTTCAGTCCAAGTCAACCCCAGGTATCTTCCTAGGATACTCAACCACAAGTCGAGCCTATAGAGTTTACAACAAACAACTAAGAAAATTGAAGAAACAACAAACTTAATATTTGATGAAGAAATCAACTCAAAATCTGATAATCCAGACCTAACCTCATCAAATTCTGATCAAGAAAATAATGAACAAACTATTGAACATTTAATTGGACCCTTAAACGAACTAACTATTGAACCAATTAATGAGTCAACTGAACCAATTATCGAACCAACAAATGAACCAGCCGAAGGAGTCGAATCATATAGTGAACCAAACCGACCAGCCGGACCTGAGGCTGAACCAAGTTCTAGAAGAACCAAGAAACCCAGACTTAGTCACCCAACCGATCAAATTGTGGGTGATCCAACTCTAGGAGTCAGGACTAGGTCCTCCTATAGAAACCTTAGTTAAATAGCTATGATATCAAAAATTGAACCCAAAACTATAGAGGAAGCCCTACCTGATCCTGATTGGATCATAGCTATGCAAGAAGAATTAGCTCAATTTGAGAGAAACTAAGTCTGGGAATTAGTACCTAAACCTGAGGGCAAATCCGTCATTGACACCAAGTGGGTCTTTAGGAATAAGCTAAATGATCAAGGAGAAATAGTTAGAAATAAAGCCCGCTTAGTAGCGAAGGGATTCAACCAAGTAGAGGGATTAGATTACGATGAAACATATGCCCCAGTAGCTAGACTTGAGTCCATTAGAATGTTGTTAGCCTTTGCATCCCATAAAGGATTTAAGCTATATCAAATGGATGTAAAGTCAGCTTTCCTAAATGGATTCATTAAAGAAGAAGTTTATGTTGGACAACCCCCTGGGTTTGAGGACTTAGACAAACCTGACCACATTTACAAACTAACTAAAGCACTATATGGACTAAAACAAGCACCTAGGTCCTGGTATGAACATTTATCAACTTACTTAATCTCTAAATAATTTAAACAAGGACAAATTGACTCAACCCTATTTATTAAAACCCTAGGAAAAGATATATTTATTGCCCAAATTTACGTAGATGACATAATCTTTGGGTCCACCAACTCGAACTTTCTAAAAGAATTTGTTAAAATAATGGAAAACGAATTTGAAATGAGCCTAGTTGGTGAATTTAACTTTTTCCTAGGCTTACAAATTAAACAAACTAGGGATGGAAACTATGTCCATCAATCCAAATATGCTAAAGAGTTAATAAAGAAATTCAAAATGGATAACTCTAAAAGCATAAGTACCCCCATGACCACTAATGTAAAAATAGATAGTGACCGTGATGGTAAACCAGTGGACCTTAAACTCTATAGAAGTATGATAGGTAGTCTACTGTACCTTACAGCCAGCAGACCTGACATTCTTTTTGCTGTAGGGATGTGTGCTAGATACCAAACCTGTGCTAAGGAAACGCACTTAGCAGCCCTAAAAAGAATACTAAGATATGTAAAGGGCACCCTAAATGTAGGGATTTGGTATTCTAGAACCTCAACCTTCAATTTGTCAGAATACTCGGATTCTGACTATGCTGGTTGTAAATTAGATAGAAAGAGCACAAGTGGAAGCTGCCAACTGTTAGGAAATAGTCTAGTAAGTTGGTGCAGCAGAAAACAACACTGTGTAGCTTTGTCCACAACTGAAGCTGAGTATGTGGCCTTAGGAGAGTGTGTAGCACAACTTTTATGGATGATGCACACTCTTAAGGACTTCCAGCTTAACTATACCCAAACTCAAGTATTTATTGACAATATAAGTTTAATTAATCTAACTAAAAATCCAATCCAACATTCCAGAACCAAACACATAGAAGTCAAACATCACTTTGTAAGAGATCATGTAGCCAGGGGTGAAATAGTACTTAAGCATATAGACTCTAAATCCAACCTAGCTGATATTCTCACAAAACCCTTACCTGAGTCTGAGTTCAGCTCAGTAAGAAGGCAGTTAGGATTGTGCTCTGTAGAATAGGTTAACTCTACTTTTTAATTTCTTACTGCTTTACTTGATTTAAAAGTCAATTTCAAAAAAAAAGGAATTTTGAAAAACTGTTATACTTAATTTCAAAATCAATTTTTTTAAAAATTTTTTCTTAGTTTTACTTCAAAACTACCCCCTTTCAAAACTAGGGCTTTTTCGCAAATGGACTTAGTCTAGGCCCTAACCCTAAAACTGCATGCACCTATAGATTTAGAAGCCAGCATCTCACAAGCACCTTAGGGTACTTTGTTGAGTGATAACCTAGAAAGGGTTGAGATGCTTAGGTCTTTGCCTTAATTCAAAATGCTTTAAGTCAGTGCATCTGCAGTAATTGGGGCACCAAATACAACTTACACAGCAATCAAGTTAAGTGTCAAGTTTAGAAAACCTAACTTGAACAAAAACACTTAACTTGACTAACCCTAGCAAAAACTACTGTTTATAACAGTTAGTAAGTAGCTAATTGGGTTAGACAGGTCCCTACAAGAGAAAATTAACTGATTTGGGTTAAGTCTTATCATGAATTGGTTCAGTACAGCAAAATCATGCAAATATTTTCCATTATGAAAGTTATTTTCGTTATGCAATTTAATTTCTGCTCTATTTATCTTTTTGATATATGGCAAAGGGGGAGAGATAAGAAAGGAGAGAATTTAAAATTTTCTTTAGAACATTTTTTTCAATTTTAAATTCTATCCTTTAGTCAAAAAGTACTTAACTAAGCTTTTCTAAAGTACTAAGTTTTTCAAAGTATTAAAGCACTAAGTTTTTCTTACTTAAGCTTTTCAAAGTACTTAAGCGTTTCAAAACTTTCCTAGTACTTAAGCTTGTTAAAAAAAAATTTTAAGCTTGTCAAAACTTTTTAAAGTACTTAAACTTTTCAAAACTTTTCAAAAGTACTTAAGTTTTTCAGAAAAACTTAAGCTTTTCAGAAGTACTGTGTTGCACTAAGTTTTTCTTACTTAAGTTTCAGAAGTACTTAGGTTTGTATTAACTTCACGAAGTACTTTAAAACTTAGAGTTTTTTCAAAACTTTTTTAAGTACCATAAACTTAAAACTTTCAAATTTGTTGGTACTCAGACTAAAGTTGGAAAATCCTTCTTAAACATAAGTTTTCAAAGTTGTCTAAATAAACTTAAGCTTTCAAAATTTAGCAAGTATTTGAACTCAAAAATTCTCTACAAGTATAATTTTTCTAAGTAAAAATCCAAACTTTAAACTTGGAACTTAGTGTCGAAAACCCCACGAATTTTTGAAAAATCTAGGGGGAGATTCCTTCCAGGGGGAGAGAACAAAAGATAATTTTTGTATGCCTTGATTAAACTTAACTTTTTGAACCAGGGTTGCCATAAATAAAAAAGGGGGAGATTGTTGGTGCAGAAAGCACCCAAGTCAAACCTGAGTTTTGATAATGGCAACAGGGCTCAAAAGTTAAGTCTTACTTGTTATCTAACATGTTACTCTAGTGTACAGGGTAAAAAGCCCTAGCGAAGGACTGCTAGGCACTGGCGAAGGAATGCCAGGGTAAAAAGCCCTAGCGAAGGACTGCTAGGCGTCAGGCGAAGGACAGCTTGGGACTGAAGCCCTAGCGAAGGAATGCTAGGCATCGGGCGAAGGACAACTCGGTATCCAAGACCTGGCAAAGGACCGCCAGGCAAAAGTCCAACCAGAGGAGCGGTTGGTATCAGGTACATTCTCCCGAGAGGAGTAGGTGAGGACGTGTTCCCCGTCGAGGGAACAGTAGGCGTTGGTTCGACCTAGGGCTCCATTTAGGAGACCCAAAGTCAGAACCAAGACAGCTAAGGCTGTATAAAAATTAATATGTTACTGCTTTTTGGACTAACCCTGGATGCAGGACCGAAGGACTGAGTGTCTGCAGCTCAGAGAGCCTCAAAGGAGTGAGGCAGAAGCTGAGCAGGGCGCCCCGGATGTTCCGGGCGCCCCCAAGGTGAAGACCAACCAGCAGGAGCAAAATCCGCTTCGACAGTTGACTGTCGGGGCGCCCCCATCGCGCGGGCGCCCCGCATGCTGCGGGCGCCCCCTAGCACCAACTACCGAAGCAGCTCCCCTCGAAGCCAACAGATGAGAGCTTGACCCGGTCAATACGGGCGCCCCGAGCGTTCCGGGCGCCCCGGTCAAAGCTGATCCCGAATTTGAAGGGATCAGAAGCTGACCGAGCAAATGCCGGATCGGCCGACACGTGGGGGGGCGCCCCCGACGATCCGGGCGCCCCCAGGGCTATATAAAGGGCCCTCGACCCCAAGGCTCAACACAACAATTCGATTCAACGCTTCTACGCTCTTCTGCTCTCGCGCTCTGCTCCGGAAACCTCCCGACTCGAGACTCAAGCGCCGACGACGTCCCGCTGCTCCGAAAAAGACAACCTACATCGGACGTCGGTAAAAGAAGAGTTTTCCTTTTAAAGTTTACTTTGCTATACTTGTAATTCAATATTGTAAACTATTTTGCGACATATAGAATTGCCCGCAGAAAACGGTCAACGACCGTGGGCCTTGGAGTAGGAGTCGACCTAGGCTCCGAACCAAGTAAAAATATCTGTGTTTGCGTGTTCTTGTTTTTAATCTTCCGCTACGCATTCTCTTTTCAAATCCGAACGCTTTCCGATATTCACCCCCCCCCCTCTATCGGTTCTCTCGATCCAACAGCTATCACACATAAGAGGATTAAAAATAGGCATGACAATATCCTCACTAGGTGAATAATAAAATGTCATGCTTAATCCAACAAGATAGAGTCCATCACCACAACAAATGACTAAATGCAATTAATATCCCCAAGCATACCAAGGAAACCAAAACTCAATAGTCAGACTTAACCATCTTTTATGATTCTCAAAGAATAATAAAGGAACATGTAAGGAGATACAACTCGAAATCAAACAAGATTTATTCAAGACCAATCAAAATGAGGAAGCAAAGTATGAAAGCAAACATAATGCAAGTATAAACATAAAGAAAAATAAGAAAATGAAAGAAAAGGAACAAACTCCCCTTTATGTAGGATAGAGAGCACGTAGCATCCATCTTGGGAGAACTATCCTCCTATGATCAACCTCGTAGTGCGCAAATTTTTCCCTTATTAATTTTGCACAAGCATCTTCCGGTGGTCGGAGACGATTAAGGTTCAGAATCCATTCTTGGGGAAAATGATTAAAAGTCAAGGTGAACTCGACACCTCCCACTGCATGCTCCTTAGAAGTCCTTCCGAGAGGTTGTAGGCTATTAAGTTTCAGTACCCATTCTAGAAGCCTACGAGATTCTGCAAAACCATGTAGAGAAAATACCTCCCGCACGTATGCAGGGTAAGAAAAGAGTGAAATATATACCACCTCTACATAAAAAGAATCAAGATATGCGTCACAACCAGTAAAATCAATTCTTGGCACCTCAATGGAATTTTCACAACTAACATCCACATATGTTATATCAAGAAATGTATCGCAGCCAATGAAGTCAACCTTGGGTACCTGATCGTGCTGAAGAATACCTGGAGGTTCTACAAGAGTAGATGCAACTATAGCCTCCTCCTGGTCATGTACAAGCTCCACTTCCATCTCAGGTTCTGGTGGACATTCAACTAAGGAAGGTGATTCTTGGGTTCTTGCTTCCACCATGCAAGTCCCTACACTTCCATACTTATCCTTTGAATCTTCTGATATGTCACTCAATGTAGGTGATCCCTGGGGCTCAGTGCAATCCCCTACACCTATAGAATCATTTCCAACACATGCTTCATCAAAAATATCTACAACAACCGTATTAGAAAAGTTAGGATCGACAACAATCATACCATCACAAAATAAAAGACTAGAAGGATCACAAAATAAAAAACTAGAAGAGTCATGTAGAGCTTCAGAATCAAATTCAAGACTGTCAAAAGCTTTACTATCAATCTACTCCACTGCCTCTATAGATAATGACTGCCCAGTAGGTATAGGTGGTCCCTGGGGCTCAGTGCAATCCCCTACACTCTCAAACCTATCCTCTGAAGGCATCTCAATCAATATAGGTGGTCCATGGGGCTTAGTGCAATCCCCTACACCTATAGAGTCATCTGTAACAAAAATTGAGTCAGATACAGTCTTCAAATCTTCAGCCTCCCCTGTAGCTAACACCTCCTCCTGGTCATCCGAACTAGAATATCCTCTCTGAGCATCGATCCTAGTCCCTGCAGTCTGCATCTGACTAATGGTGGAGGATATCTGTCCAATTGGTTGCTCTATGTTCTGACTGGAAGCATCAGTCCTACTCTGATGTCCATAGCCTTCCTGATGCTGCTGAAATGGAGCGTTACATTGCTAAAAATCCCTCTCAATTTGCTGCTGAATCTGAGCGCACAGCTGATCGCTAAGCTGCTGAAATTGAGTGTTAAATTTCTGAAAATTCCTCTCATTTTGTTGAAAAAGTTGAGTGAAAAAGGGCTCCAATGTGAGTGGAAGCTCCGATTCTTGTTGCTGAACCGGATGTGACCATGAAGGCATAGGATCATCCTGGAATGTCTGTAGGTTCTGATATGCTGGATATGACTCAGTAAATTGACTTTGTGTATCCTCATACCTGAAATATGAATTATCCCCCCAATTAGAATCGTAGGAATTAGAAAATGAGTTAGTACTATCTGACTGTTGAGGTTGTTGAAAATCAGTTTGACAACTTGGTGGAGGTTGCTGAAGAATATGACTCTGGAATTGCTGATCTGTTTGCTGAAAGTGTTGGTTGAAAAGTTGAAAATTCTGGGGCTGTGAAGATGGAAAATCTATCTGAAAATTCTGGAATGGTGACTGATAAACATGCTGTGAATGTGGCCTTCCTTGCTGATCATAATTGAATGGTTGTTGGAAATCTTGGAAACTCTGCTGAAACTACTGTTGTGGCTGCTGAAATGGTTGAAAATCTTGCTGAAAATCTGAATAGGGCTGCTGAAATTCTTGAAAAGGCTGAAATTGTGGCTGCCCTTGCTGAAATTGATAATCTGATTGTTGAAAATTCGAGTGGGACTGCTGAAAATATTAGTTTTGTTGCTGAAATTGTTGACACGGCTGCTAGTAAGTAGATGTATAAGCGTTTGTCCTTTGTTGGCACTCCTTTAGCTTCAACAAACCTTTTAACTCCATCAAAAATTGAATCTCTAATTGTTCATTTGAAGACATTTTGAACCTGCAGTCCTGTCACAAAACAAACAAAATGGCAGCATCCGTATACAAAAGGATAAAGCAAATAAGAATAGAATCAAATCCTAAAATTATCAAACACCACTACACTCCCCGAACGCCGCCAAATTTGATAACCGCGTTTTAGTCGTGTTACGGTTTCAAATACAATTAAAGTATCGAACTCCTCTAAACTAATGTAGTATAGAGTAACTCGAGTCGTCTCCCAACGAATGTAGTTGATACATGATAAACCTTAGGATCGTATGTTATTGCTTTTGGGTTTTGGATATTAAACTGGGGTTTGGATTTGAGAGCTATGACTACGAAATGAAATAACAAAGCAAGTATGAAATCTAATCCTAATTAATGAAAGACAATGCGAGTAAAGAAGATCTACTCTAATCTAAACTATACTTGCAAGGAAATGAAGAGCAACATAAAGTAAGTATTTAGGGAAATGGAGCATAAACAAAACCTAACCTAATTGCATCCAAATTAAGATCAAATCTAAATCTAGCATTCAAATGAAATCAACAAACTTAAATGCATCAATTAAAACCTAACTAACGGAAGACACATTTCATCGAACACATAGTATGCATGAAAGAAAACATTAAGGAAACTAAGCATGGAATGAAACCTAATCTAACCTAATTTCTCTTAATTAAGAAAAGAACAAACATAACTAACTACCATTTAATAAGAAATGCATTGCAAGAATTTAAACTAGCCTAAGTTGAACAATTAAAGTAACAAAAAATGATTGGGACATTTCATCAAACACTTGAGGAGCATATATTGAATTAAGCAATGTGTGAGCAATTCAAACATGGGAGTTCAAGTTCAATACAAGCATTCAATACACAAATGAAATCTATCAATTCACCACAAAGAAATAACCAACAATCAACTAACACATAAGCAAACTAAAACTTGTCTCATGGAAGGAACAATTCAACAAACACTTGATATGCATGAAAGAATTTAATCAAAGTATGTGCAATCCAAACATGGGGAATCACATTCAATACAAGCCTTCATCAACTAACACAAACAACTCAACAATCAACACATAACAACTCAACACTCTAAAGAAAAGCCACAATCCAACACATTGGACAAATGAACCCAAGCTTGCTGACGGGACTCAGAAGCGGGCTGATCGAAGCTCGGATGCGGGCTGCCGGATGATGGGAGTAGCTTGAGGAGATGTGAGGGAACAGAGAGAAGTGGAGGAGAAGGAAGAAGATGGTGGAAGGAGAGGGGAGAGAGCTTTCCTTCCTTCAATGTTTCGGCCCAAACCCTCCCTCCCCCTTCCCTAGCTTGCGTGAGTGAATGAGATGATGGAGAGTGGCGTGTGGTGAATGTAGTGAGGGTTTCTTAATGGGTTATTGGATTTTGGGTTGAGGGTAGGGTAAGAAAATTTGGATCTGAATCCAATAAGAGTTGTAATTGGGCTTAAGGATTGGATGATGTTGAGGGGCATTCCTCTTCTTGGGTCCAAATTGGGTGGGATGAAGTGAACCATCTTCAATTGAATTGAACCAAGCCTCTTAAATTGAACCAAGCTCCTAAACACTAGCATTGGGTCCAAGGCTCATCTTTAATTCCCTACAAAAATCATGAAATAATGCCAAAATTTAGAGGAAATTATAATGAGCTGCAAAAATAAACCCTAATCGTAAAATATGATATAAATATGATTTAAACGTACGAGAGGATAAAAAAATGCTAAGTAAATGAGCAAATAAAATGTCATAAAATGCTAGTTATCACCCGTTCGATGGAGTCACTCCTGACTCTATCTACGAGTACTTTTTCGTCCATCCCAGGCCAAGTGGTCCAGGTGAGCATGCCGGTGATTTCCACGCCTTTGCTGCTCTCCGGCTTTCCCCCACTGATTATGTCTTGTTTAAGATCATCACTAATTGTCACGCCCCGAGACCCAGGAGCCGCTGATCCAATATAAAATCGGACAGCACCTCCCTTGTCCGGCGGACAATTTACACATACAAACATCCCACGCAATATATATTTGGCCTCAGGCCTCCAAAATAGATAAACACACATAAAAACACCAGACAACTAAGTAAATCATACCTGACTGCGGACCGGTCCGACTTACAACAAAACAACAAACACATAGTCCATCAGAGGACTCAAAAATACAATACCAAGACAAATAAAACACGATACAAGTTCCACGACATAAATCAACTGCAAACCAAATAAAACGATGTAAAAAAAACATAACCACGCGGAAGCACCCATCACTGGAGTCATAGGGACCTGGGGCTGGCAACTGGGGCTGCTCCGGCGACCAATCATCCTGGAAACAAAAATATAAGGAACGGGGGTGAGTACAAATAAACTCAGCGGATACCAGAAGCATATATGCACAGCAAGCTATAAATAACAATAAGAATCACGCTGATACAGTCTCGAGTATAGAGGATACAACATAACTGAAAACTAAGGGTGCATACATACCAGAGTCTGTCTATCCTGCGGGTAGGTGTAATCAATCCCCTATATAACGTCAAGAATGATACACAATCCAAATGTGTATGTCACCTGTAAGGGCATATCAAACATATACAACACTCAAACACAACAAGCACTAACAAAGGTGCAATGCATCCTATACACTTGATGCAATGATCTGTTCTGTACGCACCTCAGCCACCACCGGACCGGTGGTCGGGTGAACAGGAAACAGATATGCCAACCACGCATGGTTGCATAAAGAAGCCAAAACACTTGTGGCCCACAACATATGAAACCCAACACCCGTGGCTATGCAAATATGATGCTCAACACCTGTGGCAATGCAAGTATGTAGCCCAGCACCTGTGGCTATGCAAATATGACGCCCAGCACCTGTGGCGGATGCAATATGTAGCCCAGCACCTGTGGCTATGCAAATATGATGCCCAGCACCTGTGGCAATGCAATATGTAGCCCAGCACCTGTGGCTATGCAAATATGACGCCTAGCACCTGTGGCGGATGCAATATGTAGCCCAGCACCTGTGACTATGCAAATATGATGCCCAGCACCTGTGGCGGATGCAATATGTAGCCCAGCACCTGTGACTATGCAAATATGATGCCCAGCACCTGTGGCAATGCAATATGTAGCCCAGCACCTGTGTCTATGCAAATATGACGCCCAACACCTGTGGCGGATGCAATATGTAGCCTAGACATGATTGGGGACGGGCTCAGACCTCAGGGGAGCCGATGGTCTCCATCATGATCATAGCATCATGTTAATAGCTCAATCAATACGGGAAACCTGTCTGCGCGACGGGCTCAGACCCTAGGGGGTCGATGATCGCCAGTATGCAATCGTACAGAGCCTACAGCTCAGTATGCAACTTGAGGGTAGTGTATGCCAACCACTCCCTCCTCACTAACCAGGTTGCCAACCACACATCGGTGGGAAAGGTATAGTAGGTCTATCGCATGTATCTAGATCTAACCATTCTACCCTAGGTATCCATGCAAGGTATATCTAGGAATCAATCCAACCGCACATCGGTGGGAAAGGTATAGGTCTAACGCATGTATTCAGATCTAACCATTCTACCCTAGGTATCCATGCAAGGTATATCTAGGAATCAATCCAACTACAGATACAAAGTGACCTATTGTTGTATCTAAGCACATATATACGCATGGCAAATATCGAGACTATATAAAACTAAACAGGAGTCATCTAAGCAACATATATCTAATCATAATACACAAAGGCAGGTACAGCGTATAAACTTACTATTATCTATAACAAACTATGCATAATAGTAAGACAATATCTAAAAAGATATGTCAGGGGTACCCGCCTCAAATGAAGATGCTCATATCAACAGAGAACCTCCCGTCCAATGGTCCGCAACCAAAAGTCCAAAAGTAATCAATGTCCTGTACCAAAGGACATATTAGATATCTATTTACATAGAAATAACCAACCAATCAACTACTACTCCCAAATAGGTAGCAATCCTAGTCATCTTAATCATTTAACTAAACTTAATTAAATGATTAACTCTTAGCTACCCAATCAAATTAGGTTCAACTTAATCCGAATCCAAACCTAGACCCAAGTCACAACCTTCATCTCCACAATTGGTGCTCACTACCAATCTTGGTGCTCACTGCTAATCTGCAAATAAAATCAACTCTCACATTGTCCTATCTTATTCAACAGTAAGCTCATCCATGAATTAAACACCACCCAACATACTCAGCAAGCTACCAAACAAGAGATAACTCGACACAAGATTAGAATGCATTCCTCACCTATAGGTCTACAATTCATGACTCCAAAATGCCAATAAAATCTCTAAGCACAGAACGGAATTGAAGTATCAAATCCCTGGGCGCAATCAAAACAAATCCAAATCAACAACCCACAAGCTGGAAACAACTTAATCCAACATCTCCAAGACAAGACAGGGAAGGCTAGCTCCAACTCAAAAATAAAACCCATCCCAACCAATGTGCCAAACCCAAAAATGAAATTCTACAAAATCCGAATTAAACTTCCAACAGAACAGATCCTTAAGAAAATGCTCGCGGTAAAGGATAACAGATCAGAGAACTATCGAACAACATAGAAGGTGAACTCACTAAACAAAAATCGAAATAACCTACCTCATCAAATTCCTAGAACAATCATCAACCAAAATAGAACAACACAAAGCAAGCTCACAACAAAGATCTAAACAGACCAAATCCTATCAACATGATCAGAGACACGAGAACAATCTACCCCAAGACAGATTTAAAAACACAAGGCTAGCTTGGAAACAGAAATCCCAATTCATGGAGCTCTCGGCACATCAAGCTCATCCCAAACAGAAGCCGAATCGACCTTTAACTAAACAGATCTAATTTCCATCCCAAATCAAAACGGAAACCAAAGTTTACCTCAATGATGGCCGACTGCAATCGTAGCTCCACCTCAACCACAATCGGGAAGGAAATAAAGCAAGGAGGATTCACCGCAAGCACCGATCCAGCAAACAATCCAAGATCCCCAGCTCTGAGCCATCGACCTGATACTCCGTCGGCCAAATCCCTGGATCGCCCCCAAGCTCAGGTGGGGCTCCGATAGCACGCTGAACTCGTCGGTGGCTCGGAATCAACCTCCCTCCTTGGCTACCGATCTCTATGGCACAAGGAGAGTGATGGTGGCCGACGGCGCTCCGACGATGGTCGGCCGTGATTGGCCTCGAGGATGGGTGGCACGGCGACGAGGGAGGGGAATCGGGCGTGGCTGCGGGCGAGTGAAGGGACGAGTAGTTGCGGGCTAGGGTTCACTGAAATGGAAAGAAGAGAAGGGAAGGGAAAGTTTTAAGTGAGGCCATTTTGCACTTAGGTCCTCTTCTTCCGCCAAATCCCATCTCAGCCCTTTACGAACTCATTCTTACACATTCAGCCCCTTCAAATTTAGGATTAGTCACACTTAAGCCCTTAACAATTAATGCATATTCGCAAATCAACCCTTAAAACTTAAGTTTCAAAGCGATTTAACCTTCTAATTTCAATTTGAGTCCCGAAAACCCTAAATCTTTTTCCGAAAATTTTTCTAAACCGCGTCAAAAGTGTCGGATTTAACATCCTCTCTCACTAATAAAAATTTGGTCCCCAAATTTCATCTTTCCTCACACTGCAATTGCCAACATCTCGTATGCAGTAAGCAACCTACTACCCTGTTCAATCAGCTCAACAACTGAATGAACCTGCAGGTAACCTAGGGGAATATGTGGGGATGTTGTGCTTGAATCTTCCATCCAAGCTCCGAAATTCTATACTAAAGATCATTTATCCACCCAATGATAACAAGTCCTGCAGGTCGATATCCACTAATAGAATCCTCAAAATACAATATAACATAGAGATTCATCAATCTCAATCCACCTCTCAACACCCTAATGGGACGTACATCCCAATGTACCATCGAGATTATCCAACCACGACCACTCGGTCTATGAGTCAAAATCTCTCATAGAATTGCGTAGCAATGCCCGAGTCAACCAACCATCACCTCATAACCCAATATTCTCCGGTTCCTCCACTCACGGTTCCAAAATCCTGGAGGTCCAACTCCGTACCCTAGAGGCACGCTACCTCTCAAGAGTATCTAAATCTAATCACGAAGTGATTCTTTGTTCCCTGGAAGTCATCCTCGACATCCTCCACCCAAAGGTGGTCTAGTCTCGTAAGTGATTCGCCTCAGCGCAAATCATAAGTACAAAAGTATCTTCTTGGTTCTCCAAACCAAGTACAAGCGGTAACCCGTAAATGTCAAGCAACTAGCTCCACACTTTTCTATATCAACACAAATCACCTATCAAACTGTACCTTCTAGGTCATCAACCAGGTACGGATGATCCATGGTCAAAGTCTCCATGGAATAAGGTGTATCACTCCTCTGCTATCCATGATAGTATATAGCTCATGCTATCCTTCTGCACCAATATAGGTTATGTACCCTAAACGTGCCTTCCAGGTCACCTAACGAGGCACGAACAACCCAAATGTCTAAATCTCCTTGAACCAGGATAAGTCGATCCTACATTGATTGAGCCAACTACGATAGGCAACCCTAGTTCTCGCTCAGCTAATAATAGCTAGAACATGTACTATAAATAGTAAGTTCTAGAAAAACCAAAATCCTTAACCTCCAATAAGTTGTCCACATATTTGACCTTGGCTTTCCGACTGAACAACCGGTGCTACTAGAGAATTAACATCCACAATGTATCACGAATCGCTCCCATGAACGGTCACGAGTAAGATAGATTGACCACATGTCAATCCAACTAAACTAAATCTGCATATATCTATCCATCCAGTATGAATATATGATTCCACCCTGGTAGGGTAATCTAACCAATCCAAAAGATCATTTATCCACCAAATGATCCATCAAAAAGCCACAAATCCAACAAAATTAGGTCTCACAATATCCACCAATCGAATCCCCAAAGCCCAACACATCATAGAGATTCATCAATCTCGATCCACCTCTCAACAACAACGAGATAGTCCACGGTGATAACAACCTTATCATCCGGTGAACTAATAGGTCCACGATGGGGGTATAATAACCAAAAACCAATGGACATCTTTGATCTCCTGATGAATGTCCAATATCTCAACGGAAGATAAGGATACAACTAACTCCCCATCCTTCGCTCCCTAGCGGGTTATATATCCCGATGCACCATCGAGATTATCCAATCATATACACTCAATCCTTTGAGTCAGAATCCTTCATAGACTAGCGTAGCAACTAGCGAGTCACACCGACCATCGACTCATAATCCAGTACAGTCTAATTCCTCCATTCCATGGTCAAAACCCTCTGGGGTCCTACTCCATATAAGGAGCTAGCGGCATGTTACCTCTCAGGAGTATCTCAACATACTCATGAAACAATTCCTCTATATCCCCACGGGTCGTCCTTGATATCATTTAACCAAAGGTGGCTTAGTTGTGTAAGCGATTTGCCTCCATGCAAATCATAAGTCCGTAGGTACCTTCTTGGTTATTCACCCCAAGTATAAACGATAACCCATAGGTGTCAAGCAACTAGCTCCACACTTCTCCGTATTAGCTCAAATCACCCATCCACATGTACTTTCCAAGTCAATAACAAAGTACAAGTGATCCATGGTCAAAGCCTCTAAAGAACAGAATATATCAATCCTTTACTAAGCGTAATAATATGTAGCTAATGCTACCCTACTGCACCAATGCAGATCATGTACTCAAAACATGACATCTAGATTATCTGTCCACACATACACAACATAAAAAGATTGCAGCTCCAGGAGTTAAAGTGAATTGATCCAATTCTGATTAAGTCAATTACAGTAGGCATCCCTAGTCCTTACTCAGCTATAGTAGCTAGTACAAGTACTATGAATAGTAAAGTCCAGGAAAAATCAAAAATAACAAAAATCCTCAATCTCCAGTATCTCATTGACAGGTTTGACCCTCGTCTTCCAATCCGCATGTCGGTATCAAACAAGAATCAACACTTTCCACATTTAGACAAGTCCGCGACAAGCCAACTAGTCTCCTTTATAGTCGATCCTGATTATGATTACTATAAACTGACTGACTTTAAGTCATCAGACTTAACCAAGTTAGGAAGGTACTTCCTGGACAGGTACAAGAACAGTAACATAATCCAATAACATGAGGGAATTACTTACCATACCTTAATATAGGAATAATAACATAAACCAATAATATGAGAAAAACTCTAACCATACCGAAATATGCAAGAGCAGTAACAGAATCCAATAACATGAATAATTTCTAACCATACCTAAATACAGGGATAGTAACATAATCCAATAACATGGGAGAATTCCTAACCATACCTTAATATGCAGGAATGGTAACATAATCCAATAACATGAGGGAATTACTAACCATACCTTAATATAGGAATAATAACATAAACCAATAATATGAGAAAAACTCTAACCATACCGAAATATGCAAGAGCAGTAACAGAATCCAATAACATGAGATAATTTCTAACCATACCTAAATACAGGGATAGTAACATAATCCAATAACATGGAAGAATTTCTAATCCTACCTAACCAGGATAAGGAATACAAGAGATGAGAAGAAATACCTGTCGCCTGAAGAAGTCCCATCACGCCAAGTCTCAAACAACCACATCGATAAAACTACTCCGAACAAATCCGGAAAGACTCGTAAAACAAGTAGGCATCGCAAACCTACGTTCTGATACCAAAATAAATTGGTATCAGATAGGCACCGAAAATCCACAAGTCCTCAAGGTATCCGACAACCTCGCTCTGATACCAAAATAAATTGTCACGCTCCGAGACCCAGGAGCCGCTGATCCAATATAAAATCGGACAGCACCTCCCCTGTTCGGCGGACAATTTACACATACAAACATCCCACGCAATATATATTTGGCCTCAGGCCTCCAAAATAGATAAACACAACATAAAAACACCAGACAACTAAGTAAATCATACCTGACTGCGGACCGGTCCGACTTACAACAAAACAACAAACACATAGTCCATCAGAGGACTCAAAAATACAATACCAAGACAAATAAAACACGATACAAGTTCCACGACATAAATCAACTGCAAACCAAATAAAACGATGTAAAAAAAACATAACCACGCGGAAGCACCCATCACTGGAGTCGTAGGGACCTGGGACTAGCAACTGGGGCGGCTCCGGCGACCAATCATCCTGGAAACAAAAATATAGGCAACGGGGGTAAGTCCAAATAAACTCAGCGGATACCAGAAGCATATATGCACAGCAAGCTATAAATAACAATAAGAATCACGCTGATATAGTCTCGAGTATAGAGGATACAACATAACTGAAAACTAAGGGTGCATACATACCAGAGTCTGTCTATCCTGCGGGTAGGTGTAATCAATCCCCTATATAACCTCAAGAATGATACATAATCCAAATGTGTATGTCACCTGTAAGGGCATATCAAACATATACAACACTCAAACACAACAAGCACTAACAAAGGTGCAATGCATCTTATACACTTGATGCAATGATCTGTTCTGTACGCACCTCAGCCACCACCGGACCGGTGGTCGGGTGAACAGGAAACAGATATGCCAACCACGCATGGTTGCATAAAGAAGCCAAAACACTTGTGGCCCACAACATATGAAACCCAACACCCGTGGCTATGCAAATATGATGCTCAGCACCTGTGACAATGCAAGTATGTAGCCCAGCACCTGTGGCTATGCAAATATGACGCCCAGCACCTGTGGCGGATGCAATATGTAGCCCAGCACCTGCGGCTATGCAAATATGATGCCCAGCACCTGTGGTAATGCAATATGTAGCCCAGCACCTATGGCTATGCAAATATGACGCCTAGTACCTGTGGCGGATGCAATATGTAGCCCAGCACCTATGGCTATGCAAATATGATGCCCAGCATCTGTGGTGGATGCAATATGTAGCCCAGCACCTGTGGCTATGCAAATATGATGCCCAGCAGCTGTGCAATGGAATATGTAGCCCAGCACCTGTGGCTATGCAAATATGACGCCCAGCACCTGTGGCGGATGTAATATGTAGCCCAGACATGACTGAGGACGGGCTCAGACCTCAGGGGAGCCGATGGTCTCCATCATGATCATAGCATCATGTTAATAGCTCAATCAATACGGGAAACCTGTCTGCGCGACGGGCTCAGACCCTAGGGGGTCGATGATCGCCAGTATACAATCATACAGAGCCTACAGCTCAGTATGCAACTTGAGGGTAGTGTATGCCAACCACTCCCTCCTCACTAACCAGGTTGCCAACCACACATCGGTGGGAAAGGTATAGTAGGTCTATCGCATGTATCCAGATCTAACCATTCTACCCTAGGTATCCATGCAAGGTATATCTAGGAATCAATCCAACCACACATCGGTGGGAAAGGTATAGGTCTAACGCATGTATCCAGATCTAACCATTCTACCCTAGGTATCCATGCAAGGTATATCTAGGAATCAATCCAACTATAGATACAAAGTGACCTATTGTTGTATCTAAGCACATATATACGCATGGCAAATATCGAGACTGTATAAAACTAAACAGGAGTCATCTAAGCAACATATACAAAGTGACCACTGATTATGTATTGTTTAAGATCATCTCTAATTGTCTGCTACCTACCATTTCAAAACACTAAGATGAGATTCACCCGTTTCACTACTTGATGCTCTACGGGATGCATCAACAGTTGGACTTTGACCTAGTGACTAGTATCTATTTCTCCATCATTACCTACAGTCAGATGTATGGTCAGACAGTTTATATGCCATTTGGCCACATAATTACAGCCTGGCTGCATTCGGTTGGTATCGACGTCTCTCAGGACAGCATCGTACCTATGGTTCGGCAGGATTGCCGACTTGACCGCCACATGTTGGGGCAGTCTGGCATTGTTGTCGGATCACAGGGACTGCGGTGGAAGGATAGGAGACGTGTGGGAGAGTTACCTGGAGTAGCCCATGCCCAGGAGCCGCCCACTAGTGCAGAGGGCCACTATGAGCCCGACCCGGATCTTCAGTGGCAGATTGCAGAGCTGGAGCAGACGATGCAGCATGAATTTCATATCTCCGAGCTTTGGCGACAGGAGATTCGGTCCGAGTTTCGCTCCTTCGATCGTCGGTTGATGATAGTAGAGTCCGATGTCTCTAGGATTCGGTCTCAGTAGCAGATTTGCTATGAGGAGTGGCGTCAGCATACATGTCCTGAAGCTGGGCCATCCAGTAGCACTGTACCAGGGGAGGTCATATATATTGATGATACATCTGATGACGACCCCGCCGAGGAGTGATGATGTTGACTGTTTGTCTTTGTTTTGGTGTTTGACCATTTGCCTACTCTGACTCTATGGCTATATGCCTGTGGTTTGATGACCTGCCATATTTTGCTTGACGTCTCTGATTGTATTTTGATACTTTGTGATGCTTATTTTGATACTATAACGATCTGCTATCTGTGACTGCTTTTCATGGCTGATTCCCTATGTTATGCTTTTGGCTAGTATATATGATTGGTCATATGATGAATTATGATGCAATGCTATGTTCTATGTCTCTACCATGACACATATTATTGCTCTGCCATGACTATATATGTTCATATGATGCATGTGCCTACTATATTCTGTTTATTCTTGTCACATGCGGTCATATGCTTTCAACTATTAAATCGAATCCTTTGTTGTGTTGGGAGACCCCTAGGATTGAGGGGAAGTATGTTTAAACTTAACAACCTCATTAGACCCTTTTTCGGTGTTTGACAAAGGGGGAGAGTGTGGTTGGTTAAGTTTGGGATGATTACGAGTTTAACTATTGAGGATCCTGATTCTCCTACGATGTTGAGGATTTGAGAGAATTGATTTCGAATCCCTAAACTTAAAATCGGGTTGTCAAACAACAAAAAGGAGGAGATTGTTGATGCAGTCTGACCCTGATTGTTGTTTTGGTGTTGACACCGATTTTAGTTTAGGCTGATGAGATGGTTATGATTAAG
Source organism: Boesenbergia rotunda (assembly GCA_024364735.1). Lineage (NCBI taxonomy): Eukaryota > Viridiplantae > Streptophyta > Magnoliopsida > Zingiberales > Zingiberaceae > Boesenbergia > Boesenbergia rotunda. Next base: position 138,700 of record JAGFNQ010001802.1, on the reverse strand, counting down.
TCCTGGTCGAGGACTGAGTTTTGGATGGATTGGAAAATCCTAGCCTGGATGGCTAGGTGTGAAAAGTCCTAACCTGGAGGGTTAGGTGTGGATAAATCCTAGCCTGGAGGGCTAGGTGGATGAAAGCCTGGCTTGGAGGGTCAGGTCCTAGCCTGGAGGGCTAGGTGAATGAAATCCCGACCTGGAGGGCTAGGTGGATGAAATCCTGACCTGGAGGGCCTGGTCCTAGCCTGGAGGGCTAGGTGGATGAAATCCAGGTCTGGAGGGCCTGGTCCTAGCCTGGAGGGCTAGGTGGATGAAATCCCGGCCTGGAGGGTCTGGTCCTAGCCTGGAGGGCCTGGTCCTAGCCTGGAGGGCTAGGTGGATGAAATCCCGGCCTGGAGGGCCTGGTCCTAGCCTGAAGGGCTAGGTTGATAAAATCCCGGCCTGGAGGGCCTGGTCCTAGCCTGGAGGGCTAGGTTGATGAAAGTCCTAACTTGAAGAGTTGGGTGAAAAGTCCTAGCTTGGAGTGATAGGTGAAAAGTCCTAACTTAGAGGGTTAGGTGAAAAGTCCCAACTTGGAGAGTTAAGTGAAAAGTCCTAGCTTGGAGGGCTAGGTTGAAGTCCCAGTGAGTGAGACTAAGCATGGTGTCTTGACTTAGCACGAGTCAAGGAGGCTGGGAGCCAATTCTCTTGACTTGGAGTGCCTGTGACCTTGCCTGGATCGGCCTGGTGACCGATCAGGGAAGCTTGGCACGAAGTTGGCACGGTGCCACTTAGTGGATCGGTCTGGTGACCGATCCAGCTAAGTCCTGATCGGTCTGGGGACCGATCAGGGAGAGAACAGAAATGTTGGCAACCTTTTGTTCATCTCCTGATCGGTCCGATGACCGATCAGGAAGAAAACAGAAAGGTTTGATCAAATTTCTGTTCGTCTCCTGATCGGTCTGGTGACCGATCAGGGAGAGAACAGAAAGGTTTGATAACTTTCTGTTCGTCTCCTGATCGGTTTGGTGACCGATCAGGGAGAGAACAGAAAGGTTTATTTGGCTTCTGTTCGTCTTCTGATCGGTCTGGTGACCGATCAGGGATACTGTTGGGACCGTTCTGGTGAACGATCAGGTGTCGCGAGTTCCTCACTATAATCGATCAGGTTGGAGCCTGATCGGTTAGGTGGTGTCCTGATCGGTCTGGTGACCGATCAGGAGTGTTGGGTTGCGAAGCTATGAGAGCACACTGTAAAGGGGTGGATCGGTCTGGTGACCGATCCACGATTTGCGAATGGTCCGGTGAACAATCAGGAAAGACATCGTGATTATTGATTAAACGTTGGGGACCGATCAGGATGGAGCCTGATCGGTCTGAGCCCACCCTGATCGATCTGGGGACTGATTAGGGGTCACTCTAATCGGTCCAGTGACCGATCAGGAGGTGACAGCTTTAATTCAAAAACAGTGTCAGGCGTCTGATTGCGTTCTGATTTCCTCTGATTTCCACTGATACTTCACTGATACTCTCTGTTGCTTTGATCTTCTGTTGATTTGGTGCCCTAATGTGCTGCTAAGTGTGCAGGTGACTCAGGGATCATCCATGGGAAGTCAAAGGCAGGTTTTCGCTATAGCAGGCTTGGCGTTTTGCTTCAACAGGTTGCAACGTCCTCTGGCGTTAGCTGCAGTGGTTGAGGAGCTGGTGACCTGGGGCTCAACTGAGTGGATTCAGTGAGTCCAGGTGTAGCTTGCTGTTGCAGGTGAGCAGCTGGGAGCTGCAGCAGAGGATCGTGACCTGGCGATGGAGGCTTGTTAAGCTGGGTAGCGGAGAAGATGAGAACAACTTTAGAGTGAACACTTCTTGCAATCAGTTCTCATCAACGAGCTTGCTCCACACTTGTGCTGCTACTCTCTTGAGCAAGCTACTGTGATCTTTGAAGCAACCATCTGTTACTTGAGCACTTGGAAGAGAAGCAAGAAGCTTGGCAAGTCCATCAATGAGAAGACACGAAGAAGGGAGTTCTTGCGTGAGATTTGGGCTGGGTGGAGCTTGAGGAGAAGCTTGCTTGTGTTCTTGAGGTTCTAAGTGCTAAGTAAGATCTTTCTTGTGTTTCCGGTTCTTCATACTTGATTCATCTTGAAACGCTGTGGAGAGGTTACTCCACCGAGAAGGAGGTTGCTTTCTATCCAGATTTTCCGGGGCTTGATCTGCCGACGATCAAGGGATCGTCCACCTTAAGGGCACGCCAAGGAGTAGGGGCAAGTTATCCCCGAACCTTGTAAATCCTCTTGTTAGTGTTTTGTGTTGATTACTTAGATTCTGCTTTTAGTTTTTGCTTTGCTTCCGCTGTTGCCTAATCTTTGAAGTGCAGAAATTTAATAAGTGCTAAAGTTCAAGTATCTGGCTACATTCACCCCCCCCCTCTCTAGCCATCCAAGTTCCAACATCAACCTCACTCTTCAATGATTTATTCTCATCCTCTAACATTTCAATATGTAAATCATCTACATCCTCATCCCTAGAGGATTTCAATTGTTCAACCTCAAGTTTCAATGATTTAATTTTGTTTTTTGACTTCTTCAAATAATCGGTTAAACATACAATTGTTCTATAGCATTCTTCAAGTTCGTGAGTGATTACCTCTTCATCATCCGAAGATGATGATGCCGCGTTTGAGGAGTCGGAGGATTCATCACTGCTTTCTTCTCCTTCTAGAGCCATGAGTGCCACATGCCGTGTGCTCTTCTCATCCTTCTCTTCATCGGATGAGCTAGAGGAGGATTCATCCCAAGTGGCCTTCAAGGCATTCTTCTTTTTCTTCGATTTCTCCTCTTTCTTCTTGAGTTTTGGGCAGTCCTTCTTGAAATGCCCTTTCTTGCTACACTCATAGCAAGTAATATTAGTCTTATCAATCTTAACTTCACTAGAGTTACCTTTACCCTTGAAGCATCGACCCTTCCTCATCATCCTTCTAACAAAATTTGTCATCTCAGAGGAACAAGACCCACTGCCATCTTCCTCGGACTCGTATTCGGATTCGGAAGAGGATGAAGATGAAGAGGCTTCCTTCTCCTTCTTCTTCCTAGTCTTTTCTCCTGCAACTAAGGCAATTCCCTTCTCCTTGGGGCCTTTGTTAGTCATTTCATGTAATTCCATTTCATAAAATAAATCATCTAATTTCACAATTGATAAATCCTTAAAGACTTTATAGGCATCCACCATGGATGACCACAAAGCATTCCTTGGAAAAGCTTTTAACACATACCTCACAAGGTCGCGGTTTTCGACCTTTTCATCAATAGAGTGGAGACCATTCAATACCTCTTTGAATCTGCTGTGGAGCTCACTTATGGTTTCACTCTCCTTCATGGAGAGATTTTGAAGTTGGTTAAGGAACAAGTCCCTCTTGGCAATTCTTGAATCTCGGGTACCCTCATGAAGTTCAATGAGTTTATTCCACAAATCTTTTGCACTTGTAAATGGACCCACCTTGATTAGCTGATCTTTGTTCATGCCACATTGTAAGGTCACCGCCGCCTTTGCATCGGCTTCACTCTTCCGGGTTTGCTCAGCCGACCAACGCGAAGATTCCAATTCTTTTCCTTCATCATCCTTTGGAGGGGAAAAACTCTCCTTCACAGCGAACCAAGTGTTGATATCCATCTTTAGATAGTACACCATCTTCGATCTCCAATATTGAAACATTGCTCCATCGAAAAAGGGAGGTCGAGTGGTGCTAAAACCTTCTCTCAAAGCTATTGATGATAGCTCTCGGTTGTTAATCTGCTTGTACAGAGCCCCAAGCTCTGATACCACTTGTTGGAACTTGGATGGCTAGAGAGGGGGGTGAATGTAGCCAAACACTTGAACTTTAGCACTTATTGAAATTAACTGCACTTCAAAGGTTAGGCAGCAGCGGAAGCAAACCAAAACAGAGACTAAATGCAGAAACTAATTGACAACACAAAACGCTAACAAGAGGATTTACAAGGTTCGGAGATAACTTGCCCCTACTCCTTGGCGTGCCCTTAAGGTGGGCGATCCCTTGATCGTCGGCAGATCAAGCCCCGGAAAATCCGAATAGAAAGCAACCTCCTTCTCGGTGGAGCAACCTCTCCACAACGTTTCAAAATGGATCAAGTATAAATCACAGGAAACACAAGAAGGATCTTACTTAGCACTTAGAACCTCAAGAAGACAAGCAAACTTCTCACCGAGCTCCACCCAGCGCAGATCTCACGCAAGAACTCCCTTCTTCGTGTCTTCTCGCTGATGGACTCGCCAAGCTTCTTGTTTCTCTTCCAAGTGCTCAAGTAACAGACGATTGCTTCAAAGATCACAGTTGCTTGCCCAAGAAATAGATCAGAGTAATCACAAGTGTGGAGCAAGCTGTCGATGATGAGAACAGATAGCACAACAAGAGTTTTTCTCCACTTTTCCGCTACCCAGCTTAACAAGCTTCCATCGCCAGGTCAACTGTTCCTCTACAGCAGCTCCCAGCTGCTCTCCTGCAACAGCAAGCTATCCCTGACCTCTTCTGGACTCACTGAATCCCCTCCAATCGAGCCCCAGGTCATCAGCTCCTCAGCCATTGCAGCTCACGCCAGAGAACGTTGCAACCTGCTGAAGCAAACAGCCAAACCTGCGGTAGTGAAAACCCTCTTTTGACTTCTCTTGGATGATCCCTGAGTCACCTGCACACTTAGCAGCACATTAGGGCACCAAATCAACAGAAGATCAAAGCAACAGAACGTATCAGTGGAGTATCAGCGAAGATCAGAAGTGTTCAGAGCGCGATCAGAACTCTGACAGTGCAATTTGAATTAAAGTGATCGGTCACCGGACCGATTAGAGTGACTCCTGATCGATCACCAGACCGATCAGGGTGGGATCAGACCAATTAGGCTACAACTTGATCGGTCCCCAACGTGTAATCAAAAATCACGACTTCTTCCTGATCGATCACCAGACCGATCCCAAGTCGTGGAACGGTCACCAGACCGATCCACCCCTTTGCAGAGTGATTTCTCAGCTTCGCAGCCCAACTCTCCTGATCGGTCACCAGACCGATCAGAGTGAGGCCTGATCGGTCACCAGACTGATCAGGACACCTTCTGACCGATCAGGCTCCAACCTAATCGGTGTAGTGCGGAATTCGCGACACTTGATCGTTCACCAGAACGATCTACACAGTATCCCTGATCGGTCACCAGACCGATCAGGAGACGAACAGAAGCTAGCCAAAACTTTCTGTTCTCTCCCTGATCGGTTACCAGACCGATCAGGAGACGAACAGAAAGTTAACCAAGGTTTCTGTTCTCTCCCTGATCGGTCACCAGACCGATCAGGAGACGAACAGAATCCAGCCAAACATTCTGTTCTCTCCATGATCAGTCACCAGACCGATCAGGCATAGTTGGATCGGTCACCAGATCGATCCCCGAGGGGAGCATCACGCCAACTCCGTGCCAACCTCCCTGATCGGTAACCAGACCGATCCAGGCAAGATCAACACCATTCCAAGTCAAGAGAATGGGCTCCCAGCCTCCTCTAACTCATGCTCAGTCCCCTGGACCAAGACTCCATGCCCAGTCTCACTCACGGGGACTTCAACCTAGCCCTCCAAGCTAGGATAGCCCTCCAAGCTAAGACTTTTTCACCTAACCCTTCAAGTTGGGACTTTTCACCTAACCCTCCACGTTAGGACTTTTCACCTAGCCCTCCAAGTTAGGACTTTTCACCTAACCCTCCAAGTTAGGACTTTTCACCTAGCCTTCTAAGCTAGGACTTTTCACACCTAACCCTCCAGGTTAGGACTTTTCACACCTAACCCTCCAGGTTAGGACTTTTCACACCTAACCCTCCAAGTTAGGACTTTTCCACAACCTAGTCCCACTAGGTACGCCTAGTCAACGACCAAGACTTAACCCCAATCATAATCATCTCATCAGCCTAAACTAAAATCAGAGTCAACACCAAAACAACAATCAAGGTCAAACTGCATCAACAATTAAAATAGCGGATCTACTTTTGAATCAAACTCAATCTCATAAAAAATTCAAGTCAATTAAACTTGAACTATTAATTCAACAATTTATTTATTTTAAACTTGATTTAGCTTCATTTTCTTATCAAATAACTTTGAACATTACTTAGTTGGGCTCGTTTAGTGCCTTGTTACTCTTAGAGCTCAGCTAAGGTGTTAGTTCCATGATGGTTTGCCATAAAACTATTACTTAGTTATTATGATTAATCTCTTCTGTATTGCTCTTAGAACGAGCTAGTGAGAACGTTGGAGGGTGAACGCTTTGTCTTCTGCCACTCGTTTCCGCCTTTTGTTAAACCGAGTGTTCATATTTTGAGCTTCTTTGATATTAAAGAAAAAACAAAATAAAAACTCAATTTAAACAAAAGAAACACTTAAACTATCTTGAGACATAAAATCAATCGACCAAAAGCAAAACGACCAAGGCGTCTCCTGCCAAGCACATTGACTTTACCTTCGAGAGTTCGAATCTATCAAACTACGTATCTTCTTCTTGAATTTTTTTGCACAGAAATAATAGGGAGCAGGCCTTGGGCTGACAGCGCTGGCCGTTCTTCCAAAGCCCGTTCGTGGGCCTTCCGGAAAGAAAAAGGAGCGGATTATGTGGAGTGGTGTTTCGCCATCCTTGAGAGGAGTCACCTCCCTTTCCATTTTGATCGATCCCCTAGATCTGCGTCATGATTCTAGCAGTTCTCTTCACCATCATCGAAGGGAACATCCACGTCGAGCAGTACACCACTCTTTCTCCGATTCGTCCCACTACTTCCATAAACAATTTTTCCTCTCCTTCAACGGTTCAGATCCTTTTTGAACTTTGAACAAATATCTCAGATCTTTCGTCCTTCAGTTCAATATCTAGTGTTTTGTTCGTGTATGGCGACCTGCGGAGGCTTCTAATGGTGCTAGATATATTAGGATGATCGAATTGCGCCACATTAGAAAAATTAAAAGTACCATTATATCTTGTGGGCATCCTCGTAATTGCATTCGTATTGTATTCATCTAATATTAGCAACAGTTCTAAAGAACTGGCAAGTTGCATGCCATTGAATAATCATGTAGATTTCATTCTCAACATCGGCCTTTAATCGTTATCTACTTTGGGGCGTGTTAGCAGAATGTCTTTTTATTTATGTGATGTTAGTGAGTCATAGAAGAATGAAAAATTCCTGATCACATTATTCGTAGAAATAATTTTTGGGGACAAAATCTTGCTTTGTAGATTTTCCATTGTTTATGTTCTTTATCTAGGTTAACTAACTAATTTCGTGAAATCCTTAGTTTTGAATATTTTCCTTTTGTTTTGTCTTGTCTTTACACTTTCATTATGAATCTTATAAAGACCACAGTGCCACCTAAGAGCTGTAGCTTTAGGATGCACTTGCCATCTTAGTTGATGCTTAATTCATGGGGTTTCACATGTGCAATTAATTCAGACAATCACTAATTTCTTGAAGTCTTCTGTTTTTGGATATTTGTCCTTTTGTCTTGTCTAAATTTTTTTTCATATATGTTTAAAAGATGTCAAGCTAGTTTTAGGATATGTTTGCCATCTTAGTTGATGCTTTAATATATAGGATTTCTAAGTTTCACTTGGCGAGTCTCACTTTTGTTCACTTGTAGTGGCGTCCTACAAGGTCATGTCTAGAAAATTTCATTTGTGGGACAAAATGACAAGTTAACTAGACAAAGATACAAATAAGGTTAATGAGGATATATGAGTTCCATTCTTTTTCTTGTCTGTTGCTCTATTTCCGAAATAATCTTTTCATTGTACTTTCTTCAAACATGATTTTTTTCTGTCATAACTGAAGTAGGTAAGACTGGATGAGAAAGGGGACCTTCAGCACCTTCTACATCAATTTTTAATAGGGTCTTTGGTTCCTGTAAGGTCTCTTTTATCAGCTATACTAGCTATTTGATCCACAGTATTGCATATTATTTTTTGAAAATTTGTACAGATTTTCAAAGTATGAAGAAACTCTCATCACTGTAAATATTCCAACACCTTCAATTTCAGCATCTGTTTAACTTATCCATTTGAAACCAGATATCAACTTAAGTGTTTACCCTTGCTCTCAAACAATTGTGAATAATGGAGAATATGTAGGAACTTCTCTTCCTTATTTTAGTAATTACTGGAAAAGTTTATAGATCTCATCTTATAATTTGCATGATTTTTTTTGGTCATTTGAAAGAATAAAAATAGGCAAATTCAACTGTAGGTACTGTATGTTTACATTTTTTGTCATGGATTTCTTAACTTCTTTGTTTTTTATTGTGCTTCCAACTCATCGTATCATTTCTACAATAATTGAAACCTTAAACCGTCATTATTTTAGCAATTTCAAGCCTAAGAGTTGATCACTGAAAAACTATATGTGTGGTAATTTGTCTCAGTAATGGATAAGCACATGTATTTATTTACATTTTCAATCCTGCATTGAAACTAATGTTTTTTAGTTTAAAATTTCTGCAGTTTTCATTGAGTTTCAGCTGAGGTGCGATTACATTGGTGGTCTTTTCTTGTTAAACTAGGCGCAGAGAATCTTAAAGGAACAAAAAATTGAAGAACTCCTTGTTGCTTCTCACAAGTATGTAAATTTTTTGCATTAGTCAAATTCCATGTGAAAAATTAATCAAATATCATTTGCATGTTTTTCCTGTAGCCTTTGGTTAATAGAAGATATATTGAAAATAGAAGACTTTCTGTGATTTGTTTTTCAAAGTAGTTTGCATGTGGTATTGGTAATTGCCAAGACCCCTAATTTAATCCGCTTTCACTTATTTATTTGTCTAAATATATACGTATATTGATTAGAAAATTGAATTAAAATATTAACGTGAGTTACCAAAGCATGATTAGCATCTCGTTGAATGCTAGAATAAGTGTTATATATGAGACTATTGATTCTTGTAGGATTCTAATGTAATGAACCACGTAATTATTTAAGACTTAGATTAAATAATATGTTGGAACCCGGATGGCTAGAGAGGGGGGGGTGAATATAGCCAAACACTTAAACTTTAATCACTTAGTGAAATTCTGCACTCAATTTGTTAGTAGCACAGCGGAAGAAGTAATGGAAACAGAAACGTGCAGAAATGCAGAAATCAAAACAGCTAGAGCAAACAAACAAAATCGCTAACAAGGAGGGTTTACAAGGTTCGGGGATAACTTGCCTCTACTCCTTGGCGTGCCCTTAAGGTGGGCGATCCCTTGATCGTCGGCAGATCAAGCCCCGGTGTTCACCGGATATAAAGCAACCTCCTTTTCGGTGGAGTAACCTCTCCACAACGTTTCAAACAAGGATATAGGTTTAAGCACAATGAAACACAAGGAAAATCTTACTTAGCACTTAGCAAAGACAAGAACACAGCAAGCTTTTCCCGAGCTCCACCCAGCGACGATCTCACGCAAGGACTCCCTCCTTCGTGTCTTCTCACTGTTGGACTCCAAGCCTCTTGTTCCTTCCTCCAAGCACTCAAGTAAGAAATGGTTGCTTCTTAGATCTCAATGGCTTGCTCAAAGAATGATGGAACAGCAAGAACACACGCACGCAGCAAGCTAAGTGTAGAGAACACAAATGCGCAGCAAGAACTCAAGCCTCAAAGCTGTTCGCGAACTCTGCTTCAACGAAGCCTTCTTCCGCCCTTTTGTTTCTCCACCAAGCATCAGGTGACACCATCCCTGCAGCCACCAGCTGCTCACCTGCCAATGCCAACTACCACTGAGCTCTCCCTGGACTCCCTGAGCTTCCCTCAGCCAAGCTCCAGTCTCAGCTCCAGTCTGCAGCTCGGCCGTTGCAACCTGAGATGGAAAAACGAACAAACCTGCTCCAAGGAAAGGTCTCCATTGACTCTCCTTGAGTGTTTGAATCCTTCCCTATCACCTACAGCTTAATCAGACTGTTAGAACAGCATATCACTCAGTAAATCAAGTATCAGATGTTAAGCGCAGAGAATCGAATACGGTCAGACGCGATTAGAGCGTCTGACAGTGCAATTTGAATTAAAGTGATCGGTCACCGGACCGATCCAGGGCTCGTGGGTCGGTCACCGGACCGATCCACCGCTTTGCTGGGACTCCCAGCTCTCGCGGCGACACAAGCCTGATCGGTCACCAGACCGATCAGAGTGAAGCCTGATCGGTCACCAGACCGATCAGGTTACTTCCTGTCCAATCAGGCTCAAGCCTGATCGGTCCACGTCTGAGTGAACAGTAACTGCGGAAATCAAATCCTAAGTCTTTGATCGGTCACCGGATCGTTCAGGACCTGATCGGCAGGGGAACTCAACTCACTGTTCGCACCCTGATCGGTCACCAGACCGATCAGGAGTCAAGCAGTGAGGACACTGTCTGCTCCCTAATCGGTCACCAGACCGATCAGGAGCCATATAGTAGGTTTCCAACCTCACTGTATGCTCCCTGATCGGTGCCAGACCGATCAGTCATCGTTGGATCGGTCACCAGACCGATCCACGATGGAGCAGCGTGCCAATATCCCTGATCGGTCACCAGACCGATCCAAGGACTCAAACCTAGCCCTCCAAGCTAGGATTTCATCCAACCTAGCCCTCCAAGCTAGGATTTTTCCATCTAACCCTCCAAGTTGGTAATTTGCACCTAACCCTCCAAGTTAGGACTTTTCACCTAGCCCTCCAAGCTAGGACTTTTCACCCAACCCTTCCGAGTTAGAACTTCATCCAACCTAGCCCTCCAAGCTAGGCACCTGACCCTTCAAGCCAGGACTTTTTCACCTAACCCTCCAAGTTGGGAATTTGCACCTAACCTTTCAAGTTAGGACTTTTCACCTAGCCCTCCAAGCTATGACTTTTCACCCAACTCTTCCGAATTAGGACTTTTCTAACACCTAGCCCTCCAAGCTAGGATTTTCCACACCTAATCCTCCAAGTTAGGATTTTCCAACACCTAGCCCTCCAAGCTAGGATTTTCCACACCTAACACTCCAGGTTAGGATTTTCCATACCATGCATAATCCTTGATCAGGACTTAATCATAATCATAGTCATCCACCTAAACTAAAATCGATGTCAACACTAAAACAACAATCAGGGTCAGACTGCATCAACATAATATTCCTAGAACATCTGATTTTGAAAGTTTTCTCGTGTCTATAAATATATTTCGATTGACTAATAAGAGTTGAATTTGGGGATACAATTGAAACTGGAATTGGAATTAGACCCGACCCCGGGCCGGGTCCAGCCCGGACCCGGCCCGGTAGGATGTCGGGCCGGTTTTGGGTCGCGAGCCCAAAAACCACAAACCGGCGTTTAACCGCCGGTTCCAACGGCACTGAACAGCCGGTTCAGTGCCGTTGGATGATTTTTTTTTAATTTTTTTTCTTTTTTTCGACGGATGAGATCATTTGACCGTTTTTTGATCAATGGCTATGATTTAGTGACCGTTATGATCCGAACTCTATAAATAGGGAGCTCATTTCATCATTTTCACACACAACTTCTCTTCTCTCAATCTCTCATTCTCAAATCTCAACTTCTCTTCTCTCCGCGTTCTTCATTTTTCAACGATAATGGAAGGAGGTCACAGAGCTTCATCATCTCGATCTCGGAGGGGAAAAGAAATAGCGTACGAGGATCCCAACCTTCAAATTCAATCCACCGATGATGAGACCGAGGCTTAGCCCCAATGCCCTCCGATCCCCGAAACACAAGGAAGTACCGATGCGATTACTTCTAAGGTTCGGGAAAATCCTCCTTTAAAATCGTTTATTTTCACTAAACATTTTGAGAAGGTCACACTTCCGTCGGGAGAAATGCGTGCAAAATGCAAGCATTGCAATGCTTCCTACAAATTCCAAGCCGGCGGCGGCTTTGGGTCGTTGAAACGACATGTAGAAACGAAGCACCCGACGGAATATGGGCTTGACCACTCTCAAACACAATTATCTAGATTTTCTAGTGGTAGTAGTACTGATTCTGGTTTATTTTTATATTCGGATAATAAATTAAGAGAATCATTAGCTAAATTTGTTTTCGTAGAACATCTTTCTTTTAGTTTTGGCTCTAAATGCACATTTGAATATTTTTGTAAAGAATCTCTTAATCCTGCTACTAAACGTGTACATAGACTACATTTACTCGTGTAATTAAAAGATTAGTAAAACAAGGAAAAAAGAATTTAATTGATGAATTTAGTAAATTAAATAATAAAGTTTCTTTATGTTCCGATATTTGGAGTGATCATTGGCAAACTCATTCTTATATGGGTGTAACATGCCATTGGATTGATAACTCCTGGATCCTCCAAAAAAGATTGTTAGCTTATAGAGTTTTTGATGAATCACATACTGCTCATAACATTGCACAATTATTACACTTAATTTTAGAAGAATATGGATTGACTAATCAAATTTTTCAATATCATTAGACAATGCTAGTTCTAATATTGCTTCTATAGATGAACTAAAATTTATTTGTCAACCTGTTATTGGTGGTTTATTTTTTCGTATTCGTTGTGTATGTCATGTTTTAAATTTATGTGTTCAAGATGGATTAAAACTTTTACAAAATTATATTCAACTAATTAGAACCGTAATTTTATACTTATGGTCCATCCATCTATGATGAAACAATGGGGTAGATTTTGTAAAGCTAATGGAATGAGACCTAAAAAATTTCCACGTGATGTTCCAACACATTGGAATTCAACATATCAATTATTACAAGATTCTTTTCAATATAAAGATTTATTATGCTTATTTTTTGCACAAAATAGTAATACTAATATATATTTATTTTCATAACAATGGAATATTTGTAGTAATATTTGTGAAATTTTAAAAGTTTTTAACGATGCAACTGAACAACTTTTCGGTGTTTATTATCCCACTGCTCATTTAATTTTAGTGAATTTTTGTAGTATAGTATTAATATTAAATGAACATGTAAATAATGAAGCTTTAACTTTATATATAATAGCTATGAAAACTAAATGGGAAAAATCTTTTTATTTTATTCTTGAAATTTATTTAATTGCATTTGTTTTAGATCCTAGATTTAAATTAGAAGTTTTACAAGAAATGTTAACTTTATATTATGACGTTTTAATTCCTATTAAAGATTCTTCCTCTCCGGATCCAGCTAATATTATATATAATATTAGAAATTATTTATATGATCTTTATAATCAATATTATATTAAATATGGAACACAAACTAATATTTCTGAAACACAACAACCTACTACTACTAATTTAAAACTTACAAAAGCACAACTTTTATTAAAAGAACGGACGAAACGTCCACGAGGATCCTCCAGTTCCACACAGGAACTTGAGAATTATTTTACGACATCTTTTGATTTTAATGAAGCAGATAGCGAAGACTTCGATATCTTGAAGTGGTGGTCACAGAAGGCTTAAAGCTTTCCCGTTCTCTCCATGATCGCAAAAGAAATTTTAGCTTCTCCAGTGTCAACTGTTGCTGTGGAGTAGACGTTCAGTGTCGGCGGCAACATATTAGATGAACGACGATCAACTATGTCTCCCGACTCATTGGAAGCTCAAGCATTACTAGATGATTGGACCAGAGCCGAGAAGCGAATCCAAGGAATGCAACTTTCAAAAGACGAAGTCGAAGAATTTGATACCCCGAAGGAACAAATACAACGGGAACGGGAGGAAATGGAAGTGAGTGAGAAAGGGTAAAAATGTAAAGAATGTAAAAGGGTAAAAATGTAAAAGAACTACGTGGGCTTTGATTCCCGTATACCCTAAGGGGATACGTAGACAACTTATATAAGTGCAAACCCTTTTTTAATAAAATTTATTTTTTTAATTTAATTTTTAATTTTTAATTTTTTTAATATAATAATCTTGAACCGTGGCGAACCGTGAACCGAACCGTGAATCGGCGGTTTCGAACCGTGAACCGTAACTGACTTAGGCGGTTAAGGTTAAGGGTCGACCTCCCACGAACCGTCGAACCGGCGGTTCCGAATCGTCGAACCGGCGGTTCCGAATCATCGAACCGTCGAACCGTCGGTTCCGAACCGTGGTCGGGTCTAATTGGAATGGCTATATAATATGGATACATCTCAATTTTTCTGAGCTCTAATGTCTATCCTATTTTGTTATTGGTGCTTCTATTGCTGCTTTCCCTCTTCTCCTCCCCTTTCTTTATATATTATTTGATCTTCTTGCTGTCAAAAATTGAAAAATAGTGGACAAATTATGAGGGTGTATACACACAGAAGATAAACAACTAATCACTAATTAGGATTAAGGCCATATAACAAGTCATTTATGCCATCAATTGTGTTTGTTCTCTCAGCTGCTCCTAGATCCATGTTCAGAGTAGATTGATCATCATATTTTTTGTGCTTAGTACCATCAAGTACATCAAATGATGAAGAGGGTTTGTTATTGTCATTTTTGTTAAAATAGTATGTTATGGACGTTTAGTAAATGAGTTTAAGATCCAATTATACATATAGAGAATGTGCACTGTGAATCTTTATTTATCAAATAAATAATATATTTTTTATAAAGCGATTGTCTTAGGATACCTCTCAAATATAACAGTCATGATCAAGGAGATTTGGCTTCATCTCAGCGTTGGATTTGACGACCGAAAGTTCTTCCCGCCTATGGGATGGTGAAGATCTAACGACCCTAGCCGAGAGCGTGCTAGTATATTAGGTCGAAAGAGATATGCCCATGCGCTTATCATGAGTTTTGCTTCTAACGCCGCTCATATAATCGTCAACTCCGAGTGACCTACGCTACAACACTTCAGTAATAGGCAAAATAATGATGAGTTGCAATTCGTCTATTTTTATTTTTTCAAATGTCAAAAAAACAAACATGCAGATCACAAGATGAAATCTATAAACCTTTCCATTAATTACTACAATAAGGAAGAGAAGTTCCTACTTGTTCTCCATTATTCACAATTGTTTGAGAAGAAGGGTAAATACTTAAGTTGATATCTGGTTCCAAATGGATACGTTAAACAAATGCTGAAATTTAAGATGTTGGAATCTTTTCAGTGATGAGAGTTTCTTTATCGTTTACTTAATTTAATTTAATTTTGTATATATCAAATTTAATTTAATTTAATTAATTTAAAATATTTATTAATCAAATAAATTATTCTTTAAATAAATTATAAAATCTTAATTTTATTTATATCCATTTTCATTCTTTTCTATTTTTATTTTTGTTAAAAGAAATTCTTAACTTTATTTATACTATTTTTTTTCTTATATTTATTTTTCTAAAGTTTTTTCGCTTAATGTTTTCCCTCTAAACTCATAACTTTCGTTTCAAGCTTCATACGCAATCTCTGCGCTTTCGTCTTCCTCTATCCATCGCCAAAATCCTAAATCTCATATCAGAAATCTTTTCTCTTCTATTCAATTTCGAACCTAAATCTCATACCGAAAACTTTTCCTCTTCCTTTATTCAACTCCAAAATCCTAAATCTCACTTAAGAAAACCTTTTTTCTTTTTTTATTCGATTCTACGTAGCCTCCGACTCTGTACTACTAGAATACATCGTTGTTATTTTTTTAATTAATATATATATTTTAAAAAATTATTATAAATATTTAGAGTGACATTTATTAAAAATTATTTATTTTTAAAAAATCATATTAAATTTTTTGTGATCAGAATATTAATAACTATCATTATTATTTA
Source organism: Boesenbergia rotunda (assembly GCA_024364735.1). NCBI lineage: Eukaryota > Viridiplantae > Streptophyta > Magnoliopsida > Zingiberales > Zingiberaceae > Boesenbergia > Boesenbergia rotunda. Next base: position 122,998 of record JAGFNQ010001802.1, on the reverse strand, counting down.
TAAGGAACAATTATTTTTAAAGCATATTAACTTTATTATTTTTTTCTCTTAATATTTTACTTTTATTAGCCTCTAATAGCAACTAAAGTTAACCTAAATTTTTTTCCTTTCCTCTTTCTAGTAACAACTAGAACCAGAGTCCTTTCTATAGTTAACCTTAATCTCATATTTTCATAGATAATCAAAATTATTTATCGGAACGGGACCATGTTAGACTTATTATGAATAAATTAAAAGAAAATTATTATTTAGTTATTAAATAATTAACTAATATTTAAAATTATTTATCGACATGATTTATAAATTAATAAATTAATTAATCAACTCTCAATTATTAAGAATAATAATATAATAAAGGAAATTATTGATTAATTATTAAATAATTAACTAACAAATAAAAATATTAATAATTATATTTTAGTTGGTTAAGATATTAAATTCTAAGTTAGGAGACCTAGGTTTGAGTTATTGACAAACTTCTTGTAATATTTATACGTTTATAAAAAAAAAACCTTCATTCCAACTTTTAAAAGAAAATAATAAATTAATAAAACTTTGAACCAGTGGTTGGTTAGTTTGGGCTGGAATTTGACTCAGTTACGAGTCTAGGGTTGGGTCATGTTCGGACTTGACACGGGGTCGAGTGTACCCTGTTACAGAGGCAGTCAACACCATCACCATAAAGTTTTTGGTCGGCCTCTATTTCTTGCTCTGCTCGCTCTCTGCAGAGGCCACCTTTGTCCGCAATACCGATGGCTGGAGCCTTCGCTCAGGCCATCAGTACCACATCCTCCCCCGGCGGCGACGACCTCACTCTCGCGACCCTCAATAAAAAAAGATCTTTCTTCGGATGCTCGCTCCTCATAGTGGCTCATGAGCGTTCTGAGGTTGACTCTGACATCTCGGTGATCTTTTCGTTGGCACTTGAGGGGAGCGAGTTTGTGAATATGTCGACCAACCGCAATGTGTGGTTCTCCATGGCGACCATCTGCTTGCAGTCGATAGTCGGACAGCTCGGCTACGCGTCCATTGGGGGGCGACGGTACATGATTTTCGATGGAGTCAATGGGCGCTTCGACGCTGGGTTTAAGGTAGAAAGGTACAGGGGGAGAGGGACTACAAGTTGTTCCATTGTTCGAGTAAGGTGGTGTGCGACAATGTGGGGCTGTTCGTGGAGTGAGGGAAAAGATGGTTGGGGCTAGACGGCGACCCATTTCTAGTATCTTCAAGAATGCACAATTAGAAATTCTAAACTAGCTCACTTCATTATCGGTTTCCTTATATTGCTCTCTACTATTCTTCAAAATAATTTACTTTCAATCAGTAATCATGTTCTAGTGGTATCTTATGTACTGGAAATGTGATTTTATATGATTCAACTTACGTGCGTATCTATGTGCTCTAGAATGATATGCTTTACTTCCCTTGAGCAAGTTGCAAAACCACATATATCTCTGATTGTTTTTATTTTACTCCATATTTATTCAATTAATCTTGAGAGTTTTGACTTGAGAAGCATTTGTGTTGTGTGTTTATATTTTTGTGTAATTGGGTGGAAAGAGAACGATGCCCATGAACTTGGATGACTTTCACTAGAAATTACATGCGAACAAACCTCATGAATCACCATTCAGTTGGTTGTCTCCAATTGGCACATGCTTTTTCTTAGCTAAGGATAGAAGGTTCTCCATCTTACATGCTTTCTTCATTGCTGTCATTTCTGTAATATGTATATGTTTCCTTGCTAATCCTGCAAGTTTATAGCTATTTTACCACTGTGATATTAATTAATTCTAGTAGATATATACTTTAGTTGAATTTGTCTTCCTCTTGTTTATATTCTGAAACATCTCTTCCCTTGTTTTTGTTTTGTATATAGAATTAGGGTCTCCAATATGGGTTGTGTTCTATCTAGTCCTAGAGATGCTAGTCCATTAAGAGCTGGGAGTATTGGGGAGGTAGCTGTTTTTCTACTAGGATTCCGTATCCCCAAAAGTGTGAATTGTAATTAGGTGACTTTTTGATGAGAAGTCTTCTGGATCGCTTCTCAGCCCTCAAAACTAGAATTGTCTCAATGGCTTCTATTAAGGCTTGGCAATTCACAAAGCCAATGCCAAGAGGAATGACTACAAGACATGGTTTGTTTTGTTAGAATGAAAAAGTTGCTTTCTCATAGGTGTTGATAAGCAAAATGTTTTTGCCTCTTTTACAAAAGACTCATTAATGGATTTGAATTTTATCTGTACTACAGGTTCTGCTTTGAGCGAACTTCTGCGTGCAGTGGAAGACTACTTGCCTAATCTTTTAGGCCTAGTGAATGATGATAATTCAAAAATCACCTGACAAACTGATTAGCATTGTGATTGGGGTTAGCATTATTTAAGTTTATACAATCATATAGTTTCTTGGATTTTATTCGATAGGAAGCCAATTGATAGATAAGGTAAAGTTTATATGGATTAACCTTGAGGATGAAGCAGAGGTTAGCATCGGAATTATTTGACTTCTTCTTATTCTCATGAAAATAGCAAAACTTGCAAGATTTTTTGCCTTTACATAACTGGACTCTCTTGAATGGAAGGAAACTGCCATGACAAATGCTTGGTATGAGTTGTTGTGTGTGCTACACTTGATGGCATGTTATCGTTGTTTCAAGCCAATTTGTTACTTCTTCCTAAGATGTCACATGAGGGCTACCAAGTCAAGATACCTGAAGGTGGGTATTGGCGCGAACTCTGAGATGTTGGGTTTCTGGATCGTCCGTCGCAAGTGCTTCCCGATTTACCCTGACAGTCGGTAGGAAACTTCCGTGGAGCCGAATTGATCGTCCAAGGTACCTCGTTAATCATTTTCTGAAGGTAGGTATCGAGCTTTCTTTGAGCATAAGTTCATTCTCTTTGTCGACTTGCAGCTGAATGAAACTTCAAACCAGTATGTAAGGTTACTACTAAGAAAGTTTAACTATCCGTTAAATGCATACAAATTTGTCATGCTCCAAGTGAGCCCTCTTCCTAAGGATAGAGCATTTCAATGATCGGACTCATCTATTTGTGAGATCTGATGGGTTGCTGTCGGGGAGGATGCAAACTGATATAATATTGTCGAGGTCAGTGTTTGACACTATCTCCGTAAAACAATATTGCTCCACTACAGGTATTCACGGAGAGCAACAATTTATTTACCAAGATACAACGACGATATCTCGAAATAGGAGCATTTCAAATTTCGAGACCAGCGAACCTTCTTGTAGGCTTTTTGGACTCTGGATGCAGAAGATGAGATGTATCCTTTTTGAACTGGATGATTGAATGAATGATTCCAACATCTAGGAGATTATATTTATACTAGGAAAGAGATGAGGTATCTTTGGCGAGTGGGTGTGTGACCTTTGGTTTAGGATTGATCTGGCTTGTTCGATCTGGAGGGTTGTAACCCTTCAGATAGCCCTTTGATCGCAGCCGTTAGATCTAGATTATTGTAACCCTTCATATCCCCCTTTGATTTCAGTTGCCAAATTCGATCTGACGTTTTAAATTAAGTCTCATCACCAATGGTCAGATTGCGACTCTTCGCAATTAACGCTCCAGATCGGATCACTTGTGAACCAGCACCTCTCTTTGATCCAACGGTTGTCACAGTCGGCAGTCTAGTAATCTCTTTCAACCTACACGAGTGCCACGTAGGCACTGCCACGTCACATAATACATCACTCGAATGCTATGTCACTTGGAGTATAAATTTAAGCTCCTCACGATGATACGAAGTGCAAAGAGCACCAATAAAGCGCCCATTTCACGCGTGCGCGCGTGGCGGGTGACGGGCCGTAGGTGCGAGTACTTGCTCGCCTGTGAGAAGAGAACACTTGTGTTTTTCTTTTTTAACTCCATCAATACTGAAACACATATATGGAAGTAAACACCTTTGAAATTTTCAGATATGGAACTATTCTCCATCTACTTCCTTTTATGTCAATTTTGGGCTAACTTTAAATAATTAATTTCTCATTCATCGGTAATCGATTTTGAGCAAATTAATAGTCTAGATTCATCTATGTGAAACATATATTTTATTTTTGAAGTCAATTTTGACTTTCATTGATTGATGACACCTCAATTTTCTATTGCAAAACTATATTTGGTCTTTTAAAGACCCAAATAACCAACAATCTCCCACATGAATAGAAATTAATGCGTGTATGCATGCTGACACTTTATAAGAGTCCAATCGATAAGTCAATGCATCAGGAGAGTTAGCTTGTGACTTTGAACCTTCTGTAGTGGAATGTTATCGAGAATATTAGGTTGCGCAGTGAACGTGATGTCTTGAACTGCTCAGTTGTTTGTGTATACTAAGACAACAACACCCACATAGGGACTTATCTCATCTACTTTTGGTTCTCATGGTTAGTTCCGTTTTGGTCATGAACACCATCTTGGATTCATGAGTATTTCACTGAAGTGACCTGTCTTTATACTCACATAGGTGATACTTCTATCAAGAGTATCCTATCATACTCTACCTTATAAAGGTATAAAAATTATTAAAAGTATAAGCTTAACCTCACTACATGTGGTAGGACAACACATATTCATCCTAGGATTAGGATAGAGATAATATATCTCATGTGCTGTGTAACACAACTTCTATAACTTCGTTGTCCCATTGAACCAAGATCTTGATATCGACTTAGCCCCTTCATAAGAGGATTTGCCAAATTATCTTTGGACATAACATACTCAATTGTAATCACTCCATTTGAGATCAACTGCCTAATGGTATTATGTCTGCGGCGTATATATCGTGACTTATCATTATACATACTACTCTTTACACTTTCAATCGCCGATTAACTATCATAGTGTATAAGTACGGTAGACACAGGTTTCATCTAGCTGGAAATATCTTCTAAGAAGTTTCACGCGGGCATGCCGTCTACGTATAGACAGATGATTACATGACCTTCAGATGTGGTTTTGACATAAATGCATTTGTCACATTCATTTATTTTGAATTCATTTGACAACATTATTTTGTCAAATTTTTCGTGTCATTGTTTAGACGCTTGTTTATGTCCATATAACGACTTAACAAGTTTACACACTTTTTCCTCTTTTCCTGGAGCTATGAACCCCTTGGGTTGCTTGATATAGATTTTTTCTTCCAACTCATCATTTAAGAATACAGTCTTAACATCCATTTAATGTATTTCAAGGTCGTATAGTGTTGTGATGACAATCAGCACTCATATAGACGTAATCCTTATCACAGGTGCGTAGGTATCGAAGTAGTCAAGACATTCATTTTGCTTGAAACCTTTGGCTACAAGTCAGGCCTTATACTTGTCAATCGATCCATCAGCTTTATACTTGCGTTTTAGTATCCACTTACAACCTAATGATTTAGTATCTGAAGGAAGGTCCACTAATTTTCAAGTATGATTATCATGATGGACTTGATTTCATAATTGACAGTCTCTTTCCACAATGAGGCGCTGGGACTAGAGAGGGCTTCGCTTAATGTTTTTGGGTCCATTTCCGACATAAAAGTCATGAAGTCTGGCCCGAACAATTTCTCAACTCTAGCCCGTTTGCTCCGACGTGACTCTGAGCTTTGATCGTCAATAGTCCTTTTACGAAAACTAAGTTCAGAAACGTTCTGTTCGTTAGAACTTCCGTTGCAATCACTTTTAACGTTTCCCTTCTTATTTGGGAATGTGTGTTCAGAGAATATTGCATTTCGAGATTTTATGAATGTTCCCACATGAATATCAAGAATGTCTGATTTGTGAACTATGAAATGATATGCACTACTTTTATGGGCATATCTGACAAATATCGCATTGAACATTTTAGGTTCGATTTTTATATGCTTTGGCTTGGGTACTTCAACCTTTGCCAAACACTCCCACACTTTTAAGTATTTGTGCATAGCTCGTAGCCTTTCCATAGTTCGTATGACGTTTTATCATTTTTTTATGAGAGATTTTACTGAGAATGTGATTTGCCGATAATATAACTTCCCCCTACAAGTTCTGGGGTAAGCCTGAATTTATCAGAAAGGCATTTATCATTTCCTTTAGTGTCTGATTTTTACGTTCGACAACACTATCACATAAATCACTATGTATCAATTCTAGAAGAGTCGTTGATCTTTCGACTGAATGAAAAGGTAGTCTCGTCATCTTTGCTTCCACACACACTTTACATTTGTGTGTTTCGTCAATATTGAAGTTTGGTAATAAATTTAATTTCACGAGACGTTTCAGAGTATTATTATTAACATGTCCAAGTCGATCATGACATAAATTAAAACACTAAATAACGTAGCTGAAAGATTTTATTTTATTAGTATCGAATTCATAGTGTAGAGTCATTACTGTTAGATCGATGTCGGTTGCTAGAGGAGGGTGAATATCAATTTCTCAAACTTTTCTCTACAAGATGGTTAGCACAATACAAGAAAAATAATAAACAATATGAAAACAATGCTAACACAGAGATTTATTTGGTATCCACCTCAGAGAGGTGACTAATCCAAGAATCCTTCGGTGGATCACTGCCCGGATACCCTCCGGCTAGCGCTTGTCGCTCCTTGTGGGCGGAGAAACCTCGCCACAACACCTCAACAATATCTGAGCTCTTAGACTACTATTTGGCTCTTACCCAAAGCCAAATTCGTCGAAGGTCCCAGTCAAAACGAAGCCCCCTTTAAATAGAACTTCATTCTGTTTGGCCGCCACCAGTCGACTGTTCCCAGGGCAGTCGACTGCCCCCACCAAAATTCGACCGTTGCAAGCCCAACGTTCGAATTCTGGCCACTACCAGTCGACTGCTCCCAGGGCAGTCGACTGGTCCAGGGCCGAAAACCATCTGTGAGTTTCTGTTTGTGTTGGCAGTCGACTGTTATATCACCAGTCGACTGCCTAGCTATACAAACACTCTTCCTCACTCCAACGACCCTTTCCACGTGTGCCTTCAGGTACACTTCCTTGGCTTGCCCCTTGAAGTCTTCTTCCACCGACTATCGTCCCTCGGATGCGCACACATGCCTTCCCTTGACTTGCCTCCATGCCATCCTTCACGTGTGCCCTCTTGAAGTCCACTTCCCGGCTTGCCCTTAGAGTCCTCCTCCCTCGGCTCTCGTCCCTTCATGACTTTCCTGACTCTTCACCAGCAGCCTTGACTTTTTCCTTCGCGCCCTCTTCGTCTTCGGCTCCCGTCCCTCGGATGCACACAAGCCTCCAGCTTGTCTCCATGCATCCTTCATGCATGCCTCGAAGTCCGTGCCCCTCGGCTCATCATCCCTGCTATCCAAGGTCCCTCAAGTGCGCACACAAGCCTGCGACTTGTCTCCATGCCACCCTTCACCATACCGAAGCCATCCATCTAAGTCTATATGTGTAACCTGCACATTCTGCACGCTCACATACACATATTAGAACACAAGGGAAAATCTAACTTAAACCTTTGCCCAAACATCAAAACACATGGTCACTCCGGACCATAGATTGCCTCAACAATCTCTCCCTTTTTGATGTTTGGCAATACGTTTAAGTTAGGAAAAACAAATAGCAATATATAGCAATAACAATGCTAAAACAATCATTTGGACTTATGTTGCCAAGACTCCATCTTGACTTACACCGCCAATGCATATGCAATGCAAACAATCATGGATCCTATCCCAAGGCATCCCACACCTAATCTTCCCAAGAGTTAGGATTTTTCACCAAAACGGACTTTTTAAAACATTTCCAAGGCTCCCCTACATTGGACTTACAAAGGCTAGCCAACGGCTAGTTTCGGGGTATACCAGTCGACTGCCCCAATGGCCAGTCGACTGGTCCGAGGCCGTAAACTTTCTATGGGTTTTGGCAGTCGACTGCCTCCAGGCCAGTCGACTGCCTTGCCTCACAGCCCAGCTCTAGCCATTCCGGACCTTCTCCTTCGCGTGTGCCTTCAGGTTTGCTCCCTTGGCTTGCCCCTTGAAGTCCTCTTCCTCTGGCTATCGTCCCTCAGATGCGCACGCAAGCCTTCCATTAGCTTGCCTCCATGCCACCCTTCACGTGTGCCCTTGAAGTCCACTTCCTGGCTTGCCCTTGGAGCTCTCCTCCCTCGGCTCTCATCCCTTGGATGTGTCCACCATGTGTGATTCTCCAAGTCCTGCAAACTCAATCACACACATCAAATACAACATAACACTCTAACCTTAAACATATTCGCCCAGACATCAAAATCATGATCTTCCAATCATTTAAAGGTCGATTGCCTCAACATTTTTGCCCTTAAATGACACTTCCTTGTCATTTTCGGACTTCTCTGTTGGTGCAGGCAGCACCTAAGTCGAACCTGGGTTTTGATAATGGCAAAGGGTTCAAAAGTTAAGATATTATTTTGGCTAATGTGTTCACTGAGTGTGCAGAAAGAAGTCCTGGCGAAGGACTGCTGGGCACCTAGCGAAGGAATGCTAGGCATCGAAACCCTAAGACCTGGCGAAGGAATGCTGGGCACCTGGCGAAGGGCTGCTAGGAGTCTAAGACCTGGCAAAGGACTGCTGGGCACCTGGCGAAGGGCTGCTAGGAGTCTAAGACCTGGCGAAGGATTGCTAGGCACCTGACGAAGGACTGCTTGGTACCGAAGACCTGGCGAAGGACTGCTAGGCACCTGGCGAAGGACTGCTGGGCAAAAAGTACAACCGGAGGAGCCGGTTGGCAAAAGGTAAACTTCCTGAGAGGAGTAGGTGAGGACGTGTTCCCCGTCGAGGGAACAGGAGGCGTCGGTTCGACCTAGGGTTCCATTTGGGAGACCCGAAGTCAGAACCAAGACAGCTACGCTGTAAAAATTTATCTAATACTCTTGCTCTATTGTTTTGGAACTAACCTTGAATGCAGGACCGAAGGAATGTGTCTCTGCAGCTCAGAACGTCCCAAAGAAGAGGGGCAGGAAGCTGGGCAGGGCGCCCTGAAGGTCCCGGGTGCCCCCAAGGTCAAGGCAAAACAAGGAAGCAAGAGTTGCTTCGAAACTGTAGTAAGCAGGGCGCCCTGGAGGTCCCGGGCGCCCTGGGTCAAAGCAAATGTGTCATCGAAGCAAAATCAACCGCGAAGCCAGCAGACCAAGTCAAGCGGGGCGCACCCCCGTCAGCTCCGAGGCCGATTCTGAGGGATAAGCGCTGACCGAGCTGCGGATGAGGTTTCTCGGATCCGAAGGCACGTGTCAGGCGCCCCCGACGTCCAGGGCGCCCCAGGAGTACTATAAAAGGGGCTCGACCCCAAGGCTTCAAGACATCAATTTTCCAACGCCTCTAAGCTCTTCGTTCAAGCGCTCTGCTCCGACAAACTCCGTTCTCGACATTCTAGCGCCGACGACGACCCTCTACTCCGAAGTACGATCCACACCGGGTGTCGGTAACGAAGAGTGTACTTTTTTTTACTACACTACTATTGTAACAATTTCTGTAAATCTTTGCGCTATTATAGAATTGCCCGCAGTAAACGGTCAAGGACCGTGGGCCTTGGAGTAGGAGCCGACCGCGACTCCGAACCAAGTAAAAATACTTGTGTTCCTCGTGTTTGTTTTTAATTCCGCTCCGCATTCTCTTTTTCTTAATCCGAAAAGTTTTTCACGATATTCGCCCCCCCCTCTATCGTGTTTTCTCGATCCAACAAGTGGTATCAGAGCGGGGAAGCTCAAATTTGGTGCAACCACCAATTTGGGAGTTTTTCGGATTTTTCTTCGAAATTTTTAATTTTTTTCGATCGAATTTTTATCGTTAATCGAGGTTGGTGCAACACCACTCGATATTTTTTTTATCTTCTTCCCGCACTACTAATCCAAGACCAAGTCTTGGGACAGTTTTTTGTTAATTTCATTTCAGAATTTCTAAATGGTCATGCAAGAAGGGTTCAGTACAGCCAGACCACCACTCTTCAGTGGGGAGGATTTCTCCTACTGGAAGAGTGGGATGGAAGTCCACCTGAAAACTCAGGTGGACATGTGGATAATTATCCAATCTGGACTGGAAATCCCGAAGAACGCTAAAGGAGTGCAACAATCATACACCTAATGGGATACCGCACTGAAAAGAAAGATCGAGGCTGATACTAAAGCGACTCAAACACTCCAATGCGGCCTAACCAAAGAAGAGCTGAACTGGGTGGGACCATTCAACAGTGCAAAGGAACTCTGGGGTAAGTTAATTGAGTTGCACGAAGGAACCTCCGACACCCGAATCAGCAAGAGGGACCTACTGCTAAACAAGCTATACACAATCAAGATGAACGACAGCGAATCTGCAGCCTAGCTCCACGGCAGAATCCAGGAGCTGATGAACGGTTTACATTCAATTCGTCACAAGGTAGAAAACCGTGACCTGATCAGGTACACCCTTAATGCTTTCCTGAGAAACACTTTGTGGGCATCTATGGTAGATGCGTACAAAATTTCAAGGGATCTCTCTAGAATCAAATTAGACGAGTTATTTTCTGAACTTGAGTTACATGAGAAGACTAACTGCACCTTAGCCGAGAAAGGGATTACTTTTGTTGCAGGCAAAATAGGAAAAGTGATCAAGAAGAAGCCTCAACCTGTACCCGAGTCTGACTCAGACTCAGACTCAGACTCAGAAGACAGCGAAGGAAATCGACCCAAGCTGGTTCGGCTAGCCCGGGACTACTACAAGGAGATGAAAAACCAGACCAATAGAAGGAAAGCCAGCCGAAGAATGGAAGAACCAGCTGAACCTTCAAATGAAAAGACCAAACCAAATGTGACCTGCTACGAGTGCAAAAAGAAGGGTCACTACAAGACGGAATGCCCCAATCTGAAGGAAACGAAGAAGACAAGAAGGAAGAAGGCCCTTCAGGCAACGTGGGACGAATCTTCCTCCGAAGAAGAAGAAGAGGCCCCACAGTCGAACCTGCTCGCCCTGACTGCTTCGGAAGAAGTCGAGACCGAGTCAGAATCGGAACCGGACGACGGAAAGCTCACATTTTCAGAGGACGGCGAAATCACTATAAGTGGATTTTCTAGAATTCAATTAACTGAATTAATTGCTTACCTTTCTCGCGAGTCGAGTCCCTCCGACATGAAGTAAAACTCCTGAAAGAGGGAGCTGACTCTAGATCCTTAACTGAGAAGGTTCAAGAAGAAACCTCTACTCAAGTTGAAAAACTTGAGAAAGAGAACTCCTCCTTGAAAACTCAAGTCAAGGACCTTAGAGCAACCTTAGAACGATTCACTTCTGGGTCCAAGGGTCTTGACATGATCCTTGGAAAACAGAAGTCCGTTCTAAATCGATCCGGGTTACGTTATCGAACCAAGGCTAGACAAAGGTCTTACTATGCTGTACTGAATCAGTCTAGACCCAAAGTTCAGGCATGGGTACCCAAACTGTGCCTGAACAACCAAACTGGATCAAATCAGTATTGGATCCCCAAGGACAAGATTCACATCTTGCCGAACCATTATCGTGGCTTTAGTCCAGGGGAGCCAAATTAAAAATAATTTTCATAGTTAAATGAATTTCTTTTCTTGTTTTAAATTGCATGATTGCTTGTCTATTTATTTTCTGCAATTTACCATGCTTAGACCTAGGACTGGTTAGATTAAGGACTGAACTAATTAACTAAAATTTGAACAACATAGTATTGGGTGGCGGTGAGATGATAGTACGTTAGGGAAGCCTTTTCTAATAAGGTCAAGTATACACTACTTGGTCTCTTTAGACTGGTGGAACTAGCCGAAGCTACCGATCCAAGACCCAAACTAGTTAGACAAGAATTTTTCAAAAAGTAATTTTGAAAATGAAATTTCATTAAAAGGCTTTGTCAAGGAAAGGGTTGATGATCCAATAAGGCTACGGCCAAAGAAGACCTAGTGCCTCGCCAAGACCTGGAAGCCAATTTTTGAAATTCAAATTCAATTTACTCTTTGTCAAATTCAAATCTAACACAAATTTTCAGTTAATCGTAGATTCAACACTCTTTTTCAAAATAAATTCAAAACCAAGTGTTTTCAAAATTAATTTAACCTTTTCAAAATTAATCATGATTTTGCAAAATAACTTCTTACTTCTATTCAAAACTGTCTCACAAAAACTCGTAAGGCTAACGTGATTGATAACTCTAGATTGGGTGAGACAGACTAGGTTGTGAAAATCAATTTAAGCTATCCTTAATTCTAATTGGATCTAAATCAACAAAACTCTTAATGTGTAGGAACATAAAGATTTGGACCAATGGATGTTAGATAGCGGGTGCTCCAGACATATGACTGAGGATAAATTGAAATTCACCAAGCTCAAGTTCAAGAACCTAGGCTCAGTAGCATTTGGCAACAATGCTACACTCAAAGTGATTTGGTCAGGTAACATTGAACTCAAATCTGACTTTGTTATTAAAAAGGTGCTTTTGGTTGAAAATTTTAAATTTAACTTGCTTAGCATAAGCTAATTATGTGATACTAGCTATGTAGTTACCTTTACCAACTCTAACTGCCTGATTAGAAACTTGCAAGACTCAGAAATCATGCTTAAGGGCTCTAGGAAAAATAATGTTTACACTATAAACCTATCCTTAGTACCTAAATGCATGTTAACTCAGTTAGAAGAATCAAACCTCTGGCATAGGAGATTAGGTCACACTAATCTAAGATTAATTTCAAAAATCACCCAACTTGGCCTAATTAAAGGTATACCTAAAATTAAGAACCATGAAAACTTAATATATGAATCATGCAATCAAGGTAAACAAACCAGGTCTAGTCATAGACCAATTCAATCAGATCTAACTCAAACCACACTTGAGCTCCTGCACCTTGACCTATTTGATTCACATGGAGCCAAGTCACTAAGCGAAAACCGGTACTGCTTAGTAATTGTTGATGATTACTCTAGGTTTACCTGGGTTAGGTTTCTAAAGACCAAAGATGAAACCCTAAACCTATTTAGTGATTTTTGCAAGTTAATTGAAAATCAAAACGATAACAAAATCAAAAGACTTAGGAGTGATCACGGGGGAGAGTTTGAAAATCAACGATTCGAGGAGTTTTGTAAGATAAACGGGTATATACACGAATTTTCGTGTCCTAGAACCCCCCCAGCAAAATGGGATAGTTGAACGAAAAAATAGAACCCTACAGGAAGCTGCTAGGGCTATGCTCAATGAATTCAACCTAGCTAACCAATTTTGGGCAGAAGCAATTAGTACGGCTTGCTACATCCAAAATAGGGTCCTAAATAACAAACGACACAATAAAATACCCTATGAATTGTACTACCATAGACTTCCAAACCTACATTACCTAAGGGTCTTTGGGTGCAAAGTCCATATCCTAAACACCAAGGACTATCTAAATAAATTCCAGTCTAAGTCAACCCCAGGCATCTTCTTAGGATATTCAACAACAAGTAGAGCCTATAGGGTTTACAACAAACAAACTAAGAAAATTGAAAAACAACAAATCTAATATTTGATGAAGAAATTAACTCAAAATCTGATAATCCAGATCTAAATTCATAAAATACTGATAAAGAAGACAATGAACAAACTGTTGAACCTTTAATAGAACCCCTAAATGAACTAACTATTGAACCAACTATTGAGTCAATTGAACCATCTATTGAACCAACCCGAGTAGTTGAACCAAATACTGAACCAAACCGACTGGCCGGCCCTGAGGCTGAACCAAGTTCCAGAAAAACTAAGAAACCCAGACTCAGCCACCCAACTGATCAAATTGTGGGTGATCCAACTTTAGGAGTCAGAACTAGGTCTTCCTATAAAACCTTAGTCAGATTGCACTGATTTCAAAATTGAACCTAAGACTATAGAGGAAGCCTTACCTGATCCTGATTGGATCATAGCTATGCAGGAAGAGTTAGCCCAGTTTGAGAGGAACCAAGTCTGGGAACTAGTACCTAAACCTGAGGGCAAATCTATTATTGATACTAAGTGGGTTTTTAGGAATAAGCTAAATGATCAAGGAGAAATAGTGAGAAATAAAGCCCGCTTAGTAGCCAAAGGATCCAGTCAAGTAGAAGGGTTAGATTATGACGAAACCTATGCCCCAGTAGCTAGACTTGAGTCCATTAGGATGTTGTTAGCATTTGCATCCCATAAAGGGTTTAAACTCTACCAAATGGATGTAAAGTCAGCCTTTCTAAATGGATTTATTAAGGAAGAAGTCTTGTAGGACAACCCCCTGGTTTTGAGGACTTAGAAAGACTTGACCATGTATACAAGCTCACTAAAGCACTTTATGGACTAAAATAAGCACCTAGGGCCTGGTATGAACGTTTATCAACCTACCTAATCTCTAAAGAATTTAAATAAGGACAAATTGACTCAACCCTATTTATTAAGACCTTAGAAAAGGACATCTTCATTGCACAAATCTACGTCGACGATATAATCTTTGGATCCACCAACTCAAATTTCTTAAATGAATTTGAAATGAGCTTAGTTGGTGAGCTCAACTTCTTTCTAGGGTTACAAATTAAGCAAACTAGGGATGAAAACTATATCCATTAATCCAAATATGCTAAGAAATTAATAAAGAAGTTTAAAATGGAAAACTCCAAAAGCATAAGTACCCCCATGGCCACAAATGTAAAAATAGATAGTGACCCTGATGGTAAACCAGTAGACCTTAAACTTTATAGAAGTATGATTGGAAGTCTACTGTACCTTACAGCCAGCGACCCGATATCCTTTTTGCTGTAGGAATGTGTGCTAGATACCAAACCTGTGCTAAGGAAACACACTTAGCAGCCCTAAACAGAATACTTAGATACATTAAGGGCACCCTAAATGTAGGGATTTGGTATCCTAGAACCTCAACTTTTGATCTATCAGGATATTCGGACTCTGACTATGCGGGTTGTAAACTAGATAGAAAGAGTACAAGTGGAAGCCACCAACTCTTAGGAAATAATCTAGTAAGTTGGTGCAGCAGAAAGCAACATTGTGTAGCTCTATCCATAACTGAAGCTGAATATGTTGCTTTAGGAGAGTGTGTAGCACAACTCTTATGGATGATGCACACTCTTAAGGACTTTCAGCTTAACTACACCCAAACCCAAGTCTATATTGATAATATAAGTTCAATTAATCTAACTAAAAACCCAATCCAACACTCCAGAACTAAACACATAGAAGTTAAACACCACTTTGTAAGAGATCACATAGCCAGGGTGAGATAGTCCTTAACATGTAGATTCTAAATCTAACTTAGCTGACATATTCACCAAACCCCTACCTGAGTCTGAGTTCAGCTCACTAAGAAGGCATTTAGGATTATGCTTGGTAGAATAGGTTTGCTCTACTTCTGTTTTTTAAAACTGTTATATTACTTGATTTTAAAATTAGTTCCTACTTAACTTGAAAAATCATTTTTGTTGTATTTTAAAAATATTCTTCGACTTAGTTTTTTTCAAAATTTACCCCTTCGAAACTAGGGTTTTTTTCGCAAATGGACTTAGCTTAGGCCCTAATCCTAGAACTGCATGCACCTATAGATCTAGAGTCAGCATCTCACACGCACCTTAGGGTACTTTTGATTGATAACCTAGAATGGGTTGAGATGCTTAGGTCTTTGCCTTAATTCAAGATGCTTTAAGTCAGTGCATCTGCAGTAATTGGAGCACTAAATACAGATTAAACAATAATCAGGTTAAGTGTCAAGCTTAGAAAATCTAACTTGAACAATACACTTAACTTGACTAGCCCTAGCGAAAGCTACTGTTTATAACAGCCAGTAAGTAGCTAATTGGGTTAGACAGGACCCGAAAGAGATAATTCAAATTGATTTGGTCCAGTTTATACCTTAAATTGGTTCAGTACAACACCTTACTTCTTTTGCTATATTGTTTTACTATATTGTTTTTTTTTATATATGGCAAAGGGGGAGAGAGTGGAAAGGAGAGAAGGTTTTAAATGTTTTTCAAAATTCAAAACTTTATGTATCTCTTTTTTCAAAAAGTAGAGTAAAATCCCTTAAGCTGTTTTCAAATTCTAAGTACTTAACTTAAGCTGTTTTCAAATTTCCTAAGTACTTGACTCAAGCTGTTTTCAAAATTTCTCTAAGTTTTCAAAATTGGAAAATTTTCACAACTCAAAAATATGGTAGAAATTTTCTTTCAGTTTTTCTAAGGGTTAAGAACTTCAGAAGAAGTTTAGAAAATTTCTAAAGTGCAAAACTAAGTATTGACTTGAAAATTCTTCTAAGTGTAAATTCTCTAAGTACAAATTTTTCAAGTGTCAATCTCAAAAATGTTTTTTGAAAAATAATTTCTAACTTACTTTATTTTCCAACCCAAAAATCTTTTTGGAAAATAATTTCTAACTTACATTGTTTCCCAACCCAAAAATCACTTTTGGAAAAGATTCTAAGTGTTGAAAAATAAATTCCCTTTTAGACTTAGAAACTTTTTCAAACCCCGCGAACCTTTGAAAAATCTAGGAGGAGATTCCTTCCAGGGGGAGGAAATGAAATTGGAGTTTTACCTATTTTTGGTTAAAATTAACTTTTTGAACCGGGTTGCCATAAATCAAAAAGGGGGAGATTGTTGGTGCAGGCACCACCTAAGTCGAACCTGAATTTTGATAATGGCAAAGGGTTCAAAAGTTAAGATATTATTTTGGACTAATGTGTTCACTGAGTGTGCAGAAAGAAGTCCTGGCGAAGGACTGCTGGGCTCCTAGCGAAGGAATGCTAGGCATCGAAACCCTAAGACCTGGCGAAGGACTGCTGGGCACCTGGCGAAGGGCTGCTAGGAGTCTAAGACCTGGCAAAGGACTGTTGGGCACCTGGCGAAGGGCTGCTAGGAGTCTAAGACCTGGCGAAGGATTGCTGGGCACCTGGCGAAGGACTGCTTGGTACCGAAGACCTGGCGAAGGACTGCTGGGCAAAAAGTCCAGCCGGAGGAGCCAGTTGGCAAAAGGTAAACTCTCCTGAGAGGAGTAGGTGAGGACGCGTTCCCCGTCGAGGGAACAGGAGGCGTCGGTTCGACCTAGGGTTCTATTGGGAGACCCAAAGTCAGAACCAAGACAGCTATGGCTGTAAAAATTTATCTAATACTCTTGCTCTGTTGTTTTGGAACTAACCTTGAATGCACGACCGAAGGAATGTGTCTCTGCAGCTCAGAACGTCCCAAAGGAGAGGGGCAGGAAGCTGGGCAGGGCGCCCTGAAGGTCCCGGGCACCCCCAAGGTCAAGGCAAAACAAGGAAGCAAGAGTTGCTTCGAAACTGCAGTAAGCAGGGCGCCCTGGAGGTCCCGGGCGCCCTGGGTCAAAGCAAATGTGTCATCGAAGTAAAATCAACCACGAAGCCAGCAGACCAAGTCAAGCGGGGCGCCCCCAGTGTCCAGGGCCCCCCCCCGTCAGCTCCGAGGCCGATTCTGGAGGGATAAGCGCTGACCGAGCTGCGGATAAGGTTTCTCGGATTCGAAGGCACGTGTCAGGCGCCCCCAGGAGTACTATAAAAGGGGCTCGACCCCAAGGCTTCAAGACATCAATTTTCGAACGCCTATAAGCTCTTCATACAAGCGCTCTGCTCCGGAAAACTCCGTTCTCGACATTCTAGCGCCGATGATGACCCTCTACTCCGAAGTACGATCCACACCGGGTGTCGGTAACGAAGAGTGTACTTTTTTTTACTGCACTACTATAGTAACAATTTCTGTAAATCTTTGCGCTATTATAGAATTGCCCGCAGTAAACGGTCAAGGACCGTGGGCCTTGGAGTAGGAGCCGACCGCGACTCCGAACCAAGTAAAAATACTTGTGTTCCTCGTGTTTGTTTTTAATTCCGCTGCGCATTCTCTTTTTCTTAATCCGAAAAGTTTTTCACGATATTCACCCCCCTCTCTATCGTGTTTTCTCGATCCAACATTTTCCTTCTTGCCATAACTATATGCCACCCTAGCATATATCTTCTCATTGGCATTGGAGACCTTAGACCGGTATCCCAACCCCGATCTATCATTGGTACGATTTAGACCACCCAACACCATGTCTAAACCCTTAGATCCAATAGTAAATCTTTTAGGGTTTTCTCTAACCTATCAAGCTTCTCCCTTAAGGCTTGATTTTCCCGTTCTAGGCTCCTAAACCTAGAATCCACATGTCCACTTTGGGCATTCCTAGACCTACCCATTTGTCTAGGCACATGTCTCCCTTTCTTAGGATTAATGCCTTTGTCCTTAAGTCTAAAGGTCTTTGGTTTATCATGATGCATGAAATTCTTAGGGTTTTGATCTATATGGTTAACCCTATTTTTATAATGATATTTGAAACCAAAATTATGCATGGCCAAATGCTTAACATTATTCCTAGCATGCATGGAGGAATTTAAATTTGAATTACATTTCAAATTAGAGTTAGAGATTATTTCCTTTACCCTTGTAGCTTGCCCTTGATGTGAGCTTCTCTTCTTCTCATTCTTTTCCCAGTTTCTCAAGTGTTCCATTTTCTTTAGCTCTCCTTTTCTCGGACACTTAGTATGATAATGTCCTAGCTCTCCACATGTGAAACATCGAATTTTCTTTCTTCTCTCTTTTGCTTCCTTATTCCTACAACCCATGTTAGTTTTGAAATGAATTGACCCGGGTTTAGATTTTACCTCCTTCTAACCTAGTGGACACTTGTCCTTGTAGTGCACCTTCTTGTTGCATCCAAAGCATATGATGTGGTCTTTAGTCCTTGCTTTGGTGGAGGTAGGAGCTTCTTTTTGCTCCGGTATTGATGTGGGTCTCTCCTCCCCCTCAATTCTTGAAGTGGAGGTATCTTCTATCTCTTCTTCACTTGAAGATGTAGATAATTCAATTCTCTCCCCCTCTTTGGATATTGAGCTTGATTCACCCTCCGATTTGTCCTTTTTCTCCTCCTCTTCTTGTCCTTATGTCGGATTCTCATGTAGAGCTATCACTTGTCTCCATAACTCATATGCATTCTTGTACTCTCCTACATTTAACAAAATATGTGAAGGTAATAACTCCAATATAATACTAGTTACCTTCCTATCAGCCTCCACTTCTTCCGTTTGACTCTTGGTCCAATACCGAGGTCGGAGGCGCTTCCCCTTCTTGTCTGTTGGAGCTTCAAATGGCACTTCTAGTGCAGTCCAATGATCCCAATCCATTTGAAAGAACGTCTCCAATCGCCTCCGCCAATAATTGAAGTCATCTAGGTCGTACGGAGGTGGAATCTGGATATCCCATCCTAGTGGACCTTCCGAGCCCATCTTCCTCTAGCTTTCTTTGCCCTCCCGGCGGTTAGTCCATAGATGAGCGTCCTAGCTCTGATACCACTTGTTAGATCGATGTCGGTTGCTAGAGGGGGGTGAATAGCAATTTCTCGAACTTTTCTCTACAAGATGGTTAGCACAATACAAGAAAAATAATAAACAATATGAAAACAATGCTAACACAGAGATTTACTTGGTATCCACCTCAGAGAGGTGACTAATCCAAGAATCCTTTGGTGGATCACTGCCCGGATACCCTCCGGCTAGCCCTTGTCGCTCCTTGTGGGCGGAAAAACCTTGCCACAACACCTCAACAATATCTGAGCTCTTAGACTACTATTTAGCTCTTACCCAAAGCCAAATTCGTCAAAGGTCCCAGTCAAAACGAAGCCCCCTTTAAATAGAACTTCATTCTGTTTGGCCACCACCAGTCGACTGTTCCCAGGGCAGTCGACTGCCCCCACCAAAATTTGACCGTTGCAAGCTCAACGTTCGAATTCTGGCCACTACCAGTCGACTGCTCCCAGGGCAGTCGACTGGTCCAGGGCCGAAAACCATCTGTGAGTTTCTGTTTGTGTTGGCAGTCGACTGTTATATCACCAGTCGACTGCCCAGCCTATACAAACACTCTTCCTCACTCCAACGACCCTTTCCATGTGTGCCTTCACGTACACTTTCTTGGCTTGCCCCTTGAAGTCTTCTTCCACCGGCTATCGTCCCTCGGATGCGCACACATGCCTTCCCTTGACTTGCCTCCATGTCATCCTTCACGTGTGCCCTCTTGAAGTCCACTTCCCGGCTTGCCCTTGGAGTCCTCCTCCCTCGGCTCTGCTCCCTTCATGACTTTGCTGACTCTTCACCAGCAGTCTTAACTTTTGCCTTCGCGCCCTCTTCGTCTTCGGCTTCCGTCCCTCGAATGTACACAAGCCTCCAGCTTGTCTCCATGCCATCATTCACGCATGCCTCGAAGTTCGCGCCCCTCGGCTCATCATCCCTGCTATCCAAGGTCCCTCAGGTGCGCACACAAGCCCGCGGCTTGTCTCCATGCCAACCTTCACCATACCGAAGCCGTCCAGCTAAGTCCATATGTGTAACCTGCACATCCTGCACACTCACATACACATATTAGAATATAAGGGAAAACCTAATTTAAACCCTTTGCCCAACCATCAAAACACATGGTCACTTCGGACCATAGATTGCCTCAACAATTACAACCATTTTGATCAGACTCTGTTATAAATATCCCTTACATACGATGATACCATTCTTCATAAGTATAAAGTTGTTTGACTGGAATACTAGTCTAAAGCCGACCTTGACAAGTGCCGATCCAGAAATTAGGTTCTTCCTGATGTTGGGAACGTGGAGCACATCAATAAGTGTTAACTCCTTCCCAGATGTCATCTTCAGGATAACTTTCCCGAGTCTGACAATCGTCGATGTAGTGAAATTGCCCATATATAGCTTTCTTCCACTTATCGGAGTATATTCAGAGAACATCGTTTTATCAGAACAGATGTGACGTATTGCTCCAGTATCGATCCACCACTGCTTCGGGTTGTCCACCACCATGTTGGATCCAAACACGACCGCAGTGAGATCCAGTTCCATGTTATCAGAAGTTGCGACCTGGTTCGCAACATCCTTTTGACTCTTAGTTGGTTTCTTTGGGCATCTACAATCCTTGGACATATGTCCTGGTTTTCTGCAGTTGTAGCATGAACCCTTAAATTTCTTGCCTTTAGCCTTCTTTTTGGATTACTTCGGCTTCTTGATGTTTGGCTCAACTAGGTTGAACATCTCGTCGAAAGCCCGGTACGTTCCTCTAGAGTCGATAACTTTCGATTATCCTCCTCTATTCGTAGCCTCAGGATCAAGTCTTCGAGTCCCATCTCCTTTTGCTTGTGCTTGAAGTAATTTTTGAAATCCTTTCACGACGGAGAGAGTTTCTTGATTACCGCAGCTACTTTGAACGACTCGTTCAGCATTATGCCTTATGCATCCAGATGATGCAGTATTAGTTGTATATTTTGGACTTGAGACATTACACTCTTGGAATCCACTATCTTGAAATTCAGAAATTGGTCGACGATGAAATTACTGAATCTGATGTTGTCGGTTTTGTATTTCTTTTCTAGTGATTCCCACAGAGATTTTGCCGTCTCCATTTGTATAATGTGTTGTCCAATGCATTGAGAATGTAGTTGCAGCACAGGAAATCGCCATGCGTTCATGCATTGCATGCAACCTAGCTGTTGGAATCACCTTCCGTAGTGGCTGGTGGGTCTTCACGCACAAATCGTAGGAGGTTTAGTGTTGTCAGATAGAACAACACCTTCTGCCGCCATCGGTTGAAGTCAGCTCCGTTGAACTTTTTCGCTTCTCTCAGTGTGGAACGATGATCGGAACGTCGTTGATCAAGGCCATATCAGTTTGCACAATATCGTTTTATGATTGTGAGATTAGATGGGTTGCTATCGGGGAGGATGCAAACTGATATAATATCGTTGAGGCTAGTGTTCGACACTATTTTCGTAAAACAATATTGCTCCGCTACAGATGCTCATGGATAATAGTAATTCGTTTCCTAAAATATAATGACGATGTCTTGAAATAGGAACACTTTAAATTTCGAGGTCAGCGAATCTTTTCGTAGGCTTTTTGGATTCTGGATGCAGAAGATGAGATTTATGCTTTTTGAACTGGATGATTGAATGAATGATTCCAGCATCTAAGGGATTCTACTTATAGAAGGGGAGGGAGGTGAGGTACCTTTTGGCAAGTGGGTGTGACATTTGGTTTATGATTGATTTGGGTCATTTGACTTGGAGGCTAGTAATCTTTCAGATAGCCTTTTGATCTCAGCCGCTAGATTTGGATGGTTGTAACCCTTCGGATTTCCCTTTGATATCAGCCGTCAGATTCGATCTGACGCTTCAGATTAAGTCTCATCACCAACGGTCAGATCGCGACTCTTCGCGATCAACGCTCCAGATCGTGTCACTTGCGATCAAGCACCCATCTTCGATCCAACGGTTGTCATTCGTTCGCACAGTCAGCAGTCTAATCATCTCTCTCTGCTTACCCGAGTGTCACATAGGCAATGTTGTGTCACATGACACGTCACCTGAGTGCCTCATCCCCTTTTGATCTCAAACGCTAGATTCCATCTAACGCTTCAGATTAAGTCTCATCATCAACGATTAGATCGCAACTCTTCACAATCAATGCTCCAGATCGCGTCACTTGATATCCAGCACCCCTCTTCGATTCAACGGTTGTCATTCATTCGCCCAGTTAGCAACCCAGTCATCTCTCTTTGCCTACCCGAGTGCTACGTAGGCACTGCTACGTCACATGATACGTCACCCAAGTGCCACGTCATCTGGAGTATAAATTTAAGCTCCTCATGATGATGCAAAGTGAAAAGTGTGCCAACAAAGCGACCATTGCATGCGTGCGCGCGTGGCGGGTGACGAGCTCACAGGTATGAGCACCTACTTGCTTGTGAGAAGAGAACACCTGTGTTTTTCTTTTTTTTTAACTTCATTAACACAGAAACACATATAAAGAAGCAAACACCTTTGGAATTTTCAGATATGGGGCTATTCCCTATCTACTTCCTTCTATGTTAATTTTGGACTAACTTTAAATAATTAATTTCTCATTCATCCGTAATCGATTTTGAGCAAATTAATAGTCTAGATTCATTTACGCGAAACGTAAATTTTATTATTGAAGTCAATTCTAATTTTCATTGATCGATAACATCTCCATTTCCCATATAAAATCGTATTTGATATTTTTTTTAACTCAAATATCCAACACAATTGACACCTTCCTCGAGTCGATCAACTGTTCTGGGCCAGTACTTTAAAAGGGGTCGGGCCAAGTGAGGTTGCTAAGACGAAGTTGAGCTTTATGGGTTTGGTCAGTTCATAAGAGTTAGGTCAAGTTTGAGCCTAGGGAGTCATCAGGATTTTGACTGACAATTCAGTGAGACTTTTTTTTTTTAATAGTAAAAGACGATTCGTTCATTTCAGCATTCCTATCATTTTATCTGAAGATCAACATGAAAAAAATAAATGAGGACTACTAAATTAAATATTTATGATTAATACGTGAGAAACCCTATTATAAAGTTCACTTTCAAATCCAATCGATGAAAATTATAATCCAATTGATTAACCATGTAGTTTTTACTTCTGATTTTCTATTTCTGGCTGATATGTCCCTGTTGGGGGTAACTCCTGTAATGAGAGAGCAGATCCTCTGTCTCATTTTTTTCCTTGTCCCGCCTATCTCATTCGTCGCGATGGTCAGTGAATCGTCCGATCATCGATCGAACACCACCACCAGCCTTCGGCCGCCGCCCTGAACAAAACTATACCTTAGGGGTACGGTGAACCCATCGAGATCACCGCAATTGCGATCTCGGCGGATTCACCGTCGAATTCGACGAGATTTCAATTGCGACGATTTCGACCGATTCACCATTCTTCCAAGATATCATTTGATTCGGAACGATAATAAAAAATCATCGATGATGTCCGATCGACGATCGAATGACTCATCAACTATCGTTGACGAGTGAAATAGACAAGATAGGGAGAAAAAGTAGGACAGAGAATCTCACTTCCTGTAATGGATGATTATGTCAAGTCTGGTCTTCGGAGAGAAGGTGTTGGCATTTATTGGCGGTGATATGCAGGATCACGTATCTTGCTCGTGATTGGAGCCTTTGTATCGCTGCATTAATGATCGGCATGCTGCGCTGCTTTGGGAACTCAGAGCCCTTTGCCGCATTAGGTGAATTGGGTGGCAATGAATGGACTCGAGCGCTGGATCCAAATTGCATGAAATAGGAAGGTTGCCACGCATTGGCATGCGCAAGCTCAATTTAACTATCATCTCTTCCCATATTAATTACAGTATCTAAATTAATAATCTTTATAATTCATCATCTCCGTATTAATTTTAAAATAAATTAACAAAAATATTAGAGCTAACAAATCATTTTACCACCTCAACTTAACTATCACAGAACTGATAATTTATTGAAATTAAATTAATTAATTTTTTTACCTATCAAACTCATTAAATTGCACTATTGAAATCTATTTAATACAAAATTAATGATAATTAAATTGACTATTTTTAAAAAAATAATAAAAATTAAAAAAAAATTTAATAAAGACTTAATAAGTATAATAAAAATTTTAAAAATTATATATATATATATACAATCCTGTTCAGCTGCGGACCGTGCCTGCGGACCGTGCGTCCGTGTACCAGTTCATTTTGCTCCCGTGGCATACTGCCGCGTAAGCCCTCACCTCACTGCTCGCGTCCCTTCTCTCTCACGACACTCGCCGAAGCAGATCTGTGCTTCAGTTTCGCGTCCCTTCTCTCTCGCGACATAATAGCGGAAGGGGAAGAAGATCCGCAGCTCTCTATCGCCCCGAGTCCTCTCCCGGCTCCCCCCTCGTCGAATCAGGTCCTCAGCTCTCTCTCACGCCGACTCGCCGCCCGCCTTCTCCCCTCTCGGCGAAGCAGGTACGACCCTAACCCTAACCGTAAAATTTCCTACATTTTTGTCGTAGAAAATTGGTCCGGCCCTAACCCTAACCCTACGGCGTCGTCTCTGGAAATCGATCTCCTCCCCCTCTTTTCTCTTCCATTAATTTCCTTTCATATCCTTTCCCTTTCTTTCCCATCAACTGAAGCACAGACTAATGCTAACTACGTTCCTGGGTCCTTTAGTTTACAATTGATGAATTTCTGGATAGTGGATAATTTAACATAAAACCTTGATTCTAGTTGTAGCAAACAACTTTTGTGATTATTTCAATTTCTGTCAGGTGTATTATAGTGGATATTTTAACATAAAACCTTGAATCTATTTTTTAAAGATCTGACTTCAAAGTGTATCATGGTGGATGATATGGTTCGCCTAAAAATAGATATTCCTCTCATACTATGTAAGTTGGAAAGAATTTTTCCTCCTAGTTTTTTTTATTCAATGGAATATCTACCAGTACATTTAGCATACGAGGCAGAAATAGCTGGTCCTGTTCAGTACAGATGGATGTATCCATTCGAATGAGTTTTGAGAAAATTAAAGAATAATGTTCGTAACAAAGCAAGAGTTGAGGGGTCAATAAGTAATGCTTATCTGGCTGAAGAAGCGTCTTCTTTTTGCTCATATTATTTTGTTGATCATGTGAAAACCAGACATCGCAAATGTCCTAGAAATTTTGATAATGCTCGGCCGATAGACCCATTGATGCTTTCTATTTTCAAGTATCCTAGCAAGGCAATTGGTGCATTTTCATCTACATGGTTAACTGAACAGGAACATAATACTGTAAGAACATACATACTTCTAAACTGTCATGAGGTCAAACTATATATAAAGTAAGTTAACTTCTCAAATAAAATTGTCATTCATTTTAAAATGTTACGATGAGGATTTTAAAATTTTTAATTATATAATAAATTCTTTGTTAGCTTATACGAACAACAACTATATCTGTAAAATCCATCATTTGGTGCAAGTGAGATAGCTGCAAAGTTAGAGACAGAATTTGCATTATGGTTTCAAATATATGTAAGTTAAAGCAATTTTAATTTATTAAAATTTGAGTTATAAGAAATATTATTCAATCTCCTAATTTATGTTAAAATTAATTTTATAGGTGAAAGATCGTAGAATTTCAAATGTCGAAGATGATAGGATATTAAATCTTTCATCAGGTCCTTTTCATAAAATAATGGTTTACTCTGGTTACTATGTTAATGGCTTCAAATTCCACATTAGACACCGTGAATCAAGCAAGTTAACCTACAATTCTGGTATATGCGTCAAAGGATCTATGAAAAATAGTAACATTGAGTTTGATTATTATGGTATACTTGACGAAATCATAGAGGTTGAATACCTTGCATTACCTTCAAAAAGATGTGTGTTGTTCAAATGTGCATGGTACGATCCAACCCCAAGAACAGGTACTCAAATACATCCAAATTACAATTTAGTTGAGGTTAATGCCAACAAAAGGTTCAATAAGTTTGATCCTTTTATCTTTGGAGTACAAGAGGGTCAAGTTTTTTTATCTTGAATACTCTAAGAGGAGACGAAGATCTAGTCAATGATTGTCTGTTTGTCGAATGAAGGCTCTCTCAACTATAGAAATGTCGAACACCCTCACTGCTCTAAACTATGATGCATTTTAGAATGATTACGCGGAGAGATATTCAGTTGATTCACAAATACATCCCAATTACTTGTAGATATTAACATCACTTACGAGGATATAGATGATGGAGATATTTCCACCAGTGATGAACTTGTTGAACTAACAGAGTCTAGTGATGAGTATTTAGAAGCTGCTACTATTGATTAATGTGATCTTAATGATAACAGGATATCATGTTTTTTGTTTATCATATAAGTTATGTATTCATTTTATTTCTTATTTATATGATCATGTCTCCAAACTTTATTATGATCTATAGTAATTTTTTGTGTAGATACTATTATGGCACAACAGCAATACGAGCAACAACCAAGTTAATAGCCAGGCTAGCAGCCAGTAGCACTCAGTGGCTATAAGGTTCTGAAAATTATTGGAGAATCGTAAGTATTTTTTATTATTATTAATTTAAGTTCATATCTAACTTTAGTTATTATATATTTTCAAAATTTAACATAATTTTTATACAGATTTACTTCGAATGGCCACCGAGTGTCCAATTATATTACAGGAAAATATAAAGAAAGAGTCTGCATTGTTGGCCTTACATGGAGAAATGTAGATGAGGAGACAAAAATATTTTATTATAATGAATTTGAGGTGAGTATATTTAATATATTTACTATTCTAAAATTTAATAAACTAATTTTAATAATTTTTATTGCACAAAAAATATACATGGGAGGATGGTCACGAGATAGAATATGAAAATACTTGGAATACTTATTGTGCCAAGTTGTACCGTGACCACATGTATTATTTAAGAAAGAAGGCGACGCGATCGCCGTATGTTGATGCTGAGACTTGGGGTGTATGGACGACCACCTGAGCTGAACAAAGATGGAAGGAAAATGTTGAAAAGGCTCGATCCAACAGAAATACCGAGCCAGGTGACCCGAGCACCGGAATAGCTCGGCATTCATCTGGATCTAAGTCTATTGTTGAGCATACCATGGATTTGATGAGTTAAATACAAAGTTATGCAAGTAAATTTTACATTTATCAATTACCAAACTCATATAATTAGGTTATAATAAATTTGTGTATACAGGAACGAGATCTTGCTCGCCAGCCCATTTATATGGAGATCTTTCTCAAGACCCATAAGAAGAAAGATGGGACTTTTGTTGATTCTCGATCACAGGCGATACACGTACAATTATTATCTTTATTCTATTTAATCGTTTCTATCTTTATTAATCCGATAATTCAATTTGAACATTAATCCGATAATTCTTTTTCATACAGGATCAAATTACAAAGAGAGTGGTCAAGGCATCTCAGCCATTCATAGAGGGGGGGGGGGGGTCACAGACTTTATCCACCAACCAGCTGAATGAGATCTATTATGATGTTGTCGGTGAACAGATAAAAAACTCCACTCTCTACGAGCTTGGCTCACAGGCCAAAGTTGCATTCAATCGTCTAAGGATGCCCAGGGGTCGTGCCACTTCGTTCGCTTCTTCTTTTGAGGTGCATTCTTTACGATAAGAAAATCAAGAACTGCGCTCCCAAATTGCCTCCATGGATCAAAAGATGGATCATTGGATAGCTACTGAGGAACAGAGGAGAGCGGAGGATGATCGGAGGAGAGAGGCCAGTCATAAAGCTTTTATGGACCATATGCTGGCGGTCATAGCTACTTTCACCCCTCCGACACAACACGATTTTGAGTCACAGGAGACTCAAGACCCGACAAACGGTGGCGAGTAGATTTTTTTGGGATATATGTTAAACTATAACATGTGTTTTATTAAAATTATATTAAATTTATTTATTCAGTATTTATAGTCTAATATATTATATTTTTGTCTTTCAAGACTCCTTATTTTATAGCCAGACATCCTTATCATATTCATCATATATATATATATATTATATTATTATATATATTTTTATTATATATATATTTTTTTTTTTTTTTTTTTTTTTTTTTTATATATATATATCCAGGTATTAAAATTTGTTATTCATATATAACTG
Organism: Boesenbergia rotunda; assembly: GCA_024364735.1. Classification (NCBI taxonomy): domain Eukaryota; kingdom Viridiplantae; phylum Streptophyta; class Magnoliopsida; order Zingiberales; family Zingiberaceae; genus Boesenbergia; species Boesenbergia rotunda. The sequence continues at coordinate 94,515 of JAGFNQ010001802.1, read as the reverse complement.
TTTTATATTTTAGATAAATTTTATAGTTATCAATTTTATAGTCATTATTTGTCTAACGTAACATAGTGTCTATATATTTACCACACTTAATATTCTAAAAAGGAATTGTATTTGGGACCTTTATATATTGAGCACAAAATGATAAAACAAAGAATACACAGGAAACAACCTTTGAATGCTGCAGTTGAGTCATTTTGTTTTATCCTATCTACCTTTACATTTTGTTTTATTACTTGATCTCTAGTGTGATAATATTTGTATATTCTCATGCAGTTGAGTCATTTTATGTTATTACTTAATCATTATCGTAACAAATTTTTTTTCTTGCAGGATTTTCAAATATAGGGATGTTCTATTATCTTGGATTATGGTATGTTAAATGTTTGAATTTGGATATTGATATTTGTACTTTTGATATTGATATTTGGATATTGATATTGTTGATGCAATCTGACCTGATTTCTGTTTTTGTGTTGACACCGATTTAAGTTTAGTTGAGTAAGATAAATTCGGATTAAGTTTTGGTCGGGGAATGGGCACAAATTTCGGTGAGTGAAGCTAGGTGAAGGAAACCCTAGTGATGAAGCTAGGTGGAAGAAAACCCCGATGAGTGAAGCCGGGTCATAGCAAGTGAAGCTAGGTGTATGAAATCCCGGTGAGTGAAGTCGGGTCCTAGCAAGTGAAGCTAGGGTAGGAGTGAAGCTCGAGAGGGTTTCAAGGTCTCTTGGAAGGAAGGGAGTAGGAGAGAAGTAGAAGTTTGGGTGTGGAGAGAAAGATGGGGGACATGGAGCCCTTTTATAGGGCATTCCCGGGCGCCCTGTAGTGTGAGGGCGCCCCGGCTGGCGAGGGTGCCCCGGCAGGGCTGCAGCTGCCTTTTGGCAACTTTCTGCCTTTGACCGCTTATACGGGGGCGCCCGGGAGGACCCGGGCGCCCTGGTCATCGAGGAGTAGCAGATTTTCTGCCATTTGGTGAGCCTCGGGGCGCCCGCAATGGTCTGGGCGCCCTAAATAGCTGCTTTTGCAGCTTTTTGTCTTGAAAGATTGAAAAGTGTGGGGTGGGGGCGCCCGAAGTGTTACGGGCGCCCTAGTAAAGGCTTTTTGTCTAATTGTGTTTTGATAGACTTGTTTGACTGCTTTTGACCAGATTTGACCTGTTTGACCAGGTTTGGCTACCTTGACCATAGTTAGGTTAATGTCGTTCTAGACTTAAATGTTTGTATTTAAACAAAAGTGGATTTTGATTAAGTTTGCTGTCTCACCCAATCTAGGGTTAGCAATCATGTTTGCCTTATGGGTTTTGTAAGACAGGTTTTGTTTGATAGAATTAGTTTGAAAAATTATGATTTATTTTGAAAAACTTACTTTAATTTTGAAAACAGTTTATTTTGAGTTTATTAAAAAAATGTTTGAATCTATGATAAGTACCATTTTGTTGATTATTTTAATTGCTAAAATCCATGTTTGACCCATGTTTTGCTTGCTTAATTGTGAATTTACCCTAGGTTTTAGGATTTCCTCTTATTTTGGACTTAATTGCAAATTTACACATATTTGGATTATTTGGCCACTAATTTTTTGATCTATTTTTGTAGGCATGAAAGGATCCTGGACCTAGGGCATACTGGATCAAACTTGAGTCGGAAGTGCACCCGGATCGAGTTATCAAGCTTCGGATTAATCCGGGTCGTCCGATTCAAAAGCGGCTAGATCTGAGCCATCTGGGACCATCCGAAGCAATCCGAGCTAGGGCTAGGGTTGATCAAGCACTCTGATCAAGATCTGAAGGCTTCATCCCAATCAGAGCTCATTTAACCGTTGGATCAAGCTCGGAGGGCTCTAGATTGTCCATTCAAAGATTAGGTTGATCTGGACCATTCGTTGCACATCTGGAGGATCCGAGCTACCACGAGGCAGATCCTGACCCCATATCATCATCATCAAAGTTTGGATTAAATCAGAGCAAGATCAGCCGTTGGATTTTCCCAAATTGATCTGAGCCGTCCAATAACAAGTACTTAATCAAAATTCGCCACAGCCTTCTCCTTGTCGCGTCTTCGCCGCAACAGTAGCTTCTTCGTTTTCTCTTCGTTTTGCTTGCAAGTTTTTCATCCAAGGAGGCGCGACCACCTCAATCTCGACCTTGGTTCATCATCTGGATCATTGAAGATAGCTTCGGTGGAGAATTCAGCTCCAGCTTCATCCGGACAGAGTTTGTTTGAGGGTTTCGGCATTCTCTGTGGTCCGAGCACTTGAATCTCATCCACAATCCATTTTCGACCATTTGAGCTGCTTGTAGGGGATCTCAGGTGAGCTCAGATGATCCTCGAATCATCATCGCCATCCATTTAACTGAGATCGAAGGGATTCGGATTGGATTTCCCCAGCTGATGCAGTTTGAGCAGATTCGACTGACTGAGCTATTTTCCAATGGTTTGCTGAGCTTAGGGGTTCGAGGCCAGCCCTTGCGTGACGAACAAGGAGATTTTGAGCTCGGGAAGGGTTGAGGAGTAGTTTAGCTAGTTAATTTCATGTTTCTAGCTGTAATTTCATTTCTGCACTTCAAGTTCTGTTTCTGAATTGTTGTATCAGCTACCTTAGTTTCATTTTTGCATTGTTTCTGTTTTCATTAGTGGTTCGAATCTGTACTTTCATTAGTTAGCTAGCTTGTTAGTGATTTTTAGACTTAATTTTAGTTTATTTCTCGCTTAATCCTTGCGTATCGGTTGCGTAGCTGTAGCGTATCAATTCCCTGTTTTGCGTATCAGTTCATCCCCTGCATCTCAGTTTTCTTCTTGAGTTCCTGAATTGTTAACTAAGATAGATTTAGTTTTATTTTCTGAAGTTAGATTGTAGCTTGTCTCAATAGCTAGGTACTTGAATTAAATTTCTGCACTCGACTTCAATTGATTTGTATCAGTTTTCAATTCTGCAAATCCAGGCAGTTTCTGTTATTCAGTTTTTGATTTCTGCAAAACTCTCACTCCATTTCTGCAAATTAGTTTTCATTCCTGCAATTCGATTCCTATATCAGAAAAGAAATTCATTTCTGCAAATTCTCAGCTGATTGTTTTTGAATTCGTGTCTCAGATTTCAGCACATGAGTTGTGTTTCTTCCTTGCGTATTCAACTTCCAATTTCTGCAAGTTAGATTCATCTATTCATTTTCAGTCTAGCACTTCTAAATTTTGCATCAGTGGGCTCAGTTTGTTGAATTGAAGTTGCATATTAGAGTCGAGCATTAAATCCAGAAGGATTGGTTGATCTGCATATTGATTTCAGTGGCTGTGTATCACTTTATTTCTGCAATTCTTAATTTGTAGTTGCTGAATCTTGTACCAGTTTGATTTCATTTGAAGTCAGTTGCTTTGCATTGAGTTTGTATTAAGTTCGGAGGTCATTTATGCAATTAGGTTTAAAGTCTTGCATTAGTGCCATTTGGAATTTTAGCCCTGAATTTTATCCTGTTTTTGTGCAGTTTCTGAGTTGATAAGTGTTCCTTTGGTGCATATCTATTTCATAGTCTCTGAGTTGTGTATCAACTGGATTCTACTCAAACTGATTGATATCAGCTAGTGCTTTAACTTGACTGTTTCTGGAATCATGTCTCCCTCTCGGCACATAAATTTTTATTGCTTACAATTTGTATCAAGTAAGAGAGCAGATTTGATTGTTGAAGCTTGTTCGCATTCTGTTTGAGTTAAGCTTAGAACCTGAAGTTAGATACACCTTTAAGAGTGTAATTGTGCTGGAAATCAGTTGTGTTTCTTAACTCTAGACTTCATTACTGCAACTCAATTCCAATTTTGAACTAGTGCTTTACTTCTGATGGCCTCAGGAGTTTAAGTTTTTCTTCTGCATTCAATTAGAATTTCTGCAACTTATATCAAGGGAGGATTCAGTGTTGGATTTGTATCGGAATGCTTTAGATTGCATAGCACTTTGTTTGTCTTAAGTTAGAATTTGGAAGCAAGTATTTGCATAAGTTTCAATCGAAAGTCAGTTGCTGCGTTGCTTAATTTTCTTAGCATCTGTTTTGCATTTGAAATCAAATTTGTTTTCCAAAATTGGTTAAGTGCTTAAATTGGTTAAATGGTCCATTGGTTGAGTTAGAACTTGCTATCACTCGTTAAGTTCAATAGTTAAGTTTCCTTTCTTTTTATTGTGATTTCATTTATAATTGAACCCAAATTCCATATTTTACTTGAAACCCAAAATTAATCAGCGACACATAAATACAAGCTCGAATCACACAACATCAACTAGTCCCTAGGAAAAATACGACCTGTGGCCCCTTTACTACGTTTTCATATTTTTGATTGCAAAAAGGGTTTCCAACATTTTATTCATATTCTAAATTCTGATGAACCCACATTCGTGACAATCTATTTCGGGTCTATCAATCTACAATTAACTGAAAGTTTGTGTTAGATTCGAATTTGACAAAGAATAATTTGAATTTGAATTTCAAAAATTGGCTTCCAGGTCTTGGCGAGGCACTAGGCCTTCTTTGGTCGTAGCCTTATTGGATCATCAACCCTTTCCTTGACAAAGCCTTTTAATAAAATTTCATTTTCAAAATTATTTTTTGAAAAATTCTGGTCTAACTAGTTTGGGTCTTGGATCGGTAGCTTCGGCTAGTTTCACCAGTCTAAAGAGACCAAGTAGAGAATACTTGACCTTATTAGAATTAGCTTCCCTAACGTACTATCATCTCACCGCCACCCAATACTATGTTATTCAAAATTCAGTTAAATTGGTTCAGTCCTTAAACTAACCATTCCTAAGTCTAAGCATGGTAAATTGCAGAAATTAAATAAACAATCAATCATGCAATTTGAAAACAAGAATTGAATTTTATCTAACAATAAATATAGTTTTTAATTTGGCTCCCCCTGGACTAAAGCCACGATAATGGTTTGGCAAGATGTGAATCTTGTCCTTGAGGATCCAATACTAATTTGATCCAGTTTGTTTGTTCAGGTACAGTTTGGGTACCCATGCCTGAACTTTATTTCTGGACTGATTCAGTACAGCATAGTAGGATCTTTGTCTAGATTTGGTTCTATAGCCTAGTCCGGATCGATTTAGAACCGACTTCTGTTTTCCAAGAATCATGTCAAGACCCTTGGACTCAGAAGTGAATCGTTCTAAGGCAGCTCTAAGATCCTTAACTTGAGTTTTCAAGAAAGAGTTCTCTGATTCAAGTTTTTCAACTTGAGCAGAGGTTCCTTCTTGAACCTTCTCAGTTAAGGGTTCACAGTCTGCTCTCTCTTTCAGGAGTTTTACTTCCTGTCAGAGAGATTCGACTCGGAGTTTAGCTTTCGCCAAATCTCGAGAAGATAGGAAATCAATTCGCATAATTGTAATCTAGAAAACCCACTTATAGTGATTTCACCATTTTCTGAAAACGTGAGTTTTCCATCGTCCTGCTCTGATTCTGTCTCGGTCTCAAGTTCTTCGGAGGCAGTCAGGGCTAGCAGGTTTGACTGGGGTGCCTCTTCTTCTTCTGATGATGAAGATTCATCCCAGGTTGCTTGGAGTGTTTTCTTTCTTCTTGTCTTCTTGGTCTCCTTTAGGTTCGGACACTCCGTCTTGTAGTGACCCTTCTTCTTGCACTCGTAACAGGTCACGTTTGGTTTGTTCTTGTCATTTGAGGGTTCAGCTGGTTCATCCTTCCTTCGGCTGGCTTTCCTTCTGTTGGTTTGGTTCTTCAATTCCTTGTAGTAGTTCCGGGCCAGTCGGACCAGCTTAGGTCGATCTCCTTCTTCGTCTTCCGAGTCTGAGTCTGAATCAGACTCGGGTACAGGTTGAGGCTTCTTCTTTGGTGGTTCTCCTGGAGCTTTCCCTGCACTAGAAATTACACCTTCCTCGACCATTACAGTATCTGTTTGATTACTTAATTGTAATTCAAAAAAAGATTCAAAATTGGTTACCATTTTTGTCTCAGTCAATTCGTCTTCTGACTCTGGTTTGGATTCGGGTTCAGACTCTGACTCGGTTGTTTATGCTTGGACCGAGAGTGCAAGACAGCTTACTTGATCTTCTTCTTCTTCGTCTGATTCCTCTGATGATTCGAACAACAAACCTTCTGAGTCCTCGATGTTGTTAGTCTCTTCATGTAGGTTAATCAGTTTTTCCCACATCTCTTTCGCACATTCGAATGGTCCAATCTGCTTGAATACTTCTTTTGTTAGGCCGCATTGTAGGATTGCAGTCGCCTTTGCATCTGTCTCGATCATGTTGAGTGTTGGTTCATCCAATTTGTCCCAGGCGAGTGTTATCCCATCTTCTATGGGGAATCTAAACCCCATTTGGATTATCATCCATAGATCTAGATGGGCCTTTAGGTGGGATTCCATTAGACCCTTCCAGGTTTTGAAGTTCTCGCCAGAGAAGAGTGGTGGACGGGCACTGTTCCATTCTTGGTTGGCCATTTGTTTTAAACCTCGTACACAAGAGAAATACAAAAATGTACCAAGACTTGGTCTTTGATTAGTAGTGCGGGAGGAAGAAAAATAATTCAAAATAAATATTACATGAATTTCGAGGTAAAATATTAAAATAATAATAAAAAAAATTTATGACAAATTTTTGAAAATATTAGCTTTATCAATTTTGATTAATGATGAAACAGTAAGAGTTCAATGTTTGGGAAAAAATTTGCTTGATTTAAGATAGCACGAATTTCGAGAAAAAAATATTAAACTAATAATAAAAAAAGTTTATGTAAAATTTTCAAAAATTGATCGTTTTATCAATTCTAACTTATGGTGAAAAATGAAAATTCAAAATTGAAAATGAAAATTAAATCCACCCACAGATATTATTTATTTGAAAATAAAAAACGGAAAAGATCGAGTGGTGTTGATTAACAAAAAAGAAAAGAAATAAAATGAAAAAAAATTTATAAATCCGAAAAACTCCCAAATTGGTGGTTGCACCAAATTTGAGCTTCCCCGCTCTGATACCACTTGTTGGATCGAGAGAAACGATAGAGGGGGGTGAATATCGTTAAACGTTTTTCGGATAAAATTAAGAGCAAACACGCAGCGGAATAAACAAAATTTGAACAATACGCAAACACCAAGATTTACTTGGTTCGGAGTCACGGTCGGCTCTACTCCAAGGCCCACGGTCGTTGACCGTTTACTGCGGGCAATACTATAATCGCGCAAAAAGTTTACAGAAGATGATTACAATAAAGGTGCAGTAAGAAAAAGACAGCTCTTCGTTACCGACGTCCTGTGTAGAATATATCTTGGAGCAGAGGGACGTCGTCGGCGCTTGTATCTCGAGTTGGGAGGTTTCTGTGGCAGAGCATCTCGAGTAGAAGAGCGTGAAAGCGTTGGATAACTTGATCCAAAAGCTTTGGGGGTCGAGGGCCTTATATAGTGGTCTGAGGGCGCCCGGGAGCACGGGGGCGCCCTCCACGTGGCATTTGATCCGCAACAGTCTCGGTCAGCGTTTTATCCCTCCAAATAGGGATCGAACCTTGACGGGGGCGCCCGGGAAGAAGGGGGCGCCCTGGTTGACTGTTTCAGCGGGCTTCTCGGCTGGATGAGGTTTACCCGCTTCGCTGGCTTAAGCGCGGGGCACCCAGGAGCATGGGGGCGCCCGGGAAGCTGGGGCGCCCGGGAGCATGGGGTGCCCCGCCCATGAGCTGTCGAAGACTTCTTTTGCTTCATCTGTTTTGTGTTCACCTTGGGGGCGCCCGGGAGACTCCGGGTGCCCTACTCAGCTGCTGCCTCACTCCTTTGAGGCTCTCTGAGCTGCAGACACTCGTTCCTTCGGTCCTGCATCCAGGGTTAGTCCAAAACAACATAGAGCAATAATATGTTAGTTTATACAGCCTTAGCTGTCTTGGTTCTGACTTGGGTCTCCCAAATGGAGCCCTAGGTCGAACCGACGCTTACTGTTCCCTCGATGGGGAACGCGTCATCACCTACTCCTCTCAGGAGAATTTACCTGATGCCAACGACTCCTCCGGTTGGACTTTTGCCCAGCAGTCCTTCGCCAGGTGCCCAGCAGCCCTTTGCCAGGTCTTTGATGACTAGCAGCCCTTTGCTAGTTGCCTAGCAGTCCTTCGCTAGGACTTGGTGACTAGCAGCCCTTCGTTAGTTGCCTAGCAGTCCTTCGCTAGGGCTTTGTATCCTGGTATTCCTTCGCCAGGTGCCTAGCAGCCCTTTGCTAGGGCTTTGTATCCTGGCATTCCTTCACCAGGTGCCTAGCAGCCCTTCGCTAGGACTTTGTTTCCTGGCAGTCCTTCGCCAGGTGCCTAGCAGCCCTTCGCTAGGACTTCTTTCTGCACACTCAAGTAACATTGTTAGATCACCAAATAAGACTTAACTTTTGAACCCTTTGCATTTATCAAAACACAGGTTCGACTTGGGTGCTGTCTGCACCAACAGAAACCTCGGTGAGTGAAGCGGGTCCTAGTAAATTGAGCTAGGTGAAGGAAACTCTAGTGAGTGAAGCCAGGTCCTAGCGAGGGAAGCTAGGTTGAACAAAGTCCTGGTGAGTGAAGCTGGGCATGAAGTCTTGGTCCAGGGAACTGAGCATTGAGTGTACTAGTCGGAGAGGGCTCGGGAGCTCGTTCTCCGGGACTAGACTGGGTCAGAGAAGGCTAGGGAGTCTATTCTCTGAACTCAGGGTCGAATTGGTCGGAACTGGATTGGTCGGTGATCCGATCAGGGAGTTGGCTCTAACTCCTCTGCTGTGGATCAGTCTGGAGTTCGATCAGGGGGTTGGCACAAACTCCCTTGATAAAAGATCAGTCTAGTGACCGATCCAGGGTGTTTGATCGTTCTGGTGAACGATCAGAAAGAGAACAGAAACCTTCTGTGTGGTTTCTGATCATTCTGGTGAACGATCAGAAAGAGAACAGAAGATTTAGGTAGAAGACCCTAATCGGTCTACGGACCGATCAGGGCATGCCTGGACCGATCAGGCAGGAGCCTGATCGGTCAGCTTGACTAATCAGGCCTCGAGCTTGATCGGTCAAGTGACCGATCAGGGTTGGTCTGAAATCCCAAGGCCTGAAGTCTGGTCTTCCTTGTGATCGGTCGGTGGACCGATCCCTGTTCTCTGATCGGTCAAGGTGATCGATCAGAGCTACACTGGATCGATCATGCAGGAGCCTGATCGATCATGCCCTCCATTGATCGGTCGGGTGATCGATCAGTGCCTGATCACTTTAATTTAAATCGTTGTCAGACTTCCTGATCACTTCTGATTTCACTCTGATATCCTTCTGATAACTGCTGATACGCTTTGATTTGCTGTGCTAATCCTTCTGATGAGTGTGTAGGTGATACAAACCAAGAAGAAGGGTCGATTGGCGATTTCGCTTCGGGCAGGTTTGTCTGTTTTCTATTCGCAGGATTCAACGACTTTTGGTGCGGGCTGGCGACTGTCTGGCGGGCTGTCGACTGACCTGAGGCTCTGTTGAAGAGGTCTTCAGTGGACTGAGCACCCAGTGGAGGTCAGTGGTGATGGAGCCATGGTTCAGCGTTGCAGACACGCCTGGTAATGAGCAAGAAGCTTAAGAGGAGGCTGGCCAAATAGAGAAGAGAAAAGAAGAAGTTTTGAATCGATCAGAAACCAAGCAGACACAACGAGGACGAAGAGCTGAGTGAAGGTTCTTGCGTTAGGGTTGTGTTGTGTTGTGCTCTGTGAAGTTTTCTCTTCTTTGTGTTGTCTGTGCTCGTGCTCTGTAATCCTTCTCGAGTCTCTGTGCTTATTCTGATATTTTGTTGAAACTGATTGTGGAGAGGTTTCTCCACAGAGAAGGAGATTGTTTTATCTAGATTTTCGGGGCTTGATCTGCCGACGATTAAGGGATCGCCCACCTCACGGGCACGCCAAGGAGTAGGGGCTAGTTATCCCCGAACCTTGTCAATCCCTCTGTTAGCGTTTGTTTTCCTTATGTGTTATTTTTCTTTCTGTTTGTATTTTGTTTCCGTTGCTAACCCTCAGTGCAGAAAGATCAAAGAAGCCAAGTTTTTAAGTGTCTGGCTATTCACACCCCCCCCCCCCCGTCTCTAGCCATCCAAGGTCCAACAGATATGGTATGTTAATCATTATGTTGATATTGATATTTTGTATGTTTGTGATGGTATCTTGGATTATTTGGATTATGGTATCTTGGATGATGCTATCTTGGATTATTGATATTGATATTGATATTGTTGTAATGTTTGTAATGTTTAAATTTGGATTATGGTATCTTCGATTATATTGTTAATGTTTGTAATGTTTGTTTGTGAAAGATTATATTTTGTTTGTCAAATGTGAAAATGTGAATGTATTGTGATTGTATGTTTGTAATGTTAGTTTGTGAATGCTTGTATATTGTTTATCTCGTAAGTGTATATTATCAAACTAAAAAAAAAAAATAACCTGGTAATTTTTTTTTTGAATTCCTGACGGAAACAGGGGTTCCGTCGATAATGTATCGACACCACCCCAGCCTAATTGCGATATTTTCCGACGGAAATAGGGAATTTCATTGGTGATTATCAACGGAATTCCTTGTTTCCGTCGGAAAATACCGACGGATACAGTGTTTTCGTCGAAAAATGGTATTCACTGATGGAAACAGGGAATTCCGTTGGTATTTTCCAACGAAAACACTGTTTCTGTCGGTATTTTCCGATGGAAACATTGTTTCCGTCGGTAATGTATCTCCCGCGTTTGCCATTTTTTCGACGGAAATAGGAAATTCCGTCAGTGATTACTGACGGGATTTCCCGTCGGTAAATTTTATTTACCGACAGACTAATATTTCTGTCGAAAATATTATTCCGACAATTAATATTCCAACTTTTTTTTCGTAGGAAAGCATCAATACCAACGAAATTTCGTCGGTAAAACGATATTTTTTTGTAGTGGACTCTTTTCTTGCTTAAATTGCGTTTTTACTCATTTTCCCGATTATTATTGTCGCTCCCGCTTTTTGACGGATATGTTTAGTGCATTTTCAAATAATACCAAATAATATATACCTAAACATAGCATTGCTAATTTGGTATTGTTGAATATGAATCATGGTTCGTCGGAACGGACATGGAACAGCCGGAACGGGCGTTCCGGCACGGGAACGCCTCACGTCGTTCCAAAGTTCTGGTGAATAACGTGGCTTGCTTTGAAACGGCGTTCTCAGGCGTTATAACGGCAAATGAATGGATCGGAATGGCTGGAACGGAATGGCAGTGGCTTGTAGCCCTTTCTCCGACGGTGGCAAGTTGTCAGCGGAGATGATTCTCCGGTTGCTTGCGATGGGAAAGAATGAGGTGAGCCGGGAAGGAGGAAAACAAATTGGTAAATTATTTGCGACGGTTCAGTGATGATTCCGTCGACTACTCACGAGCAAAGCGAAGTCGGCGACAACGCTGTACATACAGGGAAAAGAAGCGACTGGGCGTAGAGGGAAGAGAAGCTGAGACCTTAGGTTTAATATAAACTATATATTAATAAATCAAATTAATTTTCAATTTAATTAATAGATAATTTAATAAAGTTTAATGAAATTGTCACCTAAAAATATTATATAAAATTTAATAAATTTAAAAAAAACCTAAATAAATTTTATATATTTATATTTATTTATTTTAATTAATTTATTATTTATCAAATTAATAGTATTATTATTAACAAAGTATTTATAGTATTATCAATTTGATAACTTATTTAAATAGAATTTTAAATGAAAAAAAAATGGTTATATATATATATATATATCCGCTCTGCGACTTAACATTGGAACTGGAACGATAGTGTCCACGACGGTTGTCGTGACTGTTCGGGCGAATCATGATATGAATCAATTATGTCCCAGGATATAAAACCTAAAGTAGAAGACAAAGAAAGAGCTGGTGCATAGTTTTTATTAAAAAAACTAACTGTGGGGTGAATTGAGGTTTACTGAGTTTTATGTATTGAGTTGTATAAGTTACTTGCAAATAAACATGCTATGCATATATGCACTTGTACTAAGAAATACATTAACTTGATAAACATGCTTTTTGTATATTCTTTTCATGTTCTTGTAAAAGTATTGAATGATCGTGTCAAATATATGGATTGTGTAAAAGTATTCTGCCACTTCAGGCTTCTTAGGAAGAAAGGTAGAATTATTTTTTTCTTTATGTTTTACTTGTCAAGATACTTAACTCTTTTTTTTCATTATATTCATACTCCCTGGTTATTAGATAGACTCCGGATTGAAAAGAATAGTTGATAAACAAGCACCTGAAATTGATTCTAACAAAAGGGGTTAGTTTTTTTTATAAGAGATGGTGAAATTAGCTTACTCGATGCCTCTTTTATATAGTTTGGTAGCTATTATGGAACCTACACATTGTATTTATTGCTGGGAATTAAAGAGTCAAACTAATTATTTTAACTTTCTTTGTTTGCTTTTTGTTCTATGATTCCATTAATTTGGTTCAAGTTTAAATTGCATGATTTTGATAGGATATGCTTGTATTTAATTTTAGACTACATTTAATTAGGGGTAATGTGATACAGCTTGTAATGTAATTAGCCCTGTAATTCAGATTATATGTGATTAGCCTTGTAATCCAGATTACAAAACTTTAACTAGCTTTTGTAATGCATATTACATTACATTACAATTTCAAAACTGTACTAAACAAAGTAATCAATCTTGTAACGTAATCCTGATTACCTCTCAGCAAACATAGCCTTAGTGTTGATAACTTTGGTTGTTTGATTCACCTAGTTTCTTAGTTTGGGTTTCATATATGTGATCAAATAACACACAATTTTGTTTTCCTTGACTAAAAGATGAGTCTCTAGTGCAATATTGGTTATATGAACTCTCAAATTTATTTATTTTTTTATCTAATTAAAAGAAAAGCATAGAGTTGCATTGAAACACCGAATGTGCTTCTTCTTCTTGGCCCCATCCCTACAACTCAAATTAGATTTCAAAGGAATTAAATTAAGTTTAGGGTTTACCTCTTTCTTACCCGGTGGACACTTGTCCTTGTAATGTCCCTTCTCATTGCATCCAAAACAAATGATGTGGTCTTTCAATTTTGCTTTGGCGGAGGTGCTAGGTAGGTTGACTTCTTCTTTAGCCTTTAATGAAGTGGATGATCTCTCATCTTCTTGTGTCACTTCACTTGACGAGGTGGATGATACTTCTTCTTCTTTCTCCTCCTCGGATGTTCAGCTCCTCTCCTCATCCGATTGGTCCTTCTCCTCCTCTTGAACCAATGAATCCTTCTCCTTAGGTTCCCCCACTTCTTGTGCTTACGTAGGATTTTCATGAAGAGCTATCACCTTACTCCATAGCTCATGAGCATTCTTGTATTTACCTATATAACTCATCATATCATTAGGCAAAACATTAATTAATATTGAGATTACCTTCTCATTTGTCTTTGATTGTGATTGTTACCTTGATCCAATATCTTGGTCGGAGCTTCTTCCCATGCTTGTCTCTTGGGACTTCAAATTGTTCTTTGATGGCCATCATCATTTCTCAATCCATGTCGAACCATGTCTTCACCCGCAACCTCTAATAATCGAAATCGTTTCGATTATATGGAGGTGAGATTCGGATGTCCCATCCTAGAGATCCTTCTCCCTCCATCTTCCTCTATCGCTTTGCTCCTTTAGCGGTTAGTCCAATAAGAGCAACCTCGCTCTGATACCAATTGAACGATGATCGGATGCCAGCTAGAGGGGTGAATAGCTTCTGGCCCCCAATTACGATTTCTCTTTCTACACTTGTTAGTTTGCACAATAGAAATATAATTAAACTAAACTAACAAACACAAATAAGAAGACAAACCTATTTATCGTAGTTAGGAGATAAAGCTCCTACTCTTCGGCAGTCTGTAAGATTCGGTGGATAACTCCATGGAAAACCTCCGGCTAGCTCGTGTAGCTCCTTGTGGGTGGAGAAACCTTGCCACAACACCGCACACGCACACCTGAGCTTGCAGACTACTAATAAGCTTTAACCAAGCTTATTTCATCAACCTTGCTCGAGCAAACCGAGTTCCCATAAATAGAACTCGTTTGTTGATCTAGTCGTTACCAGTCGACTGGTGCCAACACTAGTCAACTGCTCGAGCTGAATTCAAATGTTACAACCCAACATTCGAATTTTAGCTGACACCAATCAACTGCATAGAAGATCAGTTGACTGATCTTTCTGTGACCTCCACCAGTCGAGTGATCCCATACCAGTCAACTAGTAAAATCCTAAACCTAGGGTTTCCCTTCCCGAGTATAATCACTCATCACTCGGCCTCGGCCGACCAATCTAGACCTAGCCTTCTAGCCTCCTCCATCAGCCTCGCGTCCCTCGGATGCTTCTCCTTCCTTCAAGTCTTGCCTTCTAGAGTTTCCTTCAGCCTTGGTCATTGTTGTCGGGTCCACGGTCCCTCTTGACTCACTTGACTCTTACTTGCAACCTTGATTATTGCCTTCAAGCATTCTTCGTTTTAGCTCTCATCCCTCGAATGTATACAAGCCCGGGGCTCGTCTCCATGTCATCCATCGCGTATGCTTCGAAGTGCGCTTCCCTCGGCTCATTGTTGCTGCCTTGTCTGGCGGTCTCTCGGATGCACCATCCTTCACCGAACCCGAAGCCATCAAACTGATTCTATGTGTATCCTACAGAACCTGCACACTCAAATACACATATCAAATACATGGGAAAATCTAACTTAAACCCTTTGCCCAAACATCAAAATACATGTGTAACGCCCGCCCCTTACCGTTAGGCGGCGGCGTTACCTTTAACCTTTTTTTCCTTACTTATATCATTGCGTATGAATCTAACATTGCAGCGGAAATGAAACATAACTAAAAGCATATGCAACGATAAGGAAGTGATAACGTCATATAACATCTAATAGCATCCATACTTAAATAGACTCCAAAAGAACTAGCAAGTATCATGCATAAAGTAGCAACATATGTCTTATTAGAAATAAGAACTAAGTCTATAGATAGCACTAAAGTGGATCGATCAGTCAAGTCAACGCCACACACATTAGCCCTTCCTACAGCTTCCCTTTCTTTAGAAATTTCTATGTTGATCTGCAACATAAGCAACCAAACTATAAGTATAAAACTTAGTAAGCTCTTTCCTACTCACTAAATCCGTACATCGCATGCGTTTTAAAACATATAACGTTTCATGGATAGCATAAAATTCATAAGGCGCATAAGATACATGAAGACATATAAACATAGAACATGTGCATTTGAAAATATTAGGATGCTCTTTGGAAAACATACTAAATAATACTTTAAAATCATATACATCATCTTCTTTGGGGTCTCTGGCTTTGTACCCATTCTTTCTTTTGCGCGCATACCCCTATGTAGGATGCGAGGTAGCTAATCCCGACCTACAGGGGTCTACATTCTAGGCTTACTATCTTTCAGCCTAGGGACTGTTGGTGCAGAAAGCACCAAAGTCAAACCTGTGTTTTGATAATGGCAACAGGGTTCAAAGGTTAAGTCTTAATTGTTATTCTAACATATCACTTTAGTGTGCAGAGTGAAAAGCCCTAGCGAAGGAATGCTAGGCACTGGCGAAGGAATGCCAGAGTGAAAAGCCCTAGCGAAGGAATGCTAGGCACTAGCGAAGGACTGCTAGGCTCCAGGCAAAGGACAGCTTGGGACTGAAGCCCTAGCGAAGAAATGCTAGGCACAGGGCGAAGGACAACTCTGCATCTAAGACCTGGCAAAGGACCTCCAGGCAAAAGTCCAACCAAAGGAGTGGTTGGCATCAGGTAAATTCTCCCGAGAGGAGTAGGTGAGGACGCGTTCCTCGTCGAGGGAACAGTAGGCGTCGGTTCGACCTAGGGTTCCATTTTGGAGACCCAAAGTCAGAACCAAGACAGCTAAGGCTGTATAAAATGAATATTTTATTGTTTTATTGTGTTTTGGACTAACCCTGGATGCAGGACCGAAGGAACGTGTGTCTGCAGCTCAGAGAGCCTCAAAGGAATGAGGCAACAGCTGACCAGGGCGCTCGGAGTGTCTCGGGCGGCCCCAAGGTGAACACAAAACACAAGAAAGCAAAGCAAGCTTCGAGAGTTCAACTCCTGGGCGCCCCCAGCGCCAAGTGCCGAAGCAGCTCCCCTCGAAGCCAGCGGATGGAAGTTTGACCCGGTCAATCCGGGCGCCCCCAGCGCTCCGGGCGCCCCGGTCAAAGCGGATCCCGAAGGTAAAGGGATTAGACGCTAACCGAGACCGAGACGGATCAACTGCCACGTGGGGGGGTGCCCCCGACGTCCCAGGCGCCCCCAGGCCCTATATAAAGGGCCCTCGACCCCAAGCTTCAAGCATCAATTCATTCAACGCTTCGACGCTCTTCTGCTCCCACATTCTGCTCCGGAAACTTCCCAACTCGAGCCTACGACGTCCCTCAGCTCTGAAAAGTCGATCTACCTCGGACGTCGGTAACAAAAGAGCGATACTTTAATTCTGTGCTTATTACACTACTATTGTACTCCATTTGTGTAAACTGTTTTGCGCCTCATATAGAATTGCCCAAAGTAAACGGTCAACGACCGTGGGCCTTTGAGTAGGAGTCGACATAGGCTCCGAACCAAGTAAAAATAATTGTGTTTGCGTGTGTTGTGTTTTACTTTCCGCTGTGCAATTTCTCTTAAATTTAAATCCGAACGTTTTCCGATATTCACCCCCCCCTCTATCGGTTCTCTCGATCTAACAAGTGGTATCAGAGCGGGGAAGTTCAAACTTGGTGCAACTACCTGTTTGAAAAAAAATTTTCGGATTTTTTATTTTCTTTTTTTTCGTTGGAATTTTCTTTTTCCCGTTAATCGAGGTTGGCGCAACACCCCTCGTTATTTCATTTTATTCATCCCGCACTACTAATCCAAGACCTAGTCTTGGGAAATTTCTTTTCTTGTTCGTTTTCTATTTTTCAGATTAAATGAACATGCAAGAAGGATTTAGCACCGCTAGACCTCCACTTTTCAGTGGAGAAGACTTTTCCTACTGGAGAAGTCGAATGGAGGTCTACCTGAAAACTCAGGTGGACATGTGGATCATCATCCAGTCCGGACTGGAGATTCCCAAGAACGCTGAAGGAGTACCTCAAAGCTACTCAGAATGGGACACCGCTCTGAAGCGCAAAATAGAAGCCGACGCAAAAGCGACTCAGACCCTACAATGCGGTTTAACAAAAGAAGAGCTAAACCGAGTGGGCCCCTTCAACAGTGCCAAGGAGCTGTGGGCAATGTAACGCCCGCCTTTTTCCCACCCCTTATGGTGTGGCGAAGAAGGCATCGTTACGCTTAACATACATGGACTTAGAGAACATCTCAATGCAGTGGAATCATTTTTTTTTTCTAAACATGCTTTTAACCATGCAACTAATACATGAAACATCCTTACATGCCTAAACTTGTCATTCATAAACTTACATGCATAACATCATGACCTAGTCGTTCCATAACTTATTCATCATCATCATAAGTAGCAAGTAATTTATCCATAAACATAGCATCATGAGTCTTAAGTCATTCATCAGGCATAACCATTATAAACGTAACATAAAATCTAAAGAGGCGTTTCCAAAACCCAAGACATGCGACATATGTAAATAAGAGAAATCCTTCTGCCAAGTCACTGCCACACACACACATGCTTTTGCCTCTCCTGCGGCTTCCCTTAATAGCCTCTTGCTTGTTCTGTGGTACGAGGAAAAATAAAACTATAAGCACATAGGCTTAGTAAAACCCTTTCCTATTCACTAAAACCATACGTCGCTTAAACATAAACATATCAAGTATCTGACATACATAACTTCGAACATAAACATGAGCATAGTCATGGCATAAGTCATAAGCATATGAACAACTAACATAGCATGATTCTTTGTTAGTGATATGAGAGAAGAAGTGTCCTAAGGCAATCGCCTTATGATTGTAAACATTTATTTTAATAAATGATAATTCACTATTTGAGTATGCATGCTTATGTATTTGATTGTGATCTTAAACTCATCTACTGAATGTCCGCAATACAACTCACAGCATAAGCGAATTTGTGATGGGATCACAACTAGTGATTATCTCTAAATGTGCAAATGTGAAGTATTGAAAATATCCCTAGTCGATAAATTGATAAATACGGACACTATCAATTCTGTTGAGACTAGCATGGGTTATTCTCTAATCAGCTGATTCTCACTGGCTGGTGACATTGGGATGTCCAGAGATAAACATGGATGCTAGTTAAGGGAACTAGTTCATTGGAGTGACTAGCTGTAAGACTTCATATGGTAATCTACAGAGATATGTCAATGAAGTTCTTACTGCGGCTTAAGTGCGATGTTCCTTTGACTTACGGTGTTCAAGTCATCTTGGTCATGGAGACTTATACTTTAACATCTTAAGCAAGCATCTCCAAGGAGGTGTGGACCCAGGATGATTGGGTATAAGCCGAAGTGCTCGAAGAAGTTTGAACAGCCTACAAAGGATTCACCACTCCTTGCGAGGAGATGTATACCCAGGCCTATCGTCGGATTGTTACTCAAAGCCTCTGGCCAGAGCATATCATGTTTAGAGTGTGAGTCTTTAAAATACATGAGAGTAATTAGAAATCCAAAGGACGAGAAAGACATTACTTGGGCTAGGTGTGACGTAGTCAGCCTAGTGGGGACTGACACAAATAGACCATGTCCTGAACCAAGTGGGTATAAGATGGTGAAGGGAATGAGGCACGATTCATTAAAGCTACTGAAGGGTTTCAGAATTTCTTCTGAGGTCAAACTGTTGATCTTTCAATTAATTGGGGGTCATGATGTACTACTAGGTGTCACTCATGATCGTTCTATAATTAGTTGATTTTAGACGGCCAACATAAATCGAAAGCCTATTTAGTCACACGCACTACGAGTAATCCGAGGGATTTAAAACGAGTTGAAAATTGGATTTTTCGATCAAGAGAAATAAGTCGAATCTGAGTCAATCAGAGGCGCAAAGGAAGCTTAAAAATGGCAAAGTCTTTTGAAGGCTTATTGGGCGAATTAAATGAGTTTAATTCGCGATCGGTTCGGGCTTGGTTTGGCCGGCCAAAGAGGGTGTCCACCCTCTTGGTTTGGTCGGCCATGAAAAGGGGATAAAACCAATTTATTGGGTTTAATTAATAAAATAAATCTAGCGCGATTTGTTTTATAAATTATGGATAAATAAATTTGTGTAAAGAAATTTATATAAATAAATTTATAGAAATTTATTCTTTTATGAAAATTAAAATGATCCATGAAATGGTTTATTTTAATCAATTGTGAATTGATTTTTTCATAATAAGAAAGTTTATAAATTTCTTATAAAATTTATTCCATAATAAAAGGAGAAGAAATATTTGTTTTATTATAAAGTTAGTTATAATAAAACTTGGTTTAAACGGAATAATTCATAAGAGAATTTATAGGATAAATTTCTTATGATAACTAATTCCGTTAATTCCGTTAAGAGGGAGACTTGGCAAGGGAGATGCTACTATATAAAGGAACCAAAGGCAAGCCCTTAATTCCAATTGAGTAATCAAGAGATTAGTAGCCTCCTCCCTCTCTCTCTCTTATTCTCTTCTCCCTCTCTTCCCCCTAGGGCCGGCGCCCTTCTTGTGAGCTAGGGCCGGCGCCTCCTTCACCTAGGGCCGGCGCATCTTCTTCTCCAAGTGGTGCCGTGAGCCATCAACACCAAGGAGAAGCCAACCAAGAAGAAGAAGAAGTGGATCGCATCTCCTTCCTTCCCGGAATTTGAATTCCGACTCTTGTTGGTTAGTTCCCATTCTTTTCTCTTGTTCTTCTAGTTGTGCCTTTGGAGAATCTAGTAGTTCTCATCGGCACAAAACTCGTGACTTTGCGAAGTCATCCCGAAGAGAACTCGGCGTGGACGCGAATAGAGGCGGAGCTTCCAAGGGACGCTACGGTTGGATCTCGTCCCTTACTTCGAGTTACGCGAGGTACTTAGTAAATTAGTTTACTTTTCCGCAAAGTTTTAATTTATGATTATGTCCACACATCATAAGGTTGCGTGCTAGATACGTGGTTAAAATAATTTAGGAAATTATTTTATGCTAATTCTTCCGCTGCACGTAAAAATTTAAAATTTTACGAACTCGTATCCTTGTCAACATGCACCCGGTCCCAACATTCTTAGCATCACCATAGATCTACAACCTACTTAGCATGGCATAAATCTTAACATACATGAACATGAAACATACATACGTGAACATGAAACATACTTATACATGGCATAATTCTTAGCATACATGAACATAAAGCATACTTATCATAGCATAATTCTTAACATACATGAACATAAGGCATACATATCATAGCATAATTCTTAACATACATGAACATAAGGCATACTTATCATAGCATAATTCTTAACATACATGAACATAAGGCACACTTATCATAGCATAATTCTTAACATACGTGAACATAAGGCATACTTATCATAGCATAATTCTTAACATACGTGAACATAAGGCATACTTATCATAGCATAATTCTTAACATACATGAACATAAGGCACACTTATCATAGCATAATTCTTAACATACATGAACATAAGGCATACTTATCATAGCATAATTCTTAACATACATGAACATAAGGCATACTTATCATAGCATAATTCTTAACATACATGAACATAAGGCATACTTATCATAGCATAATTCTTAACATACATGAACATAAGACATACTTATCATAGCATAAAATATACTTACCCTGGCACGATGCATGACATGAATGAATGCATGAGTCAAATGCACTTACTACATAAGGATGCTTAGTTTTTAAAATCATACTTTTAAATGCTTAACATATCATAACATCATTGGGGTCCCCGGCTTGTACCACATACATACATCATAAGCGCGCATCCCTAAGTAAATATGAGGTAGCTAGCCTCAACCTACTAGGGTAAGGATAGCATAGTCGGTAGTCCTAGAACCAGGGCGTTCTTAAGGTGCCCATCCCTGTTGCACAGCTTCAGTAGTGCCAGAACCGTGGACAGCTTCGGTAGTCCAGAACCGGGGCGTTCTTAAGGTGCTCATCCCTTGGACCCTTACTTCGGTCCGGTACAAGCCTCATTCATAAAAATAAATATGCATGCTTCATCATTCACACTTGTCATTCGTACTTATCATTCATACTTATTTCATATCATGGTTATGCCTTCATCATTCATACTTATCATTCATACTTATCATTCATACTTAAGGCATAACCATCTTCTTCATTCATACTTATCATTCTTTATTCACATAATAGGACATACATGCATAATCATGTTTCTAGTCATAACCTTATCCGGGTTCATAAAGCTTGCATGATCATGATACATAATAAACATACACCTCATACATGATACATTTCATCTAGCATACATAATCCTAGTATTCATCATAAGACATGGATGGTAAGCTACATATAAACCTAACACATAATACTAGGGTTCATGGCATTCATCATAAAACATGCATATACCTTCATGAATCATAAATCTATTATAAGCATTTATCAACATACATGCATCATTCTATTTATCATAACATACTCCTACATCAATTACATGTATTCATGGTATATGATCTAAATATTCATGATTAAAACATAACCTAAAATCAACCATACAAAGTCATGTTATATAACACATAAACTACGATTTTTGTCACATGGAGACCCTTACATCATGCTTAACAATGTACTAGCATCATGGTAACTTATAATCATGCATTCCTGAGACCTTAACCCAAACCAAACCCTAGGTTTGGGTCTTGGCCGAAAGTCCTAAAGGACCATGGGTCCTTGGAAAATTTGCCTAGATCATGATTAACATCCCTTACCTACGTATCATGTCATAGAAAAATCATTTGAACCCTTGATTGGATTTAACCCCAAGTCCTAGGCCTAAAGCAAGGGTTGGTCGAAACCCTAGAAGGGTAACAAGCCCATAGAAAAGTTCATTTAACATGCTTGGAAAGGTTGGAGTTTCCCCTAGCCCCTTGACCTTGATGTGGCCGAAACCCTAGAGGGTTGTTAGGGTGCCATAAAATTTCAAAAATCATACTTTTATACTCCACCTATCATGGGTAACCATTTGCAAATATAAAGAAAGTCTTTAACATGATTTCTAGTCCCAAACAAGGCTTGGCCGAAACTTCCATAAGCCCTAACCATGGATTTTTCCAACATATCATGCCAACAAAACTTAGATCATGATAAATATCTTGAAAGCTATCATACCACAGGTGAGGGGGTCTTACCTTCCTTGATCTTGCTTACAAACTTTGAATAGAAGATAACAAGAGAACCTCCTTGTCTCCAAACTCTCCCTTAGTCCTTGTATCCTTGTAGGGGGGCCTTAGATCTTCAAGATAGGGCTTATGTGAACTTTTCCCAAGGGAGAAGGGGGCTTGAGGTTTTCGGCTAGAAGGGGGAGGAAGAAGAAATGAAGAGGAGAAGGGAAGTTGTAACTCCCTTGCCATCTTTATACCACTTTAAAAGGGGTAAGTGAAGAGTCATGGTGTCTCTTCTCTTAATGACTCTTCATTTCTCCCAAGCCTTAACCAAGATTCACTTCATTCCCTCATACCACTCCCTTGCTAGGTGAATTGGTTAGTGCATGCATGGTTGTACAAGAGGTCCAAGGTTCAATTCTTGGTGCATGCACTAATTTTTCTATTTTATTTTTTTATTTCATTTCCTATTATTTCGAAAATTCCTTAAAAACTCCTTCATAATTATGTTAATATTTCTAATTAAAACCCCTTTATATTTCTATGAACCTTTATCTAAAATTCACCCATAATCATGGTACTAGAAAGCCCATATAAGGCCCCTTAGTACTTAGTTTCTCAATTTAAATGAGAAAATCATGGATTTTTAGGCTAAGGTTCGTACTAATATTTCTAGATCCTTTGGAAAATTATCTAGACATGATTAATATTTTAAAGAAAATATTAAGAAAATTTTCCGTGTCGTTACATGGAAAATTGATCGAGCTGCACGAAGGAACATCAGACACCAGGATTAGTAAGAGAGACCTGCTCCTAAACAAACTCTTCACCATCAAGATGGCCGACAACGAAACAGCAGCCCAACTCCACGCACGAATCCAAGAACTGATGAACGATCTTCACACTATAGGTCACAAGGTCGAAAATCGTGATCTAATAAGGTATGCCCTAAATGCTTTCCCTAGAAATACCTTGTGGGCATCTATGGTAGACGTATACAAGGTTTCAAGGGATCTCTCTAAAATTAAATTAGATGAATTGTTTTCTGAGTTAGAACTTCATGAACAGACTAACTGCAATGTGGCCGAGAAAGGTATTGCCTTTATTGCAGGAAAAATTGGAAGATCTACAAAGAAGAAACCTCAACCTGAACCCAAGTCTAACTCAGACTCAGATGCAGAAGACGAAGAAGGAGATCAATCTGAGCTGGTTCGACTGGCCCGAAGCTACTACAAAAAGTTGAAGAACCAAGCCAACAAACAGAAAACAAGCCGAAGAAAGGACGAACCAGCTGAACCCGCGAGTGACAAAATCAAGCCCAACGTAACCTGCTACGAGTGCAAGAAGAAGTGCCACTACAAAACGGAGTGTCCAAACCTAAAGGAAAACAAAAAGACAAGAAGAAAGAAAGCACTCCAAGCAACCTGGGACGAATCTTCCTCAGAAGAAGAAGAAGAAGCACCCCAGTCAAATCTACTAGCCTTGACCGCCTCAGAAGAAGTCGGGACCGAGTCAGAATCAGAACAGGACGACGGCAGACTAACCTTTTCAGAAGACGGCGAGATCAAGGTAAGTGGTTTCAATAAAAGTCAATTAAACAAACTTATTTCTTATCTTTCTCGAGATTTGGCGAAAGCCAAACTCCGAGTCGAATCCCTCCGACAGGAAGTAAAACTCCTGAAAGAGGGAGCTGACTCTAAATCCTTAACTGAGAAAGTTCAAGAAGGAACTCCTACTCAAGTTGAAAAACTTGAGAAAGAGAACTCCTCCCTGAAAACTCAGGTTAAGGATCTTAGATCAGCCTTAGAACGATTTACATCTGGTTCCAAGGGTCTTGACATGATTCTTGGAAAGCAGAAATCAGTTCTAAATCGATCCGGACTTGGCTATAGAACCAAATCCCGACAAAGATCTTATTTTGTTGTACTGAATCAGTCCAGAGGTATAGTTCAGGCATGGGTACCTAAACTGTACCTGAACAAACCAACTGGATCAAATCAGTATTGAATCCCCAAGGACAAGATTCACATCTTGCCTAATCATTACCGGGGCTATAGTCCAGGGGGAGCCAAATTAAAAACTATTTTTATTATTAGATAAAATTTAATTCTTGATTTCAAATTGCATGTTTGATTGTTTATTTAAATTTCTGTAATTTACCATGCTTAGACTTAGGTTAGTATAAAGACTGAACAAACTTAACTGAAACTTGAAAACATAGTATTGGGTGGAGGTGAGATGATAGTACGTTAGGGAAACCAATTCTAATAAGATCAAGTTCACTTGGTCTCTTTAGACTGGTAAAACTAGCCGAAGCTACCAATCCAAAATCCAAACTAGTTAGACCAGAACTTTTTCAAAAATTAATTTTGAAAATAAAATTTCATTAAACGGCTTTGTCAAGGAAAGGGTTGATGATCCAATAAGGCTACAGCCAAAGAAGGCCTAGTGCCTCGCCAAGACCTGGAAGCCAATTTTTGAATTTCAAATTCAAATTACCTTTTGTCAAATTCGAATCTAACATAAATTTTCAGTCAAAGTATAGATTCAAACATTTTCTTTCAAAATAAACCTAACTGTTTTCAAAAATTAATTTAAGGGTTTCAAAATAAATAATATATATTTTTTTTAAAATAAATTTTACTTATCAAAACTTGTCTCACAAAACCTATAAGGCTAACGTGATTGAGAACCCTAGATTTGGGTGAGACAGTAGGATTAAGACTCAATTGGAAATTCCTTGATGCCCATATTATGAGTTAATTTAAGATCACAATCAAACCATGGTCAACATGGTCAAACCATGGTCAACATGGTTAAATCATGGTCAACACGGTCAAACCATAGTCAAAGCAGTCAAATCAATTCAAACCATGGTCAAACCGATTAAACCATGGTTAGATGATGGCAAGACATAAATTTTGTCTTTTCCTATACTATCCCGGGCGCCCGGAACCACGCGGGCGCCCCCTCCCCTTAGCTTTCCTTCCCTCGAGACATAAAGCTGACTCTGACCTTTCATCAGGGCGCCCGGAACCACGCGGGCGCCCCCATCACAATCACTGCAGCTAAAGCTGCAAAGATGCCTGACTCGGGCGCCCGGAGCACTCCGGGCACCCCCAACCAGACTTGGTCTCTGCCAATGGCAGAGACCACTGACCCGGGCGCCCGGGAGCTCCCGGGCGCCCCCATTAAAATGCCTATATAAGGCATCCGAAATTCCCTCTCTTCCCACACCAAAACCAACTTCTTCCACCCTTCCTTCCTTACAAGAATATCAAGAGACCTTGCAAGCTCTCATCCTCAACCATGCCTCCCCGAGTTGCCCGGTATGATTTTTTATTGCATTTAAATTTATCTTTAATTAATGCAATACCTTCATGCTTCTTTTAATTTCCTTAACTTAGAAGACGCCGATCAAACCCAGCCAACCCCGGTGCCGAACCAAGTCCTGACCCTTGATTCCCTACTCTAGAGTTATGTAATAAATTTGCTCAAACCGTTTACAAGCCTATTAAAACAAATTATCTTAATAGGCACTTCTTTACCCAATTAGATAATCTTGTCTTCTGCACTCATACCATTAATGAATCCTTATGTGCAGAGTTTTACAACAACATAATTCGACAAGATAATCTGATGTTTCACACTACTGTTCAAGGGATACCTCTGTCTATCACCCCTACTTTGCTGAACAGATTCCTTGGACTACGGCCCTCCCAGTCAACATTTTGCTGCTATCCACCTAGGAGTCCTCCATTTGATCCTCCCTACTCTCACATTACCTTAGACATTATCCACTCCCATTTCTATAGGGAAGCAAACCCTCCAAATAGACGATTCCAGACCGTTGAACTTCAGGCACAGGACTATGCCCTGTACAGAGTTCTGGTCCGCTGTATCTTACCACTCTCCACTAGAGATCTCGGGACCATAAAACCCTAGGAAAAGAGATATTTATTGCCTAAATTTATGTAGATGACATAATCTTTGGATCCACCAACACAAACTTCCTAAAAGATTTTGTCAAGATAATGGAAAATGAATTTGAAATGAGTTTAGTTGGTGAGCTTACCTTTTTCCTAGGATTACAAATCAAACAAACTAGAGATGGAAACTACGTCCATCAATCCAAATATGCTAAAGAGTTAATAAAGAAATTTAAAATGGATAACTCTAAAAGCATAAGTACCCCCATGGCCACTAATGTAAAAATAGATAGTGACCATGATGGTAAGCCAGTAGACCTCAAACTATATAGAAGTATGATAGGTAGTATACTGTACCTTACAGCCAGCAGACCTGACATTCTTTTTGCTGTAGGGATGTGTGCTAGATACCAAACCTGTGCTAAGGAAACACACTTAGCAGCTCTAAAAAGAGTACTAAGATATGTAAAGGGCACCCTAAATGTAGGGATCTGGTATCCTAGAACCTCAACATTCAATTTGTCAGGATACTCGGATTCTGACTATGCTGGGTGTAAATTAGATAGAAAGAGCATAAGTGGAAGCTGCCAACTATTAGGAAATAGTCTAGTAAGTTGGTGTAGCAGAAAACAACACTGTGTAGCTCTATCCACAACTGAAGCTGAGTATGTAGCCTTAGGAGAGTGTGTAGCACAACTTTTATGGATGATGCACACTCTTAAGGACTTCCAGCTCAACTACACCCAAACTCAAGTATTTATTGACAATATAAGTTCAATTAATCTAACTAAGAACCCAATCCAAGACTCCAGAACAAAACACATAGAAGTTAAACATTACTTCGTAAGAGACCATGTAGCCAGGGGTGAGATAGTACTTAAACATATAGACTCAAAATCAAACTTAGCTGATATATTCACAAAACCATTACCTGAGTCTGAATTCAGCTCACTAAGAAGGCAGTTAGGATTGTGCTCTGTAGAATAGATTAACTCTACTTTTGATTTTTTAAAATCAATTTCTAAAAGAATTTGAAAAACTGTTTTACTTAATTTCAAAATCAGTTTTTTTTTCTTACTTAGTTTTTTTTAAAAACTACCCCCTTTCAAAACTAGGGGTTTTCTCGCAAATGGACTTAGCCTAGGCCCTAACCCTAGAACTGTATGCACCTATAGATTTAGAAGCCAGCATCTCACAAGCACTTTAGGGTACTTTGATTGATAACCTAGAAAGGGTTGAGATACTTAGGTCTTTGTCTTAATTCAAGATGCTTTAAGTCAGTGCATCTGCAGTAATTGGAGCACTAAATACAACTTTTACAGAAATCAAGTTAATTGTCAAGTTTAGAAAATCTAACTTGAACAGAAACACTTAAATTGACTAACCCTAGCAAAAACTACTGCTTATAACAGTTAGTAAGTAGCTAAATGGGTTAGACAGGTCCCTACAAGAGAAAATTAACTGATTTAGTCTAAGTCTTAGTTCAGTACAGCAAAATCTTATGAATATTTTTCCGTTATGAAAGTTATTTCTTTTATGCAATTTAATTTCTGCTAGATCTATCTGTTTTTGATATATGGCAAAGGGGGGAGAGATAGGAAAAGAGGAAAAAAAAGGAGAGTTCAAATTTTTGAAAAAAAAGAGAGTTCAAATTTTTTCAAAAAATCTTTTTTATTTTCTTTCAAAAAGTTAGCTAAAAACTTTTCTAAGTACTTAAAATTATTTCAAAACTTTTCTAAGTAATTAAAATTATTTCAAAACTTTTCTAAGTACTTAAATTATTTCAAAACTTTTCTAAGTACTTAAAATTATTTCAAAACTTTTCTAAGTACTTAAATTATTTCAAAATTTTTCTAAGTACTTAAAATTATTTCAAAAATTTACTAAGTACTTAAAACCTACTAAGTACTTAACTTAAAGTTTTCAAAACTTTTGAGTACTTTAAACTTAAGGCTTCAAATTTTTTTAAGTACTCTAAACTCATGTTTTCAAAAACTCCTCTATGTACTTCTTAAACTTAATCAAATGACCTAAGTTTTCAAAGTACAAAATCATTCTAAGTAAAGTTTTTAAAACTTAGAACCCCCACGAAGTTTTGAAAAACCTAGGGGGAGATTCCTTCCAGGGGGAGGGAACAAAATTTAATATTTTTATGCTTTGTTTAAACTTAACTTTTTGAACTAGGGTTGCCATAAATCAAAAAGGGGGAGATTGTTGGTGCAGAAAGCACCAAAGTCAAACCTGTGTTTTGATAATGGCAACAGGGTTCAAAGGTTAAGTCTTAATTGTTATTCTAACATATCACTTGAGTGTGCAGAGTGAAAAACCCTAGCGAAGGAATGCTAGGCACTGGCGAAGGAATGCCAGAGTGAAAAACCCTAGCGAAGGAATGCTAGGCACTAGCGAAGGACTGCTAGGCTCCAGGCAAAGGACAGCTTGAGACTGAAGCCCTAGCGAAGGAATGCTAGGCACAGGGCGAAGGACAGCTCTGCATCTAAGACTTGGCAAAGGACCGCCAGGCAAAAGTCCAACCAAAGGAGCGGTTGGCATCAGGTAAATTCTCCCGAGAGGAGTAGGTGAGGACGCGTTCCCCGTCGAGGGAACAGTAGGCGTCGATTTGACCTAGGGTTCCATTTTGGAGACCCAAAGTCAAAACCAAGATAGCTAAGGCTGTATAAAACGAATATTTTATTATTTTATTGTGTTTTGGACTAACCCTGGATGCAGGACTGAAGGAACATTTGTCTGCAGCTCAGAGAGCCTCAAAGGAATGAGGCAACAGCTGACCAGGGCGCCCGGAGTGTCCCGGGCGGCCCCAAGGTGAACACAAAACACAAGAAAGCAAAGCAAGCTTCGAGAGTTCAACTCCCGGGCGCCCCCGTGCTCCCGGGCGCCCCCAGCGTCCCGGGCGCCCCCAGTGCCAAGTGCCGAAGCAGCTCCCCTCGAAGCCAGCGGATGGAAGTTTGACCCGGTCAATCCGGGCGCCCCGAGCGCTCCGGGCGCCCCGGTCATAGCGGATCCCGAAGGTAAAGGGATTAGACGCTGACCAAGACCGAGACGGATCAATTGCCACGTGGGGGGGGGGCACCCCCGACGTCCCGGGCGCCCCCAGGCCCTATATAAAGGGCCCTCGACCCCAAGCTTCAAGCATCAATTCATTCAACGCTTCGACGCTCTTCTGCTCCCGCATTCTGCTCCGGAAACTTCCCAACTCGAGCCTACGACATCCCTCCGCTTCGAAAAGTCGATCTACCTCGGACGTCGGTAACAAAAGAGCGATACTTTAATTCTGTGCTTATTACACTACTATTGTACTCCATTTTGTGTAAACTGTTTTGCGCCTCATATAGAATTGCCCAAAGTAAACGGTCAACGACCGTGGGCCTTGGAGTAGGAGTCGACATAGGCTCCGAACCAAGTAAAAATAATTGTGTTTGCGTGTGTTGTGTTTTACTTTCCGCTGTGCAATTTATCTTAAATTTAAATCCGAACGTTTTCCGATATTCACCCCCCCCCCTCTATCGGTTCTCTCGATCCAACAAGTGGTATCAGAGCGGGGAAGTTCAAACTTGGTGCAACCACCAGTTTGAAAAAAAATTTCAGATTTTTTATTTTCTTTTTTTTCGTTCGAATTTTCTTTTTCCCGTTAATCGAGGTTGGTGCAACACCCCTCGTTATTTCATTTTATTCATCCCGCACTACTAATCCAAGACCTAGTCTTGGGAAATTTCTTTTCTTGTTCGTTTTCTATTTTTCAGATTAAATGAACATGCAAGAAGGATTTAGCACCGCTAGACCTCCACTTTTCATTGGAGAAGACTTTTCCTACTGGAAAAGTCGAATGGAGGTCCACTTGAAAACTCAGGTGGACATGTGGATCATCATCCAGTCCGGACTGGAGATTCCCAAGAACGTTGAAGGAGTACCTCAAAGCTACTCAGAATGGGACACCGCTCTGAAGCGCAAAATAGAAGCCGACGCAAAGGCGACTCAGACCCTACAATGCGGTTTAACAAAAGAAGAGCTAAATCGAGTGGGCCCCTTCAACAGTGCCAAGGAGCTGTGGGCAAAATTGATCGAGCTACACGAAGGAACATCAGACATCAGGATCAGTAAGAGAGACCTGCTCCTAAACAAACTCTACACCATCAAGAAATGGAATTGCATGAAATGGCTAACAAAGGCCCCAAGGAAAATCCGATTGCTTTAGTTGCAGTGGATCGGTCCAACAAGAAGAAGAAGGAGAAGGAAGTCTCTTCATCTTCATCCTCTTCCGAATCCGAGTTCGATTCCGAGGAAGATAGCAGCGGCTCTTCTTCCTCCGAGATGGCGAACTTTGTGAGAAGAATGATGAGAAGGGGTCGACGCTTCAAGAGTAGAGGTAACTCTAGTGATTCCAAACTTGATAAGACTAATGCATCTTGCTTTGAGTGTGGTAGGATAGGGCACTTCAAGAATGAATGCCCAAAACTAAAGAAGAAGGAGGAAAAATCCAAAAAGAAAGAAGAAAAAATCAAGAAGAAGAAGAAGGCCTTGAAGGCCACTTGGGATGAGTCATCCTCAAGCTCATCCGATGAAGAGAAGAAGGAGAAGAGCACAAAGCATGTGGCACTCATGGCTCTTGGAGAGGAAAGCAGTGATGAATCTTCAAGTTCCTCAAATGCGACTTCATCGTCCTCGGATGATGAAGAGGTAACTTCTTCCGAACTTGAAAAGTGTTATAGAGCAATTGCATGCTTAAATAGTATGTTAAAAAAGTCCAAGAATAAGGTTAAAGCATTGCAATTAGAAATTGATCAATTGAAAGTATCTAGGGATGATAACATTGATAATTTGCATGTTGAATTGTTAGAAGATGAAATTAAATCATTGAAACTTGAAGTTGAAAATTTGAAATCCTCTAAGGTTGAGGAAGTAGATGATTTGCATGATGACTTGCTAGAAGAAGAGAACAAATCATTGAAGAGTAAAGTTGAGAAACTAAAGAATATTCTTGGGAAGTTCTCAACTAGCTCTAAGACCCTAGACATGACCCTAAATGCCCAAAGAGCAGTCTACAATAGGGCCGGTATTGGTTACCGACCCAAA
This sequence comes from Boesenbergia rotunda, assembly GCA_024364735.1. Lineage (NCBI taxonomy): Eukaryota > Viridiplantae > Streptophyta > Magnoliopsida > Zingiberales > Zingiberaceae > Boesenbergia > Boesenbergia rotunda. The sequence continues at coordinate 63,207 of JAGFNQ010001802.1, read as the reverse complement.
GAACCCTCATTCGTGTCCTTGATGTCTAGGACTGATATGAGACAATCTAGGACACCCAAGGTTCAAAAGAAACTTGTCAAGGCATGGGTACCTAAGTCATGTTTAGTTGATGCTCTAGGTCCCAAGGTTTGGGTACCTAAGACTTCTATTTTTCGAATTGTGTAGGTTATGATTGAGGGGGAGCATCTATCAACTTGGTTCATTGATATTGGATGCTCCAAACACATGACCGGGGATAGATCATTGTTTACCACACTTCACAAGAAAAGTAGAGGTAATGTATCATTTGGTAATAATGGTAGTCTTAAGGTCATAGGAATAGAAGACATTCAAATATCCGAATGTCTTAGAATTTCAAATGTCATTCTAGTCAAGGGGATGAAATTTAATCTCCTAAGTGTGAGTCAATTGTGTGACATGGGTTACATAATTGATTTCCAACTAAGTCAATGTCTAGTTAGACAACATGACACCTTGGACACGGTACTATTAGGAACAAGAGTAGACAATATTTATCAAGTTTCATTTAAAAGTGCTACTAATGTTTCTGCTAAGTGTTTCATGTGAAAAGAAGAAGAGTCCACCCTTTGGCACCGGAGGCTAGCACATGTGAACATGAAGAACATCTGAAAGTTGGCCAACAAGGGATTGGTTCGTGGCTTACCAAGCATTAAGTATGAAAAAGACAAACTTTGTGATGCATGTCAGATGGGTAAGCAAACAAAATCTGCACACAAAGGTAAAAGCGCTGTAAGTACTTCTACTGCATTAGATTTACTTCACATGGATTTGTTTGATTGTAGTACTATCATATCATTGGATGGAAGTAGATATTGCTTTATGATCATTGATGATTTCACTAGATATACATAGACTTACTTTTTAAAATATAAGGACCAAACATTAGATGTTTTTATTTCTTTTTGTAGAAGAATAGAAAATGAAAAATCATTAACAATTAAGACAATTAGAAGTGATCATGGAGGTGAATTTCAAAATCAAAGGTTTTTAGAATTTTGTCAAGATAGAGGTTATAGACATGAGTTCTTTACCCCTAGAACACCACAATAAAATGGTGTTATAGAGAGGAAGAATCGTGTACTTCAAGAGGCTGCACGAAGCATGCTTAATGAGTACTCACTCCCGAGTTACTTATGGGTTGAAGCTGTAAATACAGCCTGCTATGTGCAAAATCGGGTCCTCATTCATAGGGTTTTTAGGAAAAATTCCCCATGAACTTTGGTTTGGAAAACCACCTACCGTTAAACACCTTAGGGTGTTTG